>CM060948.1:248141514-248489014 GCA_030765055.1 Mantis religiosa
GTAACATAAGTGGCAATACACAAATGAATGAAGAAACATTAAGAAGCAATAGCAGTAACAGAAGAAACATATGGCCTGAAAATACCAACAGTGTGTAACGAAAGTGGCGATACCACCAAAGAAATATTTGGTGGTGGCAATGGTTCCTTCTTTATATATTTTTAGCACAACAATTTTTGTTGGCAGTAGTCACCAGCCCTCTCTGTTCCAATCACAAGACTTAAGTGCTATAACATAGGATGACTGCAGATACATTCCTATTTTAAGGTTATTTACCTCCCACATAATTTCATGAGGTTATGATTTCATAGTTATTTTACATGAAATAATTGTTGCACATTATTAGTGATTACTGTGTTATTTTAAATGTGGATTTATATTGATAACAACAGCTAAAGGGAATGAGCGAAAAGGAAATCATCACCCTCTAGAAATCCCTGAAAAGTTACGCTCCCTTTTCCACTTTATGTAATTCCCTGTGTAATCATGTCACTGCTTCCCACTTGTGACTGACATGCTAGACAGGTTAAAGCATGAATCTGACTTACAAAACAATGGTAGTCTTAAACATAGCTAATATTGTGTAACATCATGAAATAACTGTATCATTTGTTTGGATTTAACAAGGGATTAATTTGCTTGCTGAATATGGAAATAATATACTCCTGTAATTTTATTTAAGTGGACCATGACTAGACTAAAAGAATCAGCTGATTTTGATTTGTACCTGTCCATCTCATTAGCCACGTTCTCGCATAAAACCATTTCAATTTCAGTTCCATTCCTTTTTTTAAACTTGCTCTACTCTAAATCTTGCTTCCATTCCATTACCATCATTCCATTTATGTAACCTATGCAAGTGTATTGCCAACTACACACTTCTAACATCTTGCAAATTATGTGACTCTACAACTACGAGTACTTTCATTTCTTGTATGTTGCTGGTCTGATGTTACATGGCTTCTAAGCCTGTCTTCGACAACATTACTTTGTATTCCCTTATTACCTTTGTTTTTACTGGAGTGTTAGCTAAAAGACTACAAGATTGGATGGAAAAAGAAGGGAAATTCTCAGTATTTCATTTAGGAAAGAAAAAAAGAACATTTGATAATCTTTTTATAATTAGAACACTCCTAGATAAATATCTCAGCAATAAAAGAGCTAGGATATACCTGTTGTTTTTCGACCTAGAAACAGCTTTCAGTACAATCTCCAGAGAAGAAAAATGGAAAAAGGGAGTAAGTCAAAGTCTTTGTAAAGGTGATTCAAAATATCTACAGGGGAAATGATTTTCACATAAAATATGAAAAGGGAAGGGTAACAGATAAAATAGCAAATAAAGTAGATGTTAGACAAGGTTGTAAATGAAGTCCAGTGCTGTTCAGTTTATTTACTGATGATATTTCAGAGGAAATACAGCAAAAATAGTATACATTTGCTGATCATAAATAATAAACCCCAGATTTGCTTTTTGCGGATGATTTAGTTACAGGTGTTATAACAAGCATAGGTTTAAAACAATCACTAGAAGTAATATGTAGATACAGTCTGTAAAGGCTGGGAATGCAAATAAAACAAAATATAAGATAGTGGCAGTAAACAAAGGCTACAAATTAGTGAGAAGCAGTTATGTGGTGGGAAGGCTTAGAAATTGAAATTGTTAGGAAAACTGATTATTTGTAGGTTAGACTGTCAAGTAATGGAAAATGAAGCAATCAGAAAAAGGAAATCAGTAGCAAAAGGAAAAATAGCAATAAATGGGATTATCTTTTTGTACAAATAAATTACCAAACATGCAAATAGAATGGTTAGAAAGAGATTACAGATCAGTAGTAGAGAGCAGAATGATGTATGAAATAGAAATTTGGGGGCCAAATGAGGGCTGGAATGCAATAAATGTGATAAAAATACTAGTTTTTAGACTTGAACTACAATTACCCAAATCTTTGTCAAATGAAGTTCTCTATGCAATTAGGAAGATTAGGCTACAAAAGTAAGGTGGTGGAAAGAGTAGTGAAGTACTGGTGCAGAATATTAAAGTTAGAAGAAGAGAATATTATCAAAAGAATACTTATTAATATAAGTAAGAATTAAGTGTAAAGAAACATGGATATAAAATCCAAATTATCCTAGAAGTTGTTTTGGGACCAATGTGGTTTGCTAGAGAAAGAATGGAAAAAGGGATGGTGGAAAGAGGTTATAACCACAATAAAGGATTCAGAAAAACAGGAACTATGGTCTAATCTTAATAACAAGGGATTTCTGATATATACATAATTGAAAATGGGTTGGAGAAGAGAAAAATCTATTGACATTTCAGACAACGCATGAAGGGAAGGATTGGCATGGTTCAGAACAGGGATAATGCACTCAAGTGGGGTAAAGAATGGGCATATTAAGGGAACATCTCCAATGTGTAATAAAGCAGATAACACATAGCATTGTATTCTAGAATGTAAGCAAACTAAATTGTTGAGAAATCAATTACTTTTGCGTAAGTGGGAGAATTTACCAGATGAAATAAAAGGTATGAGAATTTCAAATGTAAGATAAGAGGAAAAGTAAAAATAATAATAAATAAAAAGAAGAGAGAAAGTTTATTGGTAAAGTGAGACAAAAATTGCTCTGAAAGGTAGGGAATTAACAATGGAGATAATTTTCATTGAGAACAAACAAAATGCTAACTTTTGGAATGAAAGATATAAGATACCTTATATCTTATTTCCTGATGTTATATATAATGGGGAACAAGATAATGTAACTCCTAAAATTAAAGAAATTGTTATACTTTAGTAACAAATTCTTTTTATGTTGAAGCCACTATATTGAAATGTTATAATTATAACAAAAATCTTACATATTATGTAATCCAATTATGTATCTTTTCTGCTAAGAAATAACGAGGTGTGTTAAAAAGGAAACCAAACTGTTCCTTTATTAACTTTATTGCTTATTGTACATTTTAAGCACTATCTCCTTCTTCTGGCAATACACTGTTATCATCATTTCTTTCATTTTTGGAACACCTCCTGGAACACATTTTGTGGAATGGCACGCAGGTCTCTTGTTGCATTGTCCTGAATCTCCTCTACGGTTTGGAAAATACATCCTTTCAATGTGTTTTTCAATTTGGGAAACAAGAAAAGGTCTGCTGGGATTAGGTCCGGAGAATATGGTGGATGGAGCACAACGGTAATGTGGTATTTTGCTAGATATTTGCAGACAAGGAGTGACGTATGAAAGCTTCAAATCTTACACACTTTATTGTACTTTGTCACTAATCCGACAAGCAAGTTGTACACTTGCTTACTTCAGCAGCTGTGGTTTGCTTTATAATTGTCCAAGTGAAATGCAGCAAATGGCAGTTTATTGTCTAAAGGTGCACTCAGTAAGCAACTGGTTGGAGAGCTATTTAAAAGTTCCATTTCATTTTGAACACACCTCACAGATAGTCATTCGTCCATTCATTCATTCATTCATTCATTCATTCATTCATTCATTAATATTATCATTGTACAAACAAGGAAATGTATAAAAACCATTTCTACTTCTACAAATGTTTGTCCCTATTCATATGAAGTAGGTAGAAAAATAAGCATTTGTAAGAATAGTTTGTACAATAATGAGTAGAGAATGTCATAAAAGTGCAGCACATCAGTATCTTTTTTTAAACTACATATACACAACACATTGATGATATATAAAGTAACTAGGGAAAGATATTTGAGAAGGAAACATTCCAGGTCTAAGTTACAGTACCTCTTTCACATTGGGCAGTTATGAGGACTGAGGAAAACCTGGCTGCATTTGAACCACAGACCTTCTATTCATGAGTCTGTACCTAATGACCTAGGCTACCTGTTTCAGCGTTGTCTTGTAATAAAACAGTAAATCATTTTACTGAAGTTAGAACATTATACATTAAAATCTGAAGCACCATAAATAGTGAAGTATTCTTCATTTGTTGGAGTATTTTTCGAATAAGTAGTCACATTTATTCAAAGATTATGTTGAAAAAATCATACATTTGTTTAATTCAGAGAATATACAGCCTTGTAATTTACATTTTAAGCTACAAATAATATAAATGAATGTTTCATACAAGTGTGCTCTTCCAGTATGATACACAGTCTGCAGTACCCAAATGAACTCCCAAGTTTAATCTATGAAACTGTGCTTTGTAATGTATCACTTTGAAATTATTCTCAAATGAGAAAATAGTTCAACAAAAACTCCAACAGTAATGCAATATTGGTTAATGTACGTAATAACATTAAGATGTATTTTAAATTTCTGAAAAATGAAATTGATTTTTACTGTTACTTTTTTGGATTTTACAGGCTCCAAATCACCGTCCACAGAAACCAAAGATCTTACAGCAGCACAATCGTCAACTGTACATAAATCCTCCTATTAAACACCACTCAGTTTCATCAGAAGTTGCATTGCGTCCTCACAGTGTCAGTATTTTAGTATATCCATGTAAGAAGAAAACACATTTATATATCAACTGTATATTCAACAGGCGAATTCCCAAAGTTGTTCCATCTATTAAGAATGTAACATTTACCTGACTTCAATATTATAGTTTGTTTGCTCTTGTTAATACAAGAATTCATAAATTTCAAACATCACTACTGTTTCTTATGTTTCCAGATGAAATGATAGCTCAGAATGCAATGTTCTGTAAACTGTGATCGTGTCATGAAGTGTAGCACTGTCATGAAATCTATTACTGTAAATTTAAATGCATTCTCTTATACTCCGTAAAAATGTTTTCCAGTTTTTGAGAAAAATATAGAATGCTCAAACCTCATTCTGTATTGTTTTCTTTTCTCCTGTAAAGGTAACACGCTTATGTTTAACAAACGGAAAATCCCTCCCTCATGTTATGTCAAGCTCTACCAGACTTCCCTCCTGCTCCACATTTAATGCTGGTAACACTCCCCTCCAATTTGCTCCTTTTTAAAATATATAATGTGTAACCTTATAAAACCTTTCAAGTGCAAAATGATAATTAGCACATCATTTGACTTTCTCTACCATATAACTGGTAAATATTACATTCCACCAAAAAATTTGATATTGAGGTGTCACTAGAAATATATATTTTGAGGTACCCTGCATTCAAAAGATTGTGTGTGTGTGTGTGTGTGTGTGTGTGTGTGTGTGTGTGTGTGTGTGTGTGTGTGTGTGTGTGTGTGTGTGTGTGTGTGTGTGTGTGTGTGTGTGTGTGTGTGTGTGTGTGTGTGTGTGTGTGTGTGTGTGTGTGTGTGTGTGTGTGTGTGTGTGTGTGTGTGTGTGTGTGTGTGTGTGTGTGTGTGTGTGTGTGTGTGTGTGTGTGTGTGTGTGTGTGTGTGTGTGTGTGTGTGTGTGTGTGTGTGTGTGTGTGTGTGTGTGTGTGTGTGTGTGTGTGTGTGTGTGTGTGTGTGTGTGTGTGTGTGTGTGTGTGTGTGTGTGTGTGTGTGTGTGTGTGTGTGTGTGTGTGTGTGTGTGTGTGTGTGTGTGTGTGTGTGTGTGTGTGTGTGTGTGTGTGTGTGTGTGTGTGTGTGTGTGTGTGTGTGTGTGTGTGTGTGTGTGTGTGTGTGTGTGTGTGTGTGTGTGTGTGTGTGTGTGTGTGTGTGTGTGTGTGTGTGTGTGTGTGTGTGTGTGTGTGTGTGTGTGTGTGTGTGTGTGTGTGTGTGTGTGTGTGTGTGTGTGTGTGTGTGTGTGTGTGTGTGTGTGTGTGTGTGTGTGTGTGTGTGTGTGTGTGTGTGTGTGTGTGTGTGTGTGTGTGTGTGTGTGTGTGTGTGTGTGTGTGTGTGTGTGTGTGTGTGTGTGTGTGTGTGTGTGTGTGTGTGTGTGTGTGTGTGTGTGTGTGTGTGTGTGTGTGTGTGTGTGTGTGTGTGTGTGTGTGTGTGTGTGTGTGTGTGTGTGTGTGTGTGTGTGTGTGTGTGTGTGTGTGTGTGTGTGTGTGTGTGTGTGTGTGTGTGTGTGTGTGTGTGTGTGTGTGTGTGTGTGTGTGTGTGTGTGTGTGTGTGTGTGTGTGTGTGTGTGTGTGTGTGTGTGTGTGTGTGTGTGTGTGTGTGTGTGTGTGTGTGTGTGTGTGTGTGTGTGTGTGTGTGTGTGTGTGTGTGTGTGTGTGTGTGTGTGTGTGTGTGTGTGTGTGTGTGTGTGTGTGTGTGTGTGTGTGTGTGTGTGTGTGTGTGTGTGTGTGTGTGTGTGTGTGTGTGTGTGTGTGTGTGTGTGTGTGTGTGTGTGTGTGTGTGTGTGTGTGTGTGTGTGTGTGTGTGTGTGTGTGTGTGTGTGTGTGTGTGTGTGTGTGTGTGTGTGTGTGTGTGTGTGTGTGTGTGTGTGTGTGTGTGTGTGTGTGTGTGTGTGTGTGTGTGTGTGTGTGTGTGTGTGTGTGTGTGTGTGTGTGTGTGTGTGTGTGTGTGTGTGTGTGTGTGTGTGTGTGTGTGTGTGTGTGTGTGTGTGTGTGTGTGTGTGTGTGTGTGTGTGTGTGTGTGTGTGTGTGTGTGTGTGTGTGTGTGTGTGTGTGTGTGTGTGTGTGTGTGTGTGTGTGTGTGTGTGTGTGTGTGTGTGTGTGTGTGTGTGTGTGTGTGTGTGTGTGTGTGTGTGTGTGTGTGTGTGTGTGTGTGTGTGTGTGTGTGTGTGTGTGTGTGTGTGTGTGTGTGTGTGTGTGTGTGTGTGTGTGTGTGTGTGTGTGTGTGTGTGTGTGTGTGTGTGTGTGTGTGTGTGTGTGTGTGTGTGTGTGTGTGTGTGTGTGTGTGTGTGTGTGTGTGTGTGTGTGTGTGTGTGTGTGTGTGTGTGTGTGTGTGTGTGTGTGTGTGTGTGTGTGTGTGTGTGTGTGTGTGTGTGTGTGTGTGTGTGTGTGTGTGTGTGTGTGTGTGTGTGTGTGTGTGTGTGTGTGTGTGTGTGTGTGTGTGTGTGTGTGTGTGTGTGTGTGTGTGTGTGTGTGTGTGTGTGTGTGTGTGTGTGTGTGTGTGTGTGTGTGTGTGTGTGTGTGTGTGTGTGTGTGTGTGTGTGTGTGTGTGTGTGTGTGTGTGTGTGTGTGTGTGTGTGTGTGTGTGTGTGTGTGTGTGTGTGTGTGTGTGTGTGTGTGTGTGTGTGTGTGTGTGTGTGTGTGTGTGTGTGTGTGTGTGTGTGTGTGTGTGTGTGTGTGTGTGTGTGTGTGTGTGTGTGTGTGTGTGTGTGTGTGTGTGTGTGTGTGTGTGTGTGTGTGTGTGTGTGTGTGTGTGTGTGTGTGTGTGTGTGTGTGTGTGTGTGTGTGTGTGTGTGTGTGTGTGTGTGTGTGTGTGTGTGTGTGTGTGTGTGTGTGTGTGTGTGTGTGTGTGTGTGTGTGTGTGTGTGTGTGTGTGTGTGTGTGTGTGTGTGTGTGTGTGTGTGTGTGTGTGTGTGTGTGTGTGTGTGTGTGTGTGTGTGTGTGTGTGTGTGTGTGTGTGTGTGTGTGTGTGTGTGTGTGTGTGTGTGTGTGTGTGTGTGTGTGTGTGTGTGTGTGTGTGTGTGTGTGTGTGTGTGTGTGTGTGTGTGTGTGTGTGTGTGTGTGTGTGTGTGTGTGTGTGTGTGTGTGTGTGTGTGTGTGTGTGTGTGTGTGTGTGTGTGTGTGTGTGTGTGTGTGTGTGTGTGTGTGTGTGTGTGTGTGTGTGTGTGTGTGTGTGTGTGTGTGTGTGTGTGTGTGTGTGTGTGTGTGTGTGTGTGTGTGTGTGTGTGTGTGTGTGTGTGTGTGTGTGTGTGTGTGTGTGTGTGTGTGTGTGTGTGTGTGTGTGTGTGTGTGTGTGTGTGTGTGTGTGTGTGTGTGTGTGTGTGTGTGTGTGTGTGTGTGTGTGTGTGTGTGTGTGTGTGTGTGTGTGTGTGTGTGTGTGTGTGTGTGTGTGTGTGTGTGTGTGTGTGTGTGTGTGTGTGTGTGTGTGTGTGTGTGTGTGTGTGTGTGTGTGTGTGTGTGTGTGTGTGTGTGTGTGTGTGTGTGTGTGTGTGTGTGTGTGTGTGTGTGTGTGTGTGTGTGTGTGTGTGTGTGTGTGTGTGTGTGTGTGTGTGTGTGTGTGTGTGTGTGTGTGTGTGTGTGTGTGTGTGTGTGTGTGTGTGTGTGTGTGTGTGTGTGTGTGTGTGTGTGTGTGTGTGTGTGTGTGTGTGTGTGTGTGTGTGTGTGTGTGTGTGTGTGTGTGTGTGTGTGTGTGTGTGTGTGTGTGTGTGTGTGTGTGTGTGTGTGTGTGTGTGTGTGTGTGTGTGTGTGTGTGTGTGTGTGTGTGTGTGTGTGTGTGTGTGTGTGTGTGTGTGTGTGTGTGTGTGTGTGTGTGTGTGTGTGTGTGTGTGTGTGTGTGTGTGTGTGTGTGTGTGTGTGTGTGTGTGTGTGTGTGTGTGTGTGTGTGTGTGTGTGTGTGTGTGTGTGTGTGTGTGTGTGTGTGTGTGTGTGTGTGTGTGTGTGTGTGTGTGTGTGTGTGTGTGTGTGTGTGTGTGTGTGTGTGTGTGTGTGTGTGTGTGTGTGTGTGTGTGTGTGTGTGTGTGTGTGTGTGTGTGTGTGTGTGTGTGTGTGTGTGTGTGTGTGTGTGTGTGTGTGTGTGTGTGTGTGTGTGTGTGTGTGTGTGTGTGTGTGTGTGTGTGTGTGTGTGTGTGTGTGTGTGTGTGTGTGTGTGTGTGTGTGTGTGTGTGTGTGTGTGTGTGTGTGTGTGTGTGTGTGTGTGTGTGTGTGTGTGTGTGTGTGTGTGTGTGTGCGCGTGCGTGCGTGCGTGCGTGCGTGGGTGCGTGCGTGCGTGCGTGCGTGCGTGCGTGCGTGTGTGTGGGTGCGTGCGTGCGTGCGTGCGTGCGTGCTTGCGTGCGTGTGTGTGTCATAACCCAAAAATGAAAAGTTGTTTAAATCTCAAATTTAGTATAGAATAAAAAGAAGTATTTCAGAAAGTGGAGTGCCATTGTTACTAAAATAAGGCAAGTGAGTCAACCTTGTACATACTTTTCTCCACTTACAAGTTTTTTGATGAAGACTAATTTCTGGGAACCTCTCCCCTATCGTCAGTTCTGTGAGTCAACCACAGAACTGACGATAGGGCAGAGGTTCCCAGAAACTAGTCTTCATCAAAAAAATTGTAAGTGGAGAAAAGTATATACAAGGTTGACTCACTTGCCTATTTTAGTAGCTCAAATTTAGTATTTAATATTTTGGTAAATTGATGGAAGTTAATCATTTCTTCACTCTAGCCGTATATAGGCTAAGGTTTTATATAGATAGAGTCAACATGAAAAATTCAATGCCATGGCCGAGATTTGAACCACGGATCTTTTGGTTTCTGTCCAGTCACTCTAATCCATTGAGTTACTATGGCCAACGTGCCGTCCTGACATTACATTCTCCTATTGACTCATGTATTTCCATAAACCACTAGGGGCTCTCGCATTCGAGATACACAGTTTATGGCGACTTAATATCGTAAGTACTTGAGTCCCAGGCTTCATCATTTAACTCTTAATATTTTGGTTAATTGATGGAAATTTATCATTTCTTCACACTAGCCGTATATAGGCTAAGGTTTTATATAGAGTCAACATGAAAAATTCAATGCCATGGCCGGGATTTGGAACACGGATCTCCTGGTTTCCGTCCAGTTGCTTAACCCTAAGTACTTACAATAGTAACTTGCCACAAACGGTGTATCTCGAATGCGAGAGCCCCTAGTGGTTTACCAGGAAATACATGAGTCAATTGGAGAATTTAATGTCAGGATGGCACATTGGCCATGGTAGCTCAATGGGTTAGAGCAACTGGACAGAAACCAGGAGATCCGTGGTTTTCAAATCCTGGCCATGGCATTGAATTTTTCATGTTGACTATCTATATAAAATCTTAGTATTTAAGTTCAAAATCTTCCAAGAATGTAATGTGAGGATTTTCAGGAAAATCCCGTCATTCCAAACTACCCCTTACATGAAAAATTTGATTTTTCTCAAAAATGGATCTAACAATTTTATTAAATACCATATGTTTTAAGACATATACATAGTAAATAAAATGTATGTCTTGAATTTTCTGGGAATAAACCTTTGAAATCCTCTTCATTTTGAATGTTCATCTGGGTGCCTAGGAAGTCAAGCAGTGGACTGCTGATCTCAAAGTCAGAGGTTCAAACCTGGTCCAGACTGATGGTGTGCTTAAAAATTACAGACTCATGTCAGTGGATTTACTGACTTGTAAAGGAACTTGTGCAGCACAAAATTCCAGCATGGGCAGTGGTACTGTGTTATTGAACTAAACATTTTAAATGTTTGTTCTAATTGATCTTTGAATACCTCATAATCATAAATAGGTAGACAAAATTTTACTACATAAAAATATAGATTTTAAAGCACACACTTTATATAACAAAACCATTGTAGATTTAACCATTATTGAAATATTCCTGGAATTGGTTTCAATTTTCAAATATGTATAGCTGTCTCAAATGACAAATCTAACAGCATCAGCTCTACCCATGTCACTTAAGCTTACTGTATTTCCATATTCTTATTGTATCTATAAGGAAATGTGTAATAAAACATTTCTATAAAAGGTATCTTCATTAATACGAAGTACATAGAAAAATAAACTCTTCTAAGACTGCATTCTTAAAGAATGGTTGGAGAAGGTCACGTGCAAGTAATTCATAAGATATTTTACTTTTTCTCCACACACCTAGAAAGTTGAGATGGAAACCTGAGGTTTCAGATGCTATAAGCAAGTGAGGGAAGACAAAACTACATTAATTAAAGAATGTGTCACATAAGCTAAACACGTGAGAAAGGACGATGAGAGAAAAAACAGTTCCCCTAAGGAATGTGAGAAAAAGTCAGAATATTTCTTCCCATGACCTCAAGGGTCAAGCCCCGGTTGGACAAAAAACTGCCCTACTGCCTAGATATAGGAGGGGGTGAAACTCCAATGAGATTAAATATGAGGAAAACAAACCTCCAATCAAAATTGCTATGCATCATGTGATATGGGCGGAATAGTCATGAAGTAGAAAAATGGGCGTGGATAGATAGGTCCACTGTCGGAAAGGACGCAAACAGAACAGGAAAGCGGCAACACTTCATCTTGGAGCGTTTCGGGGGATGAAGGCGTAAAGTGACGAGACAGTGCAGAGTAAAAATTACAATTAGATGCGGGAAAGTGAAACGTGGGCAACTTGAATAAAAGAGTCATAACGTCGTGACGAGCAAGTGTGTTGGGGAGCGAGCTCATGATATAAATGTTCTATCAATAAACTGGTGAGAGAAGTCAACAAGGAAGCATATTGTATTTCCACTTAAATGCTGGACCCTGGGACAGAGTACACTTATGCTTACCCGTACTTACAACAGAGAACAACTTGCTAGTCCGGAGCATAATCGGTTTTTCCCTGATTGCATCCTACACCAACAGGATCCTGACCTCTACGCCTTTTTCCTGAACTAGGATTATACTCACCGATTCCCGCCTCAAAGTAGAGGAAATATTGTATTTTATTCAAAAATTCAGTATCAAGGTTTTACTAAAACACTGTTTTGAAGCCCACTGAATCCAAAAAGAGGGAGAAAAAAAGAATTAAAAGGTCCATATTTCTGTATCTGTTAACAGGTAACTAAAATATGAAATGTTGGATAAACACCAAATATGTAATTCAATAAATTATAATAAATCCATACATACATATAATAAAACTGTATCGTGACATGAGTACAGTGGCCTTTGAAATATATGCTGAGAAATGTAAGTAAAATGGGATGCAAGTATAAAAGTGATATTCCAACATATTATGTAATTATGCATGATTGGTGGAATTTAGTAACAGTGACATCAAAATTAATTGAAAAAACTATTTGTAGTCGGTGTTTAATTCATCACTTACATTTTTACATTACTGAGAGACTAGAATAACTTACTTTATTATTAAGTATTTTCAAAAAATTTTTGTAAGAGGAATATTTATGCACTTATAACAATTTTTCATTCTTGTACATAAACCAGCCATCTTCAGCTTCCCTGTTTGTGATGCAGGAGTTGCTTCAGTGCTTCATCTCCTCACAGTAAGTCTTTCAGCCAGGGACCCATATCTTGTGATGGATCTGACCCCATGGGTCCGTTGCATGGTGTCACAGTCTGACTTACATTTCCACAGTTCCATTCCGGCCGATAAGTTCTGATTGATGTCCACAGGGTTCCATAGACTCACAGGCACTTCATTTCGGCAAGGCAACAATGATTTGGTGGCGCATAATCCATCCAGAGATGTCTTCTGGTGCTATACAATATACCTTGACTAATAACCTACAGGAGCACCTTCACAAGCACCTCCCTACTTGTGAGTACTAACACTCCATCAGTCAACGCTCAGAACCGGGTTCTCGTTGAGGCTACTTAGCATCACCTCATCTGGGTGATTTGCAATACCTTATGTCAACGTATATTGTTACGCTGTGGCTCTTGAGGGTGTCCAACTCTACTATTACTTCCATAGGCACTTTTGCAACTAATATCTATAGACCCACAACACTCTGCCCCAAGTTCAGCTCCAGCAAGACGTCCTTTCCCACAGGTAAGGTGTCACCATGCCATCACTAGCTATTACGACTGATTGGTATTCCTTTACCGGTAATCCCTTCACTATGACAGGTCTGATCATGGTCACGGCAGCACCCATATGCACACGTATCAGGTAGTGTTTCCCCTGCAACCATTTGGCCGAGACAAGGCTGTCCTCCATTGTTCTGCACAAGAGCACAGGTTCACTTGAAGGGCTGGTGATGACAGCCCCGACTTGTCGGTTGTCACTAGTTTCCCCCCTGTTCGTCTGCCGAGTGTAGAGAATTTTTCAGGTGCGTTGAAAGAAGTGAGGCACCTCCCAACAAACACTTTCAGAAATGTCATCTGTGTGGTTCTCTCTTGTACTGATAGAAAAGGTAGACGCACACAAATTTGCCTTGGCTTGGAGATCATAGGCCAGGCTTGGGGTGGCCTGGAGTGATGAGATATACCAACCTCACCTGGTTGCGGGGATTTTTGTTTCCAGAGGCAGCAATACCGAGTATAATGGGTACTGATTGACAAGAGGGTGGGTCATTAGCACACGTAGGCTCAGGAGTTCGAGTTCAGTAATCAGCTGCGCAAACACAACTATGTTGTGGTTGAATTACATATGCGTAGGAAATTATAAAAATAAATCTTTTATCTATATAATTACATGCGTGCGTGTAATGGGGTGCAACAGTGGCCACCATGAATGATAAACATTCACATTATAAAGAGCAAAAATATTTGCATCTGTAAATCTAATTCATGTTTACCACCAAATTCATCTGATATGAAATGAAATGTGTGGTATTTAACACCCGTTTTTCTAGATACGGCACAGCAGATGGTGACACTGGTGATAACATGAAATGAAGATGGAACACCAGTGGAATGAGATGGTGCGGGACCGGAGATCCCGGAGAAAATCTGCCCCATCCAATATGACTTAACATTGGAGGACAAAACGTACAAATATCCCTTACCAATACTGTTCGCTGATGGAAAGTCTCTGACAGGAATGTACTACGCTTATCAGATTCAAGACAGTGCAACAAGGATAGTGAATGTGTGTGACAGAGAATGCAAGCTACACAAGGAGAAAAACCATTTAAAACACATACACCCCATGCAAAAGAAATTCACTCAGTATGCTAAAAGTGAGGTTTGTTCACAAAAGTAGAAGGCATTAGAATATTTTTGAATCGGCTGTAACTGATCTGACTCAAGTGCCATAAACAACTACCAGGTAGGGTATCGGGACCGCAATTTCCCCCTTGTGCCTCATTCTCCTGGGACTTTCTTTGCTGTGGCGAACTATACATGATGTTTGGATTGAAGAATGGCGCTCAAACGTTCCAGAGATTTATGAATACTGTGCTTGGAGCATTGATTGGTTTTGTGCTATGTGGAATACTTGCTTGCACCTGACAAGGATATGCATCAGCGCGATCTAGGAAGTATCTTTGAGAGACTTAATGAATTGTTTTGTGTTCAGCGAGCTCGCTCTGTCAAGTATTTCATTCATCTTTCAGCACAAAGAAAATTGCCAGAAAAGAAAACTTATCCTGTTGAATGTGAGGCAGATATGCTACCATCTACGCTACAGAGGGTGCACAGTTTAGTTGCACATATACAATATGTTAGGGGTGTGACTGTGCAGATTTCGCGAGCTAGGAGGTCTAAATATGAGAATAAAGCATCATTAACAATTTCATCTATCTTGAAAGATAAAGGAGATAAGTGAACATTCTAAATACATTATTTGCACAATCTAACAATAGTGCAGTATTTCAGAGCTGAATGTTTTGGTTTTGTTTTTCGGCCAGGCATGCGGTCACACCCGCAATGGTTGAAAGTCTAAGCTACTGTGACTTTCATACCACATGATGTTTGTCCTTGAATGCTCCCAGGCTAGTAACCATTTGGAGTGCTGCGTGTTGTCATATTGAATTCCCTGTTTCTAGGGTGTGACAAGCGCCAAGCGAATCCGTCTCTAACAAATACTATTTGCACTAAGACAGAAATTCAAATTTTGCAAAAAGTGACCCACGAGGAAGACAACTGTAAAAACCCCACATTTTCAGCTAAAATAGTTTTCATAATACAAATAAATAAAATACCAATATGTTACAATGATGCATCGCGACGTAAGCACAGTAAGGAACATCATTACTGGTTGGTTTGTATTTATGTATGTTTGTAAATATATAGTCCACCTCCTGTTAGCCTCTAGAATGATGTATTGCAGAACGTCAGCCTTCACATGATATGCTCATGTTTATGAATGCTTCATTTATTTACTCCAGAGAATTCAAATCAGCATTATGCAGTTCTTCTGTTTAAAAACCACGAAAAAAGTGTATCAGCTGGATCAACTTGCAATTGAAATGAGACGTAATCCGGCTTCCCCCTTACCACTGCCAACACAATCCAAATGAGTTAGTAAGGGGCTCAAATAAAAAGGGGAACTACAAGCAGAAACAATACTTTTAAACTGATTATGAGCAACTTATTCATGAAGATATTGCAAGCCTGGCAAAACTGCATGAGATGTGCAGAAAAAGTATAATATGATGACTTTTGGAAAGAAATAGGGAGTGGCAACATTTTGGAGCCTATAATCATAAATTTGCAACTCAGACGATGAAGACACTGACAATGACGATTTGTCTCTTGATGTGACATTAACAACTATACTGATGAGCCACTGGCAGTTCCGCTCGATTAGAAAAATAGGTAATTCATAAACCATTTAGTATTAGTATTAGTTATAATTATAACAGTTAAAACAGGAGAATGTGCTTTTTCCAATTCTGATTTTAACAACTGCATTATTATAGAAGTTTGGAAAATTCAGTTTGGGTTCCCTTACAACTAGCACCAAGGAGACTTGCACGTATGCAAGAGAGAGGGAACTGTGAAAATAGTGGGGGTAACGAGGTGGAAAAGCTGAGCATGCAAATGTATCGTAGCGGTCCAGAACTCTTCCCATTTGAGAACCTTAATAAGCCAGGAATTGAAAACTGGTTTGCCACGTGCCTGTGTGTTTATCAGCTGCTGCTAATAACGAGGGGTGGGGTGGGTTTCTTTTAAACTATTTGATTGTATTCACGAGACCTAAGCTAAAATATGCATAAGAGGTTACACATAAAATGGTCAAGGGTAACAAATTCAAATGTTAATTCTTCATTCAGGTGTATTGTGTACAATTAATCAAAATCACAGTTTGCTCAACAGGAAATTTCTTAATGGTCAATAACTGCAACATCAACAAGTCTATTTACAGTAGGTACTCAAAATGTACTCTGTTAGACTCTATGCAAACATTGCATCTTCTTAGTGAATTTTGCCCTACACTTGTTAGTGCTTCTGCATTGTGCCCGATCTCTACAGTCTGATTGTTAAAACAAGGTATGTGAGAGCTGTGAAGCAAGGGACTTGGAGGGCAAGAGGGGAAGGTCGTGCTATGGAAACTAAACAAAAGTTGCCACATCGGTTACACTGCTTAATCAGATATTCATAATTTATCGCTAGTTGTGTGCGGCAAACAGAGTTTGCTTGAGCGTTCAGTTGCTTTATGTGTTTGTTAGTCTACTCCGTTAAAACGCTATCAAAATACCTCGTTATGGTAGCAAGACTTAATGCCAGTAGGATTAGATGTAGACCAAGAATTCATGGCACAAGACAAAGATCAGCTTAAGGTCGGGTGTTACATTGCACAGCCAGGCTGTTCAATGGATTTGTTCTGTTCCCTTGGGGAATTCTTTGAACAGGAAGAGGAGAATTTGCTTCTTCACAATTAATCACTTATTCCTTTCCATCAAGTGAGATAAAGCACTGTTTGTGCCCTTAAAATAAGTGGGTGACTGTTTCTAGAATCTCTAAAGAAAAGCAGCTACAACCAAGTCCATCACGAACTGAAATTTCTGGGAAACAAAGACCAAGAGCATCTCCAGTCACACAACAGGATAGTTTTGAATTAGATGTCATAAGAAAGCACACCTATGACTATTACCCCCAAAGGAGCATCTACCACACATAAGCTTCTTTCTTCTGTTAAATAAGCAGAGCTACATGAAGGAAGCCTTAACTCTTTGAACAAAGTCTTCCATGAACTTGGATTTGAGTTAAAAAAAACTAAAAATCAGAAAACTGATACTCAAAAAATCAGATATTATAACGCTAAAGGCTTTGTTTTTAAGAGAAATACTGAATAAGAAGTTGCATGAAATAGTGTGATTGGATGAAATGTGGATAAATGCTGGCCATACTGTGTCAAAGGATTGGACTGACGGCACACTTAAGAAAGAGTACTACAAAAGGGCCCATAAAAAGATCATTGTCAGCTCAACGGCCATTGAATTAATCTGGACAGAGGTAAAGCGCTATATCGCAAGACATAAGACATTCTCAATGGCTCAAGAACTGACAAATGAAGCAATAAAAGAAGTGACTCCTGGCCCGCCTCGGTAGCATAGGTGGCAGTGTGTCTGCCTCACTTTCAAAAGGTATTGAGTTCGAACCTCGGTGTTACCTGGATAAGGTTTTATGGGGTTTTCCCTTATTCTGAAAGGCGAATGTCTGGTAACTCTAAGCTCTATGTAATCTGGGCTTATTTAAGCACCATTTCACTCATATCATATCCATGTCAGATATGACGTAACGTTGGAGGACGTAAATTAAAAAAGAAGTGACACCTGAAAAGTGGAATAAGTGCGTAACGCACGTGGAAATAGGCTGGAAGAGGTTAGACGATTATTATTATTAAGGGCCACACCATGGCTGAGTGGTTAGACCACTTGACTCTCACCAAGATGGCCCGGGTTCGATCCCAGACGATGCATGTGAGATTTGTGGTGGACAAAATGGCATTGGGGCGGGTTTTCTCTGGGATTTCCGGTTTCCCCCGCCATCTCATTCCACCGGTGCTCCATTTTCATTTCATGTATCATCAGTGTCACCATCTGCGGTGCCTCTAGTAAAAGTGGGCGTTAAACACTATACATTCATTCCTATTATTATTATTAATTTAGTTCCTCTAACATTATCATATTGGATGATGAATGAAATGACTGAAATGATGCTGAAATGAGTCCAGGGTCCCTAGAGCTTAGAGTTAACAGACATTTGTTTTTCAAGATAAGGGAAAATCCCAGAGAGGTCCCGAGATTCAAACTCGGGATCTCTTAAACGTGAGGCAGACACATTATCATCTATGCTACTGAGGAGGGCGCTAGACAATTGGATGGCATCATGGAGGATTGCATCATGGAGGATTGCATGGATCAGCTGATTATCCGCCTTGGCAACTGCTGCAGCAGCGACTCCAGTGAGGAAGAGAAACAGCATGATGTGATGGCAGTGACGATGTTGATATGGAAGGAATATGTCTTCTATAAGAATTATGCTATCTGGTATGCTTACTCACAAATTATATTTTATATAACACTTTGTTTCCATGTATAATAATCAACAGGAAGGGAAGGAGGGAGATTCAACAATAAAATAAATATGCAGAAATAATCTGTGTAGTTGGTTCGGTTTAGACGGTGGCTTATTGATCCCAAGGTCATGGATTCAAACCCGGATCAGACTGATGATTTATAAGTGTGTTTAACAGTGACAGCCTCATGTCAATAGATTTACTACATGCAAAAGAATTCATGGGGATCAAAATTCCAGCACACCGGCAGCACTGATATGATCATGGCAATTGATAGAGTGGTTAATAGATAACAAAAAAAAACAACAAAAAACCTCACACCTGTGAAGGCACCACAATGCATTGAATGTGTATTGAGAACTATTTTTGTTCTTAAAGTAGGCTAATACAGATGAAATATGCATGTTTTTGCTGAGGTGAGATAAACTGAGGCTTGTTTATATATGTTATGTATTGAGTGGGTAAAGAGGGGGGATATGCCTAACTTGCTATCTGCTTATTGGCAACATTGTAGCTCCTCACGTGGAGAAACAGACGATTTTCATGTATCTTCTTTTAAAGATCAAACTTTAGAGCTTTTTCAAACACATGTGTGCAAATGGTGCAATGGTAGCACCTTACTTTTCAAATATCTCCAGAAATAATCTAACGGATTGATACCTGAAGATCCTGCAGGTCAAGGTACTGGTCCAAATCGGCCTATCCACCAATCCAGAAATGTGCAGTTTTAAATGTCGTCGAACACTTTACTGATGTGAAGGGCACCCCGTCATGCATAAACCACATGTTTTGATATAAAAATTATTTGTGGTTGGTTTATTGACACTCGTCACTTACTTTTTCATATATTTATGAGAGACTAGTTTCAAAGGCCCTGGCCTCCATTTTCAATCTCTTCCCAACTGGCAACTGATGTTATCTGCTCTCTCTGGTGGTGGAACTATGAACTTTTTTGTCAAATTATCTGCTGGCGGGATTTCAAAGTTCATTACGCGATCCTTATTTTTCCAGATGAATATGTTCTCCCATGTTGTCAATCTATTTTGGTTTATCACTTGGGAAGAGATTGAAAATGGAGGCCAGGGCCTTTGAAACTAGTCTCTCATAAATATATGAAAAAGTAAGTGACGAGTGTCAATAAACCAACCACAAATAATTTTTATATTAATTTTGACGTCACTGTTACTAAATTCCTCCAAACACACATCACATGTTTTGAATTACAAGAAGAGGAACATCTTCCAAAAGAGAGGGTAGTTTGTCTCTTAGGAACTGTTGATAAATTGTTCCAATCCTGTGGGTAATACAGTAGGGCGTATCAACTTATCTCTAATTATTATAGCCCAGATGTTCAGTGAAAATTGGTACTGGAAGTGAGTTTGTTGCACTGGATGCAGATTTTGAAAATACACCATTACATGTGAAACATGCTTCATGTCACTACTGTGATGAAAAATTAGGATTGAGCACACACAGTTCCTTCAGCCATTGGTAGGATGCTGCTCTAGGCTGCACACTCGCCCGTTTCAGTAGTGTGTCTGCCTCGCGTTTGAGAGGTCCTGAGTTTGTATCTTGGTCAGAGTGAGTCACCTGGATAAGGTTTTTCCAGGGGTTTCCCTTATCCTGAAAGATGAATGTCGGATAACTCCAAGCTCTATAAACCCTGGGTTCATTTGAGCATCATTTCACCCACTTCATTCATCGTCCAATATGACTTAAAGTTGGAGGAAGTAAATAGAGCACTTAATGTGTAGAGTGTTATTTGTTCCTTCACAGTTGCACTATAAAAAGTATTCACTTCACATAATAGATGAGATAATGAGAGTGACATATTATCTAATAAATTTGTATCAGGTTTCCCTTTGTAGCTTACGCTTGCTATCTTTGGATAATAATGACAACTTATCTAATTTAGTATATACTTCTGCCTAATTACTCTGCTGCAGTTTTAATCTGCAAAAACATGTGTGAAATATGGTAAATGTGCCTTAATGCTATTTCAGTAGGATACAAGTTTACTAAATTCTTGTTTTTAATCACATACTACTGGATTATGAAACTTAACATCTAAGTTCATTTTAATCGGATATGTTATACAGCATAATATAGCTTGAAGTCCTATATGTTAGTTTATTTCCTATTTCTTTTTACAATATCTAGCATATACAACTTCATACATATATAACATAGTATATAACAAATGCAAGTCTTACATACTCCTTGTTTTGGAGTTGCGTTTTCCCATGAACCATTATAGTTAACCCAGGTTGTGTGCATTGGAGCATTTTAAAACTTGGGATCTAAATTTTTGTTTCCCTTTACACCTTAAGCTATTTTTCCTAATTGTTCTCATTAGTCTTCCCTGTTTCCAAAGCCATTTTTTTCTTACCTTGCCATTAAATTTTCCGTTTTATTATGTTTCTTCTGATCTAAGATTCTTTTTCCTCTTATTTCATTTGGTATGTTTTCCCACTTATGCAAAAGAAATTCCTCTCTTCAATATTTTGTTTTTTGACAGTAAAAAATATGTCAAGTATTATACCTCTTTAGAACTCCTGTTCTAAACCATGCCAGCCCGTCTCGGTAGCATGTCTGCCTCACATTCAAGAGGTCCCGAATTCGAATCTTGGCCAGGGTGAGTTACCTGGATAAGGTTTTTTTCCGCGGTTTTCCCTTAACCTGAAAGATGAATGTCGGGTAGCTCTGAGCTCTATGGGCCCCGGACTCATTTGAGCATCATTTCACCCACTCCATTCTTCGTCAGACATGACTTAACGTTGGAGGATGTAAAATTAAAAAAAGAAAAAAATAAACCATGCCATCCCTTCTCTTCCTACTTGATCATAGATGTCAATATATTTTTCTCTGCCCCAATCATTTTTCAATGTTTTATATAATTTCAGAGATCTTGTTATTAAGATTAGCCCATAATTCTTGTTTTTCAATATCTTCAATTCTTGTTTTCACTTCTTTTCAGAATCCCTTTTCTATTCTTCCACTATCTAGCCATAATGACCCCATACCTACTTCCTGTAAAATATTTTGAATTTTATATATCCAAGTCTCTCTCTCCTTTACTCTTTTTTGTTCCATTTATACCCCGCCTTTAACTGCAATGCTCATATCGGCGGCCATTCTCCTTTGGAACATATCGAAGGTGTTAACTCTTGTTCGGTTGATTTTAATCATTACATCACACACACATTCACACTCTCATTCATACTTCCAGACACTGGGGAAGATGAATTATCTTGGATGGAGAAAAAATCCCCACCCCCACCGCTGGGAATTGAACCTGGCACCCCTAGCACAGCAGGCAGGTGCTCTACCGACTGAGCTACAGGGCCAGCCTCCTTTATTCTTGTTTGTGCTACCAAACACTGTTTAATGGTATTCTTCTCGTCTAAATTCCATATTCTGAGCCAATATTTCAGTATTCTTTCCATCACCTTGCTTTTGCAACCTAATCTTCCTAATTCCATTAAAGAAGCCTCATTTGGTGAAGATCTAGGTAAGCCTAAAACAAGTCTACAAAATAGTTTATTTATATCATTTATTGCTTTCCATCCTTCATCTGGCCCCCATATTTCTATTCCATATAGCATTCTGCTTTCTACAACTGAACCAAACACCCTTTCTAACCATTTTACTTGCATATTTGGTATTTTATTTATACATGATCTGATAACACTCAGCCATTTTTCCTTCTGCCAGTGCTTTCCTTTTTTGGTCACTCCATTCACCATTACTAGATAATCTTACTCCTAGGTAATCAATGTTCTTAACCACCTCAATTTCTTCACTTTTTAGTTTGAAACCTTTTTTTCACCACCATGATCTTAGATTTGTTTTATTTATCTTCAGACCCCATTCTTTACAAAACTTGCCTATTGCTTCCAAGGGTTGCTTTAAGCCTATGCTTGTTATGGAACCTGTTACTAAATCATCTGCAAAGAGCAGACCTGTTATCTCTCTGTTATTTAAAATTGGTAAATGTGTAACACTTTTATGTATTACTTCTAAAATATCATCAGTAAATAAATTAATAAGCACTGGACTTAATTTGCAACCTTGTCCAAGTCCTATACTGTTTGGTATTTTATGTTATCATTCCTCAATCATATTTTATACTGAATTAATTTTCTTTGTAAATATTTTCAATTACTCTTATAAAATTCTCACTTACTCCTTTTTTTCTCTCAATTTAATCCAAGGTGCTTCCCTAGAAATTGTATTAAAGGCTTTTTCTAAGTCTAGGAACAGTAAATATAATCTCCCTCTTTTGATACTGAGATATTTATATACTAATGTTCTAATTATAAAAATGTTGTCTGCCATTCTTTTACCTTTCTAAATCCTAGTTGAAATCGTGAGAATTTTCCTTCTTTCTCTACCCAATTTTGTAATATTTTTGCTAACGCTCCTGTGAAGACTTTCCCAAGTATTGAAAGTAAACTTATTTCTCTATAGTTTGCCGGATTTCATATGTCTCCTTTACCTTTGAATATTGGAGCTACTATTCCCATTCTCCAATTTTTGGGTACTTTACCCTCCTCTAAGATTAAGTTCAATACCTGCACTAGTATTTTTTATCTATTTAGGTCCTCTGCCCAGGCCCTCCAAAATTCCCCTGGTATTCCGACTACTCCGCATGCCTTATTAGCTTTTAAATTCTTAATGTGCTCTAAAATTTCATTCAAAGTGAATTTACAATGTAACATGTCTATTTTCAACAGATTTATACTTATCAAGTTGTCCTGTATAATCAAGGTTTTAACTCCCAGAAGTCTTTGAAAGAAATTGCACCATGATGCTGGTGATATAAGATTATTTCCTCCCCTACGTTTGTTTAATTTACTTACCATTGCCCAAATGGTTTTGTTATTCTTTTTTGCTGCCTCATTTAACTTTTGGCTCAGCTTTTACCCCCTCATTTCTTTTCACTTGTCCTAATGACCTATATCTGAGCCTTTCTACTGGATAATTTTCCCTGTTTTATCTCCTGTTTGCCTTCAAGCTTTAATTCTCTTTGTACATTTCTTTTAGCTTCTAAATATTCATTGTCAAACCAACTATAATTGGTTTTATGCCAGCTCTTTGTCACTTTCATTTCATTTTCATCTTTTTTAACTGCTTCCTCTAGACTAAAAATACTTTCTTCTACATCTTTACCCTCCAACAAACTCTAAAGCTTGTTCTCCTCTAACCATTCCACTTCTTGATTCAATTTAGTATAAAATTGTTCAAATCAATCATGTTTCCATTTGTAAAGATCTAATTTTATACCTAAACTAAAATCCTCATCCCTAATTATAATAACTGGAAGTAGTAGGTGGATTATAAACAATGCCTACACACGTTTTTTACACTTCTTTTGAATAAGTCACTAAAAGTACACCAGAACACTTTTATCACTTCCTAGATCATTTTTAACCTTGACTTCCAACCTCTTACTTTTTTTTTTTCCCTTACAAACAGCCCTAAGCCGCCAGACACTTGGCCTTTATCTGTAACTTTCACCCCTATTCTCCAAAACTAATCATAGCCCATAATATGTATGTTGTAGTCCTTTAATAACCATGTTTCCACCACCACTATCAGATCTGACCACTTCGCTATTTGATGAATTTCACCACTTTGTAATTTAGCATATAATCCTTCCACGTTCCATCCTACTATAGAAAGATAAATTAACCGCTATACAGAGCCCTTTCTGTCAAATCTAAACTGATGCAATTTCGATTTGCTTCTTTTTTGTCTTGTCACTGTGTGTGGCTCACATTTCTTCTCTTCCACTTGTATAATACTTTCCCCTGGTGTAGACACTACACTCAAGCCTGCCTCTCTCCACATGTCTATACCAACTGTCGCTCCCAAAGTCAGCATCTTAACATCTTCTCTCAGCTGTTGTGGTGATGTAACAATGTGACGTGGCAAAGTTGTCGCCAGTTCTTATGTCGTTTTCACACCTTCCACTGCTGCTACCCTACTGCTGGTGTTTCAGGTCTCTTGCATCTTCATCGCCTCTGTCATCAAATTTTGTCCACTCATATCCTGTTTTCTGCCATCTATGAATAAGTGCAAGCTTCTGATATAAGCAGTTTTACTTTCTCTTAATTTCTTTCAATAAAATGACACTAAATTCTCATTCTTTTTTTTCCCGTAATCTTGCTCAATAAAAATGTTTGTTCCTTTTTCCTTTTTTTTTCCCAACACCGTCCATTTAATTTTCCTAGTTGAATATTTTACTAATATCGGCCTCGACCTGAGTCCTCTTCTACCAATCCTAAATGCATCTGTTATTTCCCAACCTTGTATCTGTATTTCCAGTCTTTCCTTGCATATGTCTTCCTCTTCTTCCCAGGCTCTTTCCCCCCCTATTTTCTTGAGTTTCAAAAATTATAATATTGTCACGCGAGCGTTGGAACACCCTATAGGAGCAGCTGAGAGCGAAAAGCAAGGGAGGTCCGTGTTAGCCACGCCCTCCCCTCGTTTGTCTTATAGTGGTGACAGGCGATGGGGGGAGAAAAAAGCATCATTGTGCCGTCTGTTTCTGTTCCACCTGTTCTGGAAATTACGGGATCTTTCATCATCTGGAACCTTCCTTTGGAAACTGGAGGAGTCGAGAAAACAGTGACATTCCTATAAAAGGGGTTTCAGAGAGACAGTTAGTTAGTCAGTGTGAGTGAGAGACAGTTCTTGGTGTAAGAAGGCAGTGACGTGTTAATGAACGAAAAGATTGTGCAACGGAAGACTGTACGTACTGTGTATGAGTATCGGAGTTGATGTAATCGCGAGTACAAGTGAAATTGTAACGGACGAACTGGTGAATTGTAATTGTGTGCCGTACGCAATTCTGCGTAATTGGCAAGTGTTTAACTGTAAGTCGGTGGAAATAAAGAACATTTTTGAGTGGTGAAATTGCACTTTTCATTTCACGAACCCACAAAGTCACAATATTATATTTCTTACCATTTGTCTCATTCTTTTAAAGCCTCATTATCTTTTCCTCGTGGATCCGGATATCATGTTCCACTCTCATCTGATAACCTGCAACAGTCTTCATTTCCTGAGAAATGTCGCTTATTTTTGTATCCAACGTCTTCTCCATCTTTTTCAAATTGCAATTTTTTTTAAATTACTTCTACTGTTTTAACTATCTGTCCCAACTCGGGGCCTGGATTCAGCTCTATTCCTCCGATTATGAGTAGCGCCAACAACACTAGAGCGTACTAATATAGTCACTCATCCATTAGAGGCATTTTCGTTCATGTTAATGCACCTTCTATTGAATAAGCCAATTCTGGCCCAATAGACGTCCGTCCTTCGCCAGCTCCTTTGTACAACTCCTAAGTAAGTAAATAAATAAATAAATAGGCAGCACTCTTTGAATGTATAACAAGTACCTTGTGTACTTTTGCCTTCCACCAACTACAAAAGTGCTTCCTCTGTCTGCAATACTACAGTCAAGCGTTGTGGTCTTCAGTTTTCCAATTGAGGAATCAAACTTTCTGATTCTCATACTTGCTGAGCTACTACAGCAAATGATCTTGGGTTTGGAATTCTCCTACTGGGAAATGTATATCTATATAACCATTGCACTTCACTAGTTTTGCAGTCGGATTTGCCATAAGTAAGAAGTATATCCAAATACTCTTGATTTGCCCAAGTTTTGAATGCATTTAAAGCATCTGAACACTGACAGATGCTGTTGTGCAAGGTAGTTTTGCTTTTCACAACCTGACCTTCTGCTTTAAACACATGCCAATGTTGCAGGGTTGCCAAGCAAATGCCCATGACTTTATTGCAATAGACACGCTGAAAATTGGTCCTTTCATATCATTTTGTGGCTAAATGAGTCATTTTAGAAACATATGATAAATACACAAATAACTCATCTTTTGTAGCTCTACCTCACTATTCTAATTACAGAAGTAAAGAATAAAGAAATGGTGACCTATTCACAATCAAACCTTTGACAGACTCCTTCCAGTCTATGCAGGTGGATCCGGAGATCTTCGAGCTGGCCGAGGAGGATCGCCGACGAAAAGGTTTAGAAAATTTGTATGACGTAATAAATACCGAGCAACGTCATATACGGCGTTGCTCGATTTGTGTACACCTCAAGAATGGCAAATGATCTTGAGCACATGTAGTAATCACCATTTGTTGGTAAATCAAATAAATTCCAATATTTCATTGTATATCAAGAACAGACTTGCTTTAGAACGTAAGGATAGATTTAAGCACTTGTTAAGTTGTGCAGAGAATGGCATTAGCTACAGCAGAGATACCATTAGCGGGCTTTTTGCTCGAAATAATATTATTCCTGGTGATTTTATTAGAAACCTTAAAAAAGTACTTAATACTGAGACGCCAAAGACCAACTGCCTCTTCCTCGTTGGACCCTCCAACTCTGGAAAGAGTTTTATAGCACAGGGTATAGCGTCACATTTCCTAACCGGTTACGCTAGCTGTGCCAATTCCATGTCCGAGTTTTCGTACGAAAACTTTCTAAACAAGTCTCTGATACTTCTCGAGGAACCTTTTATTACCGATGGTACGTGTGATGATATGAAAAATATATTGGGTGGTGCCAATTTGCAGGTGGGTAAGAAGTATATGCCTAAACAGGATTTAATACGTACACCTGTGGTTATGACGGGAAATCATTTAAAGCTCGGCAAAGGTTTTTTAAATCCAAAGGATGAAGAGGCATTTCAAACAAGGATGGTTACTTATGAGTTTAGTGAACCCTTTTATTGTGAGAATTACATTACGCCTGAACAGGTTGCTGATTGGGTCCTATTTATGTGTGACAGGAATTAAGAATGCTGCGCTCAGGAGGAACCTTTTCTCGCAAACGCACCCTCAGTAATCCATCAGTTTTTGAGACACCTCCTCCGAGCCGTCCAAGGCACGATGACGACGAAGTCGACGCATCGGAGGAAGCAGGTGTACGTGTGGCACGTTCGGTTCCAGGCAGCAGTGGCGGAACTGGGAATTCTGGACAACATGGCATCAATCCTGGAGAAAGTGTTTCGCCGATTCCTCGACCACTTCCCTATGAACATGTGACATTCTCGTTCGTCCAAAGGTCATGGGAAGAGATAGATACAGGTCTCAGCACGTTGCCAATTAGCATAGCACTCCTGCCGGTGTTGGACGATGAGATGATTAAAGTGATATCTAGTGTGCTACCTTGTTGCCTAGGGTTTCGCATACACACTCCTCACGTGAGGATGTCAAACTTTATAGTGTTAACGGATGAATTGCAAGTGAAAGGTAACACACCTACGGAGATGTCTTCTTTCGTGCAGCAGAGTAAAATAATACACTATATGCCTAAGTACTTTGTTACAACTGGATACACTTTGTCTAATAAAGATTCGCCTACAGCTATAAAATATTCAGAGCTGGTGGGAATGAACAGAAAGAATCAGATGCTAAAATTGCCAAATACCGATGATTTCGAAACAGTCAACATTATGGGGATAGATCACAACATTCACGGTAATTTAATGAACAGAAATAAGATGTATCAGGGTTACGTGTTAAATGACTTGGAATCACAAAAATATGAATTGTTAACTGCTGCCTCATCCGTTGAGGATCGGGCATGGGAACGATTAACATGTGCCTATGGTGTAGTGGACGAGAAGGGTAATCAGAATGATGCAACTAGTAGCTGGTCCCTAGATAAGCGAGCCATATCCAAATGCAGAAATCTAGATAAAATTGAGATAGTGGGTGCATCCGATACCATCGAATTTGATATAGAAACAAACTTAGACGGCGAGGTCTTATACCCCGATGAAATAAATACTACTACTCCTAGTATATTTTCTTACTTCTCGGTTAAAGGTACCGAGCAGCAAACACAGAAGACACTGTGGAAGGTGGGTTTTACACCTTGGCCAAGTACCTTTAACCCGAAAATGCATAGAAGTACGGCTGCATTGGGAGATCAGTGGCTCCATGCACAATACAAACCGCTGCAACATCACTTTTTTACCATGGTGCCAATACACAAGAGTAATGGCACCCTGATGAAGCAGCGTGCTTCGTGTATGCTGGAGCAATCATTTCAGGTTTCCTTCATATTTAGGGATGAGGAGATTTCAGCCATGGCTCCATTGGATATGACTCACTTAAGGGCCAGAGGTTCATTGAGGTCAGGTGTACAGAGTTATATTGGACAAACAACACTTCCATTTCTTACATAATCATTGTATTTATTGTATAGAAACAAAGTTTACAATAAAATATAATGTTTCACATATTGTTCACGTACTTGATACCTTTATATCCGTGAGGTAAGGTGTGAACCCTATCCTTCAGTACCACACGCTTCCTATCCTCAGATATTAATGCAAGTTTTTTCTGAAAGATGCTGTATAAGGTGTGGGATTGTGACCTGATCAAATACTGGTCGACAAAAATGTGTTTGTTTTCAAACAAACATTTCTTATAATGCTCAAAGCTGATTCTGGTGCTAGAGCCGGACACTGTAGCGCAATCGGTAATTCCTTTATTCTTGGAAAGAGAATCACCGTCCTCGAACCTCACCGCATACGTCTTAGCCCGCAAACCAACAAATTCCACTATTTTCTTAAAACCTACCTGATCAGACCACAATCCCGGTACCTTGTGCGTACACGTAGTATGAATTGCATAGTCAACCGGTGCACTTTCAAAATCCAGGCATTTGCCCAACTTCTGGTCGTTCTGCATAGTCACCAACGGATGCTCGTGACAGTTTTTGAAATACAATATTAGACTGTCCGTATCGTGGTAAAGTAAACTCACGCGATCGCTAAACTTCCACTTAAGTTCATAAAAGAACCGGTACACCTCCAATTTCGCTAATTCGAGTATTGCAAACCCCAATTGCACAGGTTTGTTTAAAGGAATTACGTTGTTTTCTGTTTCGCATAGGAAATAATTACCAACCTGAATAAAATTCCTCACCTTAGACAGGAAGGAATTTCGCCTACCGTACGGACCGTCAGTGGACGCCGTTCGTACTGCGAAACGTCGGTATCGGAAAGTATTTTCTAGCGTTTTCCCGTAGAGGCTGTTATTCAGCAGTTTGTACATGTCCGAGAGAGCTTTGTTAGTGCTGTGTTCCCGTCGTTTGGCAACATTCGTCTCGACATATGATTTGAGTACTGCTTCCTGGTT
This sequence comes from Mantis religiosa, assembly GCA_030765055.1. Lineage (NCBI taxonomy): Eukaryota > Metazoa > Arthropoda > Insecta > Mantodea > Mantidae > Mantis > Mantis religiosa. The sequence continues at coordinate 248,170,638 of CM060948.1, forward strand.
AAAAATCCAAACAGAATGTACCTTCGAAATGATAAGTCCATGCTGTACATAGAACTGCAATATGGACGAATGAACCAGGTATTCCTTCTTATCTCGTAAAGTGGTGCACAGCCTGTCGCTGTAATGCTCAGGTGCGAGAGGAAAGTCACAGTGCATATCGTGTAAGCTAGTGGGATAGGTAATGTCTACCAAGGCTATGAAACACTTATCGCCTGCGGGGTCCCAGGTCAACCAGTCAAGCGGCAAATCTGGCACGCTCGTCTGGAGCTTGGTCGGCAGATTATAAGTCATGACCTTGCTATAAAGTGAATTGATATCGAGAAACAGTATGTACTCATCAGCATTTTTAACATGTGCGTGCCGCAAGCCACATTGCGATATCCCACCACGTATCTGTTTTTGAATCAATGTGTACAGGTCTTTGTTATTAACTATTCGGATCCTATTGGGATTATGCTTTACTGCACAATACCATGTATAGGAAGGCAATCCCTGAAAGTAAACTGGATCTATACCATTGGCGGTAAAAGCATTGCTACGAAACGTTTCATACACATCCGCAAGCAACATCACGTCTAGACGCAAATAGTAATTGTGATAATCCACGAATCTACTAAAACCCTTCGCATACCAGATTCTAAAAGCCTTCCCCTTATCCTGCTGCACACCCTTCAGTTTGGAGTACCATGCACTATCTTGTGTTGGCAGCGAAAATCCTAGTTTTTCCTTACAATCGAACCAATCGTAAGAGAACGGAGCCTTTTCTGTCGCGTCCAGGGAGGCGTACCGGAAATGAGTGACAGTATCCGTTAGTTTTGCAAGTGGAGCGGCAAGGTAATTGAAGGTGTCCATAAAGCGAATTCTATGATTTTCCGTGAGCACTGATATTACATCCAACTTTTCGAATGTTTTGGCGGACACCTTCACGTTCGTGCCGAATTTTGCAATTAATGCACGAACGATCAGGTGACAGTCGTAGCCTTTAAAGTTGTGAAAGTATACCTGGCAGGAATTTTCAGGTACCATCCAACACCTGGTGTGATAGGAACCACAGCTACCATCGATGTAATTTCGCCTACCGGATATATGAGTGTCCGCCCCTTCAATTTTATTGCCACAAATACAACAATCTACGGTGCGAACATCGTGCGCAACCGACCATTCGCGAATATAGGTACAGATACCATCAACAAAGTCCACCGCTACATCGTCACAGTCTAAAACCGTTTTAAGAGTTTCATGTATTACTGCATGGTTCGATATTGCACACCAACCATACCCCGAAGGCTTGTGCCTACCCTCCTGATCAATGTAGGCCTCAAAATCAGCGTAACATACCAAATTATGGAAACAGTTCGGTTTATCTGTAATTCTTACCAGATCATTTGTTCCCACCGTTTCAACGCGGGTACTGCATACGTCTGGTGTATGATATTTTAGGCATGAATCGCAAAACTTTCTAATTGTCCTCGACCTGTCATTTAAAAATGCATCCAGTTTAATTATCAACTTATACCTACGGTCGTCGGTGTAGTACAAGGGAATGTATTCCTTTGCGGTATCAAAGGCGCGTTGGTACACTACATTACCTCGTTTGTTAAATAACCTAATGTTAAACCTCTTACACTGGTCGTGCCAAGCGGGGAGCTCGGACAGGTGAACACCCACAGTCGTTGCCGCATCCCATCCACCCTCTCGGATCCACCGCCAAACAGCCTGCAGGCGTTGTCTCTTGTTGTGACCCGGTACATAGCAAAGCCAGAGGGCGATAGATCCTAGCAGAGTATCCGCTCTTGCTGTCACCATCACGTTCGGGAACGGACCATCGGTGTCATCAGCCTCCAACATGGTTACTTCGCTGCTAACCATATTCCTCGTGGTGGGAGTTGCATCGTTATTTGGTTGACAGGCAACCATGGAAAACCACCATCGATGCAACCTTAGAAAGGTCATTCCTGACCCTGCTACCGAGGGAAAATCATCGGGGTCGGTGAGCTTAGCAAACACCTCCCCGAAAAAGTCCTGCACTTGTAGGTGGTCCACGTCCAAAATGGTGTCCACTGAAGTCCTAATGTGAACGATCACCTCCTCACCGTCCTTCAGAAACACTGCAGATGTGTGTATCACCAGCTTAATCGAATGCTCCTGCTCCAGAAACTGAACAATAAAGTTCACTGCATCGTCGTAGTTATCGCTGGTCCAATAACCAGCGGCAGGGGTTGCAGCGTGAGTCACAGGTTTAGCCATCTTCACGACGTTTAAGATGAGTACAAAATATCGCATGAAAATCCTTCCTTTTATAGTGCACAGTGCAAATGCTGGCGGTGCGCCAATGCACTTTCGCGACGCTGCAAAAGTGCAGCGTCGCGAAAGTGCATTGGCGCACCGCCAGCATTTGCACTGTGTACTATAAAAGGGTTGACACTCACGTAAATTTTCATTGTGTTACCAATGTCCGCCTTAACTACACCATCATCGTGGCTAGTACAGTCCACCGAGCTTAGTGTGTTATCACAAGACGACCTGTTCATTCTTGTTACCGGCATCTTCATAACCGGAAACACAACTTTCGAACGTCGAGGCCAGGACTCTGTGGTGGTGAAACTACCATATTCTACACGCTTGGAAACCTTTTTGGACAAATTTGGAGACTACAAGGAAGACATCAGAGTGGTTCCTTTGAGCAGCCACCATTCAGAGCAACAGTCGACCAGATTTTTGGAGCTGATATCCCGGAAGAGAGTATACCCAGTGTCACCTGAACGAGAGCCCACTGCAGGTGGATCCGGAGATCTTCGAGCTGGCCGAGGAGGATCGCCAACGAAAAGGTTTAGAAAATTTGTATGACGTAATAAAGAAATACCGAGCAACGTCATATACGGCGTTGCTCGATTTGTGTACACCTCAAGAATGGCAAATGATCTTGAGCACATGTAGTAATCACCATTTGTTGGTAAATCAAATAAATTCCAATATTTCATTGTATATCAAGAACAGACTTGCTTTAGAACGTAAGGATAGATTTAAGCACTTGCTAAGTTGTGCAGAGAATGGCATTAGCTACAGCAGAGATACAATTAGCGGGCTTTTTGCTCGAAATAATATTATTCCTGGTGATTTTATTAGAAACCTTAAAAAAGTACTTAATACTGAGACGCCAAAGACCAACTGCCTCTTCCTCGTTGGACCCTCCAACTCTGGAAAGAGTTTTATAGCACAGGGTATAGCGTCACATTTCATAACCGGTTACGCTAGCTGTGCCAATTCCATGTCCGAGTTTTCGTACGAAAACTTTCTAAACAAGTCTCTGATACTTCTCGAGGAACCTTTTATTACCGATGGTACGTGTGATGATATGAAAAATATATTGGGTGGTGCCAATTTGCAGGTGGGTAAGAAGTATATGCCTAAACAGGATTTAATACGTACACCTGTGATTATGACGGGAAATCATTTAAAGCTCGGCAAAGGCTTTTTAAATCCAAAGGATGAAGAGGCATTTCAAACAAGGATGGTTACTTATGAGTTTAGTGAACCCTTTTATTGTGAGAATTACATTACGCCTGAACAGGTTGCTGATTGGGTCCTATTTATGTGTGACAGGAATTAAGAATGCTGCGCTCAGGAGGAACCTTTTCTCGCAAACGCACCCTCAGTAATCCATCAGTTTTTGAGACACCTCCTCCGAGCCGTCCAAGGCACGATGACGACGAAGTCGACGCATCGGAGGAAGCAGGTGTACGTGTGGCACGTTCGGTTCCAGGCAGCAGTGGCGGAACTGGGAATTCTGGACAACATGGCATCAATCCTGGAGAAAGTGTTTCGCCGATTCCTCGACCACTTCCCTATAAACATGTGACATTCTCGTTCGTCCAAAGGTCATGGGAAGAGATAGATACAGGTCTCAGCACGTTGCCAATTAGCATAGCACTCCTGCCGGTGTTGGACGATGAGATGATTAAAGTGATATCTAGTGTGCTACCTTGTTGCCTAGGGTTTCGCATACACACTCCTCACGTGAGGATGTCAAACTTTATAGTGTTAACGGATGAATTGCAAGTGAAAGGTAACACACCTACGGAGATGTCTTCGTTCGTGCAGCAGAGTAAAATAATACACTATATGCCTAAGTACTTTGTTACAACTGGATACACTTTGTCTAATAAAGATTCGCCTACAGCTATAAAATATTCAGAGCTGGTGGGATTGAACAGAAAGAATCAGATGCTAAAATTGCCAAATACCGATGATTTCGAAACAGTCAACATTATGGGGATAGATCACAACATTCACGGTAATTTAATGAACAGAAATAAGATGTATCAGGGTTACGTGTTAAATGACTTGGAATCACAAAAATATGAATTGTTAACTGCTGCCTCATCCGATGAGGATCGGGCATGGGAACGATTAACATGTGCCTATGGTGTAGTGGACGAGAAGGGTAATCAGAATGATGCAACTAGTAGCTGGTCCCTAGATAAGCGAGCCATATCCAAATGCAGAAATCTAGATAAAATTGAGATAGTGGGTGCATCCGATACCATCGAATTTGATATAGAAACAAACTTAGACGGCGAGGTCTTATACCCCGATGAAATAAATACTACTACTCCTAGTATATTTTCTTACTTCTCGGTTAAAGGTACCGAGCAGAAAACACAGAAGACACTGTGGAAGGTGGGTTTTACACCTTGGCCAAGTACCTTTAACCCGAAAATGCATAGAAGTACGGCTGCATTGGGAGATCAGTGGCTCCATGCACAATACAAACCGTTGCAACATCACTTTTTTACCATGGTGCCAATACACAAGAGTAATGGCACCCTGATGAAGCAGCGTGCTTCGTGTATGCTGGAGCAATCATTTCAGGTTTCCTTCATATTTAGGGATGAGGAGATTTCAGCCATGGCTCCATTGGATATGACTCACTTAAGGGCCAGAGGTTCATTGAGGTCAGGTGTACAGAGTTATATTGGACAAACAACACTTCCATTTCTTACATAATCATTGTATTTATTGTATAGAAACAAAGTTTACAATAAAATATAATGTTTCACATATTGTTCACGTACTTGATACCTTTATATCCGTGAGGTAAGGTGTGAACCCTATCCTTCAGTACCACACGCTTCCTATCCTCAGATATTAATGCAAGTTTTTTCTGAAAGATGCTGTATAAGGTGTGGGATTGTGACCTGATCAAATACTGGTCGACAAAAATGTGTTTGTTTTCAAACAAACATTTCTTATAATGCTCAAAGCTAATTCTGGTGCTAGAGCCGGACACTGTAGCGCAATCGGTAATTCCTTTATTCTTGGAAAGAGAATCACCGTCCTCGAACCTCACCGCATACGTCTTAGCCCGCAAACCAACAAATTCCACTATTTTCTTAAAACCTACCTGATCAGACCACAATCCCGGTACCTTGTGCGTACACGTAGTATGAATTGCATAGTCAACCGGTGCACTTTCAAAATCCAGGCATTTGCCCAACTTCTGGTCGTTCTGCATAGTCACCAACGGATGCTCGTGACAGTTTTTGAAATACAATATTAGACTGTCCGTATCGTGGTAAAGTAAACTCACGCGATCGCTAAACTTCCACTTAAGTTCATAAAAGAACCGGTACACCTCCAATTTCGCTAATTCGAGTATTGCAAACCCCAATTGCACAGGTTTGTTTAAAGGAATTACGTTGTTTTCTGTTTCGCATAGGAAATAATTACCAACCTGAATAAAATTCCTCACCTTAGACAGGAAGGAATTTCGCCTACCGTACGGACCGTCAGTGGACGCCGTTCGTACTGCGAAACGTCGGTATCGGAAAGTATTTTCTAGCGTTTTCCCGTAGAGGCTATTATTAAGCAGTTTGTACATGTCCGAGAGAGCTTTGTTAGTGCTGTGTTCCCGTCGTTTGGCAACATTCGTCTCGACATATGATTTGAATACTGCTTCCTGGTTAAAAATCCAAACTGAATGTACCTTCGAAATGATAAGTCCATGCTGTACATAGAACTGCAATATGGACGAATGAACCAGGTATTCCTTCTTATCTCGTAAAGTGGTGCACAGCCTGTCGCTGTAATGCTCAGGTGCGAGAGGAAAGTCACAGTGCATATCGTGTAAGCTAGTGGGATAGGTAATGTCTACCAAGGCTATGAAACACTTATCGCCTGCGGGGTCCCAGGTCAACCAGTCAAGCGGCAAATCTGGCACGCTCGTCTGGAGCTTGGTCGGCAGATTATAAGTCATGACCTTGCTATAAAGTGAATTGATATCGAGAAACAGTATGTACTCGTCAGCATTTTTAACATGTGCGTGCCGCAAGCCACATTGCGATATCCCACCACGTATCTGTTTTTGAATCAATGTGTACAGGTCTTTGTTATTAACTATTCGGATCCTATTGGGGTTATGCTTTACTGCACAATACCATGTATAGGAAGGCAATCCCTGAAAGTAAACTGGATCTATACCATTGGCGGTAAAAGCATTGCTACGAAACGTTTCATACACATCCGCAAGCAACATCACGTCTAGACGCAAATAGTAATTGTGATAATCCACGAATCTACTAAAACCCTTCGCATACCAGATTCTAAAAGCCTTCCCCTTATCCTGCTGCACACCCTTCAGTTTGGAGTACCATGCACTATCTTGTGTTGGCAGCGAAAATCCTAGTTTTTCCTTACAATCGAACCAATCGTAAGGGAACGGAGCCTTTTCTGTCGCGTCCAGGGAGGCGTACCGGAAATGAGTGACAGTATCCGTTAGTTTTGCAAGTGGAGCGGCAAGGTAATTGAAGGTGTCCATAAAGCGAATTCTATGATTTTCCGTGAGCACTGATATTACATCCAACTTTTCGAATGTTTTGGCGGACACCTTCACGTTCGTGCCGAATTTTGCAATTAATGCACGAACGATCAGGTGACAGTCGTAGCCTTTAAAGTTGTGAAAGTATACCTGGCAGGAATTTTCGGGTACCATCCAACACCTGGTGTGATAGGAACCACAGCTACCATCGATGTAATTTCGCCTACCGGATATATGAGTGTCCGCCCCTTCAATTTTATTGCCACAAATACAACAATCTACGGTGCGAACATCGTGCGCAACCGACCATTCGCGAATATAGGTACAGATACCATCAACAAAGTCCACCGCTACATCGTCACAGTCTAAAACCGTTTTAAGAGTTTCATGTATTACTGCATGGTTCGATATTGCACACCAACCATACCCCGAAGGCTTGTGCCTACCCTATTGGTGTTCGGCCGCGTTGGCGACACAGTTTGTCGCGAAACGGGCCGGTAACTGTAGGCTATCGCGAAAACGGCTGCACTTTTGCAGCGTCGCGAAAGTGCATTGGCGCACCGCCAGCATTTGCACTGTGTACTATAAAAGGGTTGACACTCACGTAAATTTTCATTGTGTTACCAATGTCCGCCTTAACTACACCATCATCGTGGCTAGTACAGTCCACCGAGCTTAGTGTGTTATCACAAGACGACCTGTTCATTCTTGTTACCGGCATCTTCATAACCGGAAACACAACTTTCGAACGTCGAGGCCAGGACTCTGTGGTGGTGAAACTACCATATTCTACACGCTTGGAAACCTTTTTGGACAAATTTGGAGACTACAAGGAAGACATCAGAGTGGTTCCTTTGAGCAGCCACCATTCAGAGCAACAGTCGACCAGATTTTTGGAGCTGATATCCCGGAAGAGAGTATACCCAGTGTCACCTGAACGAGAGCCCACTGCAGGTGGATCCGGAGATCTTCGAGCTGGCCGAGGAGGATCGCCAACGAAAAGGTTTAGAAAATTTGTATGACGTAATAAAGAAATACCGAGCAACGTCATATACGGCGTTGCTCGATTTGTGTACACCTCAAGAATGGCAAATGATCTTGAGCACATGTAGTAATCACCATTTGTTGGTAAATCAAATAAATTCCAATATTTCATTGTATATCAAGAACAGACTTGCTTTAGAACGTAAGGATAGATTTAAGCACTTGTTAAGTTGTGCAGAGAATGGCATTAGCTACAGCAGAGATACAATTAGCGGGCTTTTTGCTCGAAATAATATTATTCCTGGTGATTTTATTAGAAACCTTAAAAAAGTACTTAATACTGAGACGCCAAAGACCAACTGCCTCTTCCTCGTTGGACCCTCCAACTCTGGAAAGAGTTTTATAGCACAGGGTATAGCGTCACATTTCCTAACCGGTTACGCTAGCTGTGCCAATTCCATGTCCGAGTTTTCGTACGAAAACTTTCTAAACAAGTCTCTGATACTTCTCGAGGAACCTTTTATTACCGATGGTACGTGTGATGATATGAAAAATATATTGGGTGGTGCCAATTTGCAGGTGGGTAAGAAGTATATGCCTAAACAGGATTTAATACGTACACCTGTGATTATGACGGGAAATCATTTAAAGCTCGGCAAAGGCTTTTTAAATCCAAAGGATGAAGAGGCATTTCAAACAAGGATGGTTACTTATGGGTTTAGTGAACCCTTTTATTGTGAGAATTACATTACGCCTGAACAGGTTGCTGATTGGGTCCTATTTATGTGTGACAGGAATTAAGAATGCTGCGCTCAGGAGGAACCTTTTCTCGCAAACGCACCCTCAGTAATCCATCAGTTTTTGAGACACCTCCTCCGAGCCGTCCAAGGCACGATGACGACGAAGTCGACGCATCGGAGGAAGCAGGTGTACGTGTGGCACGTTCGGTTCCAGGCAGCAGTGGCGGAACTGGGAATTCTGGACAACATGGCATCAATCCTGGAGAAAGTGTTTCGCCGATTCCTCGACCACTTCCCTATAAACATGTGACATTCTCGTTCGTCCAAAGGTCATGGGAAGAGATAGATACAGGTCTCAGCACGTTGCCAATTAGCATAGCACTCCTGCCGGTGTTGGACGATGAGATGATTAAAGTGATATCTAGTGTGCTACCTTGTTGCCTAGGGTTTCGCATACACACTCCTCACGTGAGGATATCAAACTTTATAGTGTTAACGGATGAATTGCAAGTGAAAGGTAACACACCTACGGAGATGTCTTCGTTCGTGCAGCAGAGTAAAATAATACACTATATGCCTAAGTACTTTGTTACAACTGGATACACTTTGTCTAATAAAGATTCGCCTACAGCTATAAAATATTCAGAGCTGGTGGGATTGAACAGAAAGAATCAGATGCTAAAATTGCCAAATACCGATGATTTCGAAACAGTCAACATTATGGGGATAGATCACAACATTCACGGTAATTTAATGAACAGAAATAAGATGTATCAGGGTTACGTGTTAAATGACTTGGAATCACAAAAATATGAATTGTTAACTGCTGCCTCATCCGATGAGGATCGGGCATGGGAACGATTAACATGTGCCTATGGTGTAGTGGACGAGAAGGGTAATCAGAATGATGCAACTAGTAGCTGGTCCCTAGATAAGCGAGCCATATCCAAATGCAGAAATCTAGATAAAATTGAGATAGTGGGTGCATCCGATACCATCGAATTTGATATAGAAACAAACTTAGACGGCGAGGTCTTATACCCCGATGAAATAAATACTACTACTCCTAGTATATTTTCTTACTTCTCGGTTAAAGGTACCGAGCAGAAAACACAGAAGACACTGTGGAAGGTGGGTTTTACACCTTGGCCAAGTACCTTTAACCCGAAAATGCATAGAAGTACGGCTGCATTGGGAGATCAGTGGCTCCATGCACAATACAAACCGTTGCAACATCACTTTTTTACCATGGTGCCAATACACAAGAGTAATGGCACCCTGATGAAGCAGCGTGCTTCGTGTATGCTGGAGCAATCATTTCAGGTTTCCTTCATATTTAGGGATGAGGAGATTTCAGCCATGGCTCCATTGGATATGACTCACTTAAGGGCCAGAGGTTCATTGAGGTCAGGTGTACAGAGTTATATTGGACAAACAACACTTCCATTTCTTACATAATCATTGTATTTATTGTATAGAAACAAAGTTTACAATAAAATATAATGTTTCACATATTGTTCACGTACTTGATACCTTTATATCCGTGAGGTAAGGTGTGAACCCTATCCTTCAGTACCACACGCTTCCTATCCTCAGATATTAATGCAAGTTTTTTCTGAAAGATGCTGTATAAGGTGTGGGATTGTGACCTGATCAAATACTGGTCGACAAAAATGTGTTTGTTTTCAAACAAACATTTCTTATAATGCTCAAAGCTAATTCTGGTGCTAGAGCCGGACACTGTAGCGCAATCGGTAATTCCTTTATTCTTGGAAAGAGAATCACCGTCCTCGAACCTCACCGCATACGTCTTAGCCCGCAAACCAACAAATTCCACTATTTTCTTAAAACCTACCTGATCAGACCACAATCCCGGTACCTTGTGCGTACACGTAGTATGAATTGCATAGTCAACCGGTGCACTTTCAAAATCCAGGCATTTGCCCAACTTCTGGTCGTTCTGCATAGTCACCAACGGATGCTCGTGACAGTTTTTGAAATACAATATTAGACTGTCCGTATCGTGGTAAAGTAAACTCACGCGATCGCTAAACTTCCACTTAAGTTCATAAAAGAACCGGTACACCTCCAATTTCGCTAATTCGAGTATTGCAAACCCCAATTGCACAGGTTTGTTTAAAGGAATTACGTTGTTTTCTGTTTCGCATAGGAAATAATTACCAACCTGAATAAAATTCCTCACCTTAGACAGGAAGGAATTTCGCCTACCGTACGGACCGTCAGTGGACGCCGTTCGTACTGCGAAACGTCGGTATCGGAAAGTATTTTCTAGCGTTTTCCCATAGAGGCTATTATTAAGCAGTTTGTACATGTCCGAGAGAGCTTTGTTAGTGCTGTGTTCCCGTCGTTTGGCAACATTCGTCTCGACATATGATTTGAATACTGCTTCCTGGTTAAAAATCCAAACTGAATGTACCTTCGAAATGATAAGTCCATGCTGTACATAGAACTGCAATATGGACGAATGAACCAGGTATTCCTTCTTATCTCGTAAAGTGGTGCACAGCCTGTCGCTGTAATGCTCAGGTGCGAGAGGAAAGTCACAGTGCATATCGTGTAAGCTAGTGGGATAGGTAATGTCTACCAAGGCTATGAAACACTTATCGCCTGCGGGGTCCCAGGTCAACCAGTCAAGCGGCAAATCTGGCACGCTCGTCTGGAGCTTGGTCGGCAGATTATAAGTCATGACCTTGCTATAAAGTGAATTGATATCGAGAAACAGTATGTACTCGTCAGCATTTTTAACATGTGCGTGCCGCAAGCCACATTGCGATATCCCACCACGTATCTGTTTTTGAATCAATGTGTACAGGTCTTTGTTATTAACTATTCGGATCCTATTGGGGTTATGCTTTACTGCACAATACCATGTATAGGAAGGCAATCCCTGAAAGTAAACTGGATCTATACCATTGGCGGTAAAAGCATTGCTACGAAACGTTTCATACACATCCGCAAGCAACATCACGTCTAGACGCAAATAGTAATTGTGATAATCCACGAATCTACTAAAACCCTTCGCATACCAGATTCTAAAAGCCTTCCCCTTATCCTGCTGCACACCCTTCAGTTTGGAGTACCATGCACTATCTTGTGTTGGCAGCGAAAATCCTAGTTTTTCCTTACAATCGAACCAATCGTAAGGGAACGGAGCCTTTTCTGTCGCGTCCAGGGAGGCGTACCGGAAATGAGTGACAGTATCCGTTAGTTTTGCAAGTGGAGCGGCAAGGTAATTGAAGGTGTCCATAAAGCGAATTCTATGATTTTCCGTGAGCACTGATATTACATCCAACTTTTCGAATGTTTTGGCGGACACCTTCACGTTCGTGCCGAATTTTGCAATTAATGCACGAACGATCAGGTGACAGTCGTAGCCTTTAAAGTTGTGAAAGTATACCTGGCAGGAATTTTCGGGTACCATCCAACACCTGGTGTGATAGGAACCACAGCTACCATCGATGTAATTTCGCCTACCGGATATATGAGTGTCCGCCCCTTCAATTTTATTGCCACAAATACAACAATCTACGGTGCGAACATCGTGCGCAACCGACCATTCGCGAATATAGGTACAGATACCATCAACAAAGTCCACCGCTACATCGTCACAGTCTAAAACCGTTTTAAGAGTTTCATGTATTACTGCATGGTTCGATATTGCACACCAACCATACCCCGAAGGCTTGTGCCTACCCTCCTGATCAATGTAGGCCTCAAAATCAGCGTAACATACCAAATTATGGAAACAGTTCGGTTTATCTGTAATTCTTACCAGATCATTTGTTCCCACCGTTTCAACGCGGGTACTGCATACGTCTGGTGTATGATATTTTAGGCATGAATCGCAAAACTTTCTAATTGTCCTCGACCTGTCATTTAAAAATGCATCCAGTTTAATTATCAACTTATACCTACGGTCGTCGGTGTAGTACAAGGGAATGTATTCCTTTGCGGTATCAAAGGCGCGTTGGTACACTACATTACCTCGTTTGTTAAATAACCTAATGTTAAACCTCTTACACTGGTCGTGCCAAGCGGGGAGCTCGGACAGGTGAACACCCACAGTCGTTGCCGCATTCCATCCACCCTCTCGGATCCACCGCCGAACAGCCTGCAGGCGTTGTCTCTTGTTGTGACCCGGTACATAGCAATGCCAGAGGGCGATAGATCCTAGCAGAGTATCCGCTCTTGCTGTCACCATCACGTTCGGGAACGGACCATCGGTGTCATCAGCCTCCAACATGGTTACTTCGCTGCTAACCGTATTCCTCGTGGTGGGATTTGCATCGTTATTTGGTTGACAGGCAACCATGGAAAACCACCATCGATGCAACCTTAGAAAGGTCATTCCTGACCCTGCTACCGAGGGAAAATCATCGGGGTCGGTGAGCTTAGCAAACACCTCCCCGAAAAAGTCCTGCACTTGTAGGTGGTCCACGTCCAAAATGGTGTCCACTGAAGTCCTAATGTGAACGATCACCTCCTCACCGTCCTTCAGAAACACTGCAGATGTGTGTATCACCAGCTTAATCGAATGCTCCTGCTCCAGAAACTGAACAATAAAGTTCACTGCATCGTCGTAGTTATCGGTGGTCCAATAACCAGCGGCAGGGGTTGCAGCGTGAGTCACAGGTTTAGCCATCTTCACGACGTTTAAGATGAGTACAAAATATCGCATGAAAATCCTTCCTTTTATAGTGCACAGTGCAAATGCTGGCGGTGCGCCAATGCACTTTCGCGACGCTGCAAAAGTGCAGCCGTTTTCGCGATAGCCTACAGTTACCGGCCCGTTTCGCGACAAACTGTGTCGCCAACGCGGCCGAACACCAATATATACACAATACACAATTTATGTTTTTGGTATGCTGCCTTTTAATGGGTCATGTTCAAATACTGTCAATGTATTAATACATTTTCAATTTCTTAATAGAAATCAGTATATTAATAACTAAGAAATGAACAGAAAGGCAAGTCTGTTCTTTAGAAGGGAAATCTGATGTCAACAAAAGCATGTGCAAGCTTTCATAGAAAAACAAAGCAATAGCAAGCATATTCAGTTGTTTCATTTACTACCCAAAAACATTTAATATTGTCACGAGGCAATTCGCATAAGCGAACACTGTGAGAGAGAGAGACAGAAGCGGGGAGTGAAAGAGAGAGATAGCGTCCACACCATGCCCACTCGTGTGACTGGTTGGCACTTGCTGAATGAAAGGCAGAGAGAGAGCAACAGAGGGAGAAAGAGACGGAGATAGTCTGGACGATTCTCGCTACACTGCGAGGGTATGTGAGGCTTTGTTTGGCTTCGTGTGATGTCGTCAGGTTTCAGGAAACTTCTAGAAACAGCGGGCCGCGTATAAAAGCGACTGGTCTGGTGCAGACGGGGTTAGTGTAGAGAAGCAGTCAGTTCGGCAGGAGCCGAGAGAGAGGAGTTGCAATTGTGCAGTGCAGACGGCAGTTAGAGTCAGCAGACTGTTTATCGTGTGTGTGAACTTTAAACTGTATATAGTTGAGAGTTGAGAACTGATAAACGTGTAGTTATTTGAAAGCGAATTCTTTTGTTTATTTACATGTGCAGAAGCCACGAGAGACTGTATTGGAATGTGTTACATCATTCTGCTGAGATCAGAATTGTAGAAGAGCCTTTCTACAGAAATAAAGATCATTTTGAATTTCTGCAAACTGGACTCTTAATCTTACGAACCCACAAAGTCACAGTATATTTAAAAAAATCTTTAAACCTGAGTTAAAGAACATTTCAGAAGCATTGAATTGAAACAGGAAGACAAGTCAGCAGTAGCATTTGACTTTTGGAATGAAAACCATAACCTTGACCCAAATCCAAAATTATTAAAAGGTGCAATAAAATCAACAAACTGATGTGGGAGAATATCTAAATATAAAGACAGAGTAACAAACTTTTAAATCCCACCAGAAGATAATTTGATAAAGAAGTTAATAGTTCCAGTGCCACAGTGCCAGACAGAAGACCATGGGTAGCAGTAGACAGAGACGAGTTATGCCTTGAGGATGAAAATGGAAGCAACAGCTCCTGAAACTAGTCCCTCAAAAAATCAAAATGTGACATAGTGTGAAAAACCGACTACAAATAGTTTTATCAATTAATTTGGACATCACTGTTACTAAATTCCTCCAAACACCTGTAAACAATGGTTTATATTTATTATTATGGCCATGCAGACATTAGTATTCCCATGTTGCTTATTGGAGGAAAGCAACATTTGAGCTAATGCACTAATATGTTATAATCATGGCTTAGTGTATAGCAAGTCAGAGCAGTGAAATTGCACTTATAATAATGGCAAAGCCCTTTAAAGTGTAAAAAAGTGGTAGTTTTGAAAATGTTCAATAAAAGATTCTGGGCTAACAAGCCATGATCCACTGGGCTTCCTCATCTCTCTCCCAGACGTTTCACTTGCAATTATGGCAAGCGTCATCAGTGGCATAGAAAAGTTCTCCTTGTTCTGTTCATAGCTACTGAATTGTCGGCAGTAGGAGCTGGCTTATATATGCTGGAAGGTACCATCCTCCTGTTGTCTGATTGGTCCTGATTTAGGTTTGAAGGGGCATGGTTTTCTATGCGTGATTTGGCTATGAAACTATTTTTTAAAGCTGAGTACCATATTTTGTGAAGTTTTAATGCTTCTTCTTTCTTGTTAAAATTGTGTGTTTGTAAATTTTAATTGCTTTACAGTATCGACGAGTATGATAACAAGAAATTGTAGAAAGCATGTCCATTTATTCCTAGCAGATGATGTGTTCCCCAGGTGCTTCCAAAGCATGTTTTGTAAATGTAGAACCTTTTGTTTGAGCATTATGACCGCCTGCTATTAAGGATGTCATTAAATTAATGTTACAACTGCTCCATCTGTGAATGCTTTGCCACTATGTTGTAGATTGGCTAATTACAAACCTGGAATAGGACTCTCACTTCTGATTCTGAACTAGGTTTCATGCTACTACTCCGTACCTGAGGACTTGTATTAACACATACATTTTTTCTGATAAGATGTTTCATAACATATCTTCACTCATTCTAGAATAGGTGTATTGTTTAACAAGTATAAGGATATGAATTTAATACTCAGCACTGGTGCAGTGAAATATAGCAATATACAGAACTGCCAATGATGGCAATTCTTGAGCTTTCGAGAGAAAACAGTTGAGCAATTTATAAGGGACCGATGCTTCATTATATGTTTATGAAATGTCCAAGCATGGATTGATACTACCTGCTTTGCTGTTAGGACTAGTTCTCAGGTTGAAAGAATTATACACTAGTTCATTTTTCTCATAAGAAAGGAAAACTCATTAAATTCATTGTTAATATCTGTAAATGTTCAACAGTTCTCGAGTCTAGGCTTCCTGTCACAAACCAAATTGAAGGCCAAGTATGAAAATGTTAACTGCACTGTGACTTGTAACCAGCAGGAGTTTACTTAACTGTGAACTCTTTGTTCAAACTTGCCAGCAGAGGCTACCACTCTTTAGTAGTACTAGAAAGACATGCTGAAACTTGGGGCTTCCTTTATTACATTAAAACATCCAATGTGTCCCTTTCCTAAAAACTGTTCTCAAAGAAGCTTGCTCCTTTATTTAATTCTTGAATTCAGATACATTTTCATTACACATTTTGTTGGAAAGCAGCTAGCTATAAACTTGTAAAAAACAAAAACAAATCAATATTTAATAACTGAAATTCCAAGCTCTTTATTTAACTACAAGAAAAAGCAAATAGTAACTTTCCACTTGAAAAGATTTATTCAAAAATCTCAAAACATACTTTCAGTGAAATCTTGATATTGAAATTCTGGGTTGAATGCAATACTTCCACTACTTACTTTAGGTAAATTGCAGAAAAATAATAGAAAGAAATTAAAAAGTGAGTATACTTTGGATAATCTAAGGCTCATCTAGTAACTCTTCAGTTTTATTGCTACTTTCTACTTCCTCTATTACATATTTTTAAAAATTTGAAGTTAAGATCTCACAGCAAATACGTTTTGAGGCCCTCTGAACCCAAAGGTTTTTTTTTCTTTTTTTTTTTAGGAAAAGGTTTGTGTGTGTCTATGTGTGTACATCATAACCAAAAAAGGAAAAGCTGGTTATACATGAAACTTGGTATTTAACTATAGGACCTTTCAAGGATGCAGCATAATGATTTTTAAGAAAATATCCCTATCCCAAATTACCCTGATAAAGAGAAATTTTCATTTTTGATTTACCAAAAAATAGCTATAAAGATTTTGATTAACATATCATACATTTAAGCTACTCCTATTTTCATAACAAATAAAATGTATATTGAAATTGTCTTCATTCTGAATAACTTTTGTTTAATTGCAAGAGATGGACAAAATCTTAACATAAACAATTTAAGGGCATGAGTGAAATAAAACATCTTAAATCTTTTGTACTTGCACAAAGAGTAGCACATGTGCACAACTTTTTTGACGTCTCCCTGATGGTCAGCACACTTCCTCTAGCATGTAGGAGAGCATAGACTCCTCACAAAATAATTTCTTATAGTCGTGTTCTAGTGTTGTCGTGTTCAGTTCTTGTGCACTCCTGGCATATCTCTTCATCAGAAAGTCTGGTGAGCATGGCAGATTCAGTGAGCTACTCTGGCACCCATCTTACACACACTGAAAAACTTAAGCATGTCAGAAACGATGTGATGTGCTGAGCAATGACTACCTATAATGTTCAGATTTCTGGCTAAATTACACTGTCACTCAGGGATTTTCCATCAATATGCCTTCAACTGTTGCAGCAGACTGGCGTCACAATGCAATGTGCCTGATCCAGGCGCAGAGCATCTGTTACCAAAGTCATGCAATTTCCAAACGTTCTACTTCACCCATACACTTGCTACAGTGATAGACATGCATCATGTTGGACTTTCATTCATTGATGGATTTCAATAAATTTGCACCTTCACTGCTCAGAAAACATGACAGAATACTAAATGTTGCACGTGGGGCAGCCATTTTGAACTGGTATTGTGAATGCATTCGCTTATCTGCAGTGTTTTGCAATCTGTTGGGCATTCCTTTAATCATTGATAACTACTACCAACTTACAGAACAATGGCATGCATTGTTGATTTTAATTACACCTTAAAGGTTTTCATTTGATTCTCCCTTTAGATCTCACTAAAGGACACAAGTTACATCAAATAAAAATGTTTGTGGCAGTAACCCTTTCTGAGATATTGTAGCAATATGGGTATATTTGCAATAAATACAATCCTAAACAAATAATGATGACCTAGTCACAGTCAAAGATGTGTCAGAAGGTCGTGAATCACTTCCTGTGATAGTCACACAAACAATGCAATTGGAAGTGAGTATCAAGTATCATAACGTTCAAAGGTACATCAACCCACGTGGAATTATTCATTCTGTGTAGGAGGTTCAGATAACGATATAAAACCTAGCACAGATTAAGAGAGGGAGTTCAGTCCAGATCAGAGTTCAGTAGGTTGGTGTATCGATGTCAACAGTTCAGTTATAGCTGAACCCAGGCTAGTGGATATGAGGTCTGTCTCGCTACAACTATCCAGGTACTATGTAAACAGTTATTATCTTATAATGTTAGTTAATTAGAGCTTGCTAACGATGGAACTGTTGTAATCCACTCAAATTAAGTAAAGGTATGTCATTTTTATTATGTTATAATTGTGAGTTGCTTTACCCCTGAACCTGTGTTCCCCTCGTGACGTTTTCTAAACACCCCCAACGTCATAAATGGTGGAGATCGCCAAATTTTTGGTATTTTTCACAAGAATTTGGTTTCAATCCTAGTATCTCTAATGTTCCATTATTAGCCACCTCAAAATAGTAAAATCATAAAGTTTTTATAGCAGTGCTCTTGAGTTCATTCTTTTTGTGTGAAACTGATATTTGAATGTGTAAACCTTTAATCAATTTATGGATAATAAATCCCCTGTATGTAGTGATACTGAAAATTTGTCTAAATCTTTGCAGACTTTTGAAACAGAATGACCAGTTTTATGCTCAGAGCATAGGTGACGTGCACGAGTTTAGATTCTCTTGCACAGCATATGTCAGAAATTAAACTACATTCAGGTCATGTGCTACGCTCAGAGCAATTTACACCCTCAGTAAAGCCACGTAAACTAATGTTTCAAGACTCCCCAGAACAAGTCAGCATGACTGAAAATAGTCATCCGCCCACATCCCACCAAGTAACTTCTAGTCTGCCCTTTGCAAGACCGTTCATAGATCTGGGTCAATTTCATGGAAAACCGGACCAGAATGTTGTAGCATACTTATGAAATTTTGAAATTGTTGCTAATGCTAACACATGGGAAGATACTCATAAAAAGCAGTACCTCCCCTGTTATTTAAGGGATGCCGCAGCCACTTGGTATCAAATTTTTTACCATAGACACCCTAATCATTCATGGGATGAGTTACGAAATGGTTTAGAAAATGCCTTTCAACTCATAGCACGTGACAAACTTCTTGAGTTTCAACTTAGGCAGCGGATGCAGGAATATTCAGAACCCATTGAAAATTATGTTTACGATGTACTAAATTTATGTGATCAGGTAAACCCGCAAAAGGCAGAACAGGAACAAATACGACATATAGTATGGGGATTGAAACCCTCACTAATAGAGCACAGTCTGCCGAGTAATCCTCAAACTGTCCAGGAGCTGCTCCAATACGCTCGTCGTATTGAAACAGCTCGATACTTGGCTGGAAGAAGGGTAGACATGGTACAATACAGCCCAACCACCCAGTCAGACGACCTTTCTCAAAAAATAGATATCTTAGCGCAGAATCTCAACTCACTAACACAGCAAATGAATGAGTTATGGCAAGGACGTACAGAAGAAAGTAATAAGTTCCCCACCCATAATGGACACAATAGACCCAGTAATATTGGTAGATATGCATGGGACAACACAAGAAAGACAAATGACAGTATTAGGGGTCGTCAACGCAAAGAACATACCATTGATGGAAGACCAATTTGCTTCAACTGCAATAAACCAGGTCATGTGGCTTTAAACTGCAGGCGAATGCAAAACCACCCAAACAACATAAGCGAGTCACGAACATAGGTTTCGTGGCTTGAAAATTCAAATCTAAAAATAGCGATCAGGACAGTAATTCACTTCAACCAGCTAATGTCTTACAAGCAGAAGGTGCCATTCATAATAAGAAGATACACATTTTGCTAGACACTGGGAGTGCTGTTAGCATTATTAAATTCATGTAGTTAATCCCCTGATACCATTAAATCCTAGTGTTCTCATACGTACAGCAGATGATAAATTAATTGATGTTGCTTACTCCACTGTATGTGATTTTAGACTAGGAAACCACAATTTTTCTGAACGACTGTTGGTCATTCCAGATCTTGGTCATGATATGTTATTAGGTGTGGATTATCTTCTGCGTTATAAGGCAATTATAAATTTAGTGAATTCCAAAATTGTCTTACAAACTGAACAAGCAGACCAGGTTGAAATTGCGTATAATGAAAAATGTCATTGTCCATTAGCTCAAATTACATTACAGCCGGATGTAGATGATGTCCATGGAGCAGGAAAAGTGATGTGTATAAAGGATGTCCCACTTCCTCCCCACAGCACTACACAAGTATGGGTAAAGCTCGCATTGCCACCCCCCCCCAGGGGCCTACTTCGGTAGGTACGGGTTTGGGGCACCCGGGGTCCCGAGCCAACAGTCTCCCTCGTGTGGGCTCCTCTTCGTGGTTGAGGGAGACGGTCAACAGGCCCACCCACGTGTAGGCCGTGCGTGGAGACCCGTGGAGGTTTTTAGATTCTTGTTTAGTTTAGAGTTTAGGATTTAGTGAACGAAATTTTTAGTAGGTTTTGATTGATGTTTGTTATGTACTTGTATTTTTAATAGGTTTTGTTACACTTGTATAGTTTTTAGAAAGTTTTATATCTGGCTTTTGCCATGACTAGTTTTTTAAAGGACGCTGATGACCGCCGTAGTTGAACGCCCTTATATATATATACTCACATTGCCACACCCAGGTTCATTTTTGCTTGAACCTTCAGAAATAATTATGCAAAAGAAACATATTGATATCCCCCCTGTATTATGCACTGAGGAATCTGAGATCACTATCCCTGTTTGTAATAAAACTGCCATTGATGTGTGTTTGGAGGAATTTAGTAACAGTGACGTCAAAATTAATATAAAATTATTTGTGGTTGGTTTATTGACACTCGTCACTTACTTTTTCATATATTTATGAGAGACTAGTTTCAAAGGCCCTGGCCTCCAGGAAGAGATTGAAAATGGAGGCCAGGGCCTTTGAAACTAGTCTCTCATAAATATATGAAAAAGTAAGTGACGAGTGTCAATAAACCAACCACAAATAATTTTATATTAAAACTGCCATTTCCCAAGTACTATTTGCTAAGACAACTTTATCCCACGTACACGAAGTAGCGCTTGTCCAAGCCACAACGTGGAACCAATCGGACACATGTGATATCAATATAAAAAATGTTAACTTTCATCTTAATTCACAGCTGACTGATAATCAGCGCAGCCAATTGACATCTCTTTTAAATTAAGTACAGACATGTCTTTGCTACCACCCTACGAGAATTGGGGACTACAAATTTAGGTGAATTTGAAATTAAACTTCAGGACTCTCGACCTATTAGACAACGACCTTATCGTGTGTCACAGAAACAGCGTGACATAATTAACAGCCAAATAAAAGAAATGAAAGAGGCTAGCATTATCAGAGATTCAACCAGCCCTTTTGCCTCCCCAGTCGTGCTAGTCCGTAAGAAAGATGGAGAATTTAGATTTTGTGTGGACTACCGGAAACTGAACGCTGTTACAGAGACCTCCTCTTATCCTCTTCCACTTATTGATGATCTTTTAAGCTACCTGGGAAATGCCAAATGGTACTGCACACTGGATTTGCTCAGTGCCTATTTTCAGGTACCTATAGCAGAAGATAGTAAGAAATTTACTAGGTTCATTGTTTCTGATGGATGTTATGAATTTAAAAAATTATCGTTTGGTCTTAAGAATGCCCCAAGGTTTTTCAGTTACTTAGGAGAAAAATTGCTTGGTGATTTGAAATACAAAAAAGCGTTGGTGTACCTGGATGATAAAGTTGTGTTTGCCAGTAAATTTAGTCAGTTATTACAGAATCTAGAAGAAGTATTTCAGAAACTCGAACAGCACAATTTTAAGCTTAAACCAGAAAAGTGCTTTTTCGCGATGTCCAAGATAAAATTATTAGGTTTCCAAGTGTCTGAAAAAGGTATAGGACCTGACCAAGACAAACTACGAGCAATCAAGGAATTGCCAGTCCCTAAAAATGTACGTGAACTAACAAGAATTTTAGGTCTCTGTGGCTTTTATCATAGATTTATCTCTAACTTTGCATCTATTGCGGAACCACTATATGCCCTCATGAAGGATTGCAAATTTGCTTGGAGGACAGAACATGAAACAGCTTTTGAAACACTCAAAAATGCTCTAATTTCACCCCCAGTACTGGCACATTATACACCTGGAGCCCCTACTAGATTGCACATAGACGTGTCCGGCACGGGTGTGGGGGCATGTTTGTTACAGAAAGTAGAACAGTTCCACCCTGGGGCATTCTGTAGCCGCACATTATCAAAATATGAGAAAAATTATAGCGTGTCTGAACTAGAACTCTTAGCTATTATTTATGCATTAACCCATTTTAGACCTTATATCTATGGCTACCCTGTGGAAATAGTTACTGATCATCATGCACTATGCTATTTGAGAAACCTGAAAGATGTCACTGGTCGGTTAGCCAGGTGGGCCTTGAAACTCCAAGAGTACGACTACACTATTATTTACAAGTCCAGAAAGAAGCATTTAGATGCAGACGCATTGTCAAGATTTCCAGTATCTGACCCCACATCGGAAGAAATGGAACAGATAGAACAACTTATCACTTTACCGAGATTTAACTGTATTGGAAAACCATTTATCACTTGTCTGCTGTCTCCTGTTGAGGTAGCTCAACACCAAAACTCAGACCCCACATTAGTGCCCCTATTTAATGCATTACAACAACCGGAGCTAGCATCTCCTAAGTTACGACGGCAAGCCTCTTCCTACATTTTCAAATCAGGTGTTCTCTACCGTAAAAATGCTGGTGCTAATGGACAACTACACTTATTGGTTATCCCAGAATCGCTGAAACATGAGATATTGTCAGCATGTCACACAGATCCCTTGGTGGGGCACATGGAATTTAATAAAACTTTCCACAAAATTAGCTCCAGGTAGTACTGGATAAGTATGCGGAAAGACATTGAACACTGTAAAACCGTGCCCAAGCTGTCAATCAAGGAAGGGCTCTAAAAATGTCAAACCGGCAGGCTTACTCCAACACATTGAGGTGAAAGAGATTGGACAAAGATGGGGAATCGATTTGGTTGGCCCTATTCATAAATCCAATTCCGGAAAAACAATGATTATAGTCGCCGTAGAGTATGCAGCAAGATATTGCGAAGCTAAAGCTTTGCCTAGAGGCTCAATTGAGCATGTAGCAAAATTTATATTAGAAAAGATAATTTTCCGACATGGAGCACCTGCTATGCTACTATTAGACAGAGGTTCTGTGTTTATCAGTGATATCACAAGAGAACTGCTCCGACTATTAGGTGTCAAATCTACCTTCACAACTGCGTATAATCCAGCATGTAATGGCTTGGTAGAATGTGCAAACCAAACAATTATCAACACATATTACTAAAGCCTTCTCTCATATGTTTAAAACATGGTACAGATACGTAGACGACATCTTTGCAATAGTGCCCTACAAACTAATAGATGATGCTTTGAAACTACTCAACCTGCAAGAACCCAGCATACAATTCACAGTAGAAACTGAAGAGGACTGTACTCTACCTTTTTTAGACCTTAAAATCAAAAAAGGCAATGAAAAACTAGAATTTGGCATTCATAGAAAAGCAACACACACAGATAATTACATCAAAGCAAATAGTTTCAACCCAATTCCACACAAACATGCAACCATCAACAGTCTCACACACAGATTAGTAAATCTACCTCTCAGCCAGCAAGAATATCAAAACGAATACCATCAAATCTTAAAAACTGCAATTAAAAATGGATATGGAAAAAACCTTGTAGATAAAACACTAAAATCATTCAAACTTCAAGAGATTAAAACAGATCACAGCTCTCACACCAATAAAACAAGAAATTAGATTTGCTAAATTTACTTACCACCCCTGGGCCACAAAAAAGTTCCAAAAAAGATTCAAGAAATACAATATAACATTGGCACCAAAAAACAATTACAACATTAAAAACCTACTTCACAGTAATAATACCGATAAGATAAAACCAGAGGAAAAGTCAGGCATTTACAAGATTAAGTGTAAAGACTGTGAAAAAATTTACATAGGGAGGACAAAAAGAAACATAGGCACTAGAAAGAAAGAACACTTCAGGCACTTAAGATACAAAAATATTGATAAGTCCGCAATAGCAGCTCATTTCTGGTCTGAAAATCATGAAATTGAAGATAGCACAGAATTACTAAAATACGTACAAAAACATAGTGAACTCGTCATATGGGAGAGGATATACATAGAAAAACATAAAAATCAACTAATGAACTTTGAAATCCCGCTAGAAGAGAATCCCACATTTCAGTTCATCACTAAATCAACAGATGGCAGCAACAACCCCAGAATTACCCACACCGCTGGATCTAGCGTCAGTCGCACAAGAGCCGTAGATGCAAACGAAGATTTGCGAAACATGTCCTCAAAATAGGTACGAAAGTGAAGCAGATGTGTAAGAAATACGACTCATCTAAAATTTAATAATTATCAACATGATCTCTCACTATACCTCTACGAACCAAAAGGACTGGGATACATGTCTATCACATGTCGTATTTGCTTATAATACCACCCGTCAAGAAACGACTAAAGAAACCCCTTTCTTTTTTATTTATGGAAGGCATCCAGTCCTTCCTGATGAAGTTCAGTTGAAGGCCACATCCGATAATTTATTTGTTAGACGGAATATGTTCAAACGGCCCGCCAGTTAGCGATAGATAACATAACCAAGCAACAGAGTAAGCAAAAGCAATCTCAGACACTATTTATAGTTGGTTTATTAATACTCATCACTTACTTGTTTATATTAATGAGAGAATAGTTACAAAGGCATTCGCCTCCATTTTCAATCTCTTTCCAACTGGCATCTGTTGTTGTCTGCTCTCTCTCTGGTGATGGAACTATGAACTTCTTTGTCAAATTATTTACTGGTGGGATTTCAAAGTGCATTACGCGATCCTTATTTTTCCATATGAATATGTTCTCCCATGTTGTCAATTTATTTTGGTTTATCACTCCTTTTAATAATTTTGGATTTGGATCAATGTCATGGTTTTCATTCCAAAAGTGAAATGCTACTGCTGACTTATCTTCTTGTTTCAATCTGATGTTTCTAAAGTGCTCGTTGACTCTGGTTTTTAGATTTCTTTTAGTTTGACCTATGTAGCATTTTTCACAATTCTTACAACTTATCTGGTATATTCCAGATCTGTTAACTGATGGGATTTCATCTTTTGTTTTTGAATTTAGCAATTTTAAAATTGAGTGTCTATTAATTAAGGCTTCACGGGTTATCAGCCGTGTCAAATCTATAAAACTCGAGCTTTCGGCCATCTTCACTCTGTGGCCTTCCTCAGGAAACTCGAGTTTTATAGATTTGACACGGCTGATAACCCGTGAAGCCTTAATTAGTAATCACCGCCGTGAAAGCTTCAAGTCTTATATGAGTGTCTATTAGTAGGTGCCAAGGTGATATTTTGTTCCTTGAAGATCTTTTTAAATTTATTAAATGTTTTTGGGTGATATGTGAATGAACTGAACATGCTGTTGCTTTCTTTTTCTTTTGTAAATGTGGTTGCTTCCTTAATGGTTTTCTTTAGTTTAGCTTTTCTAATTTTCTTCAACACCAAACTTTTGTTGTATCCATTTTCTTCTGCTATGTGTAGTATTGCTTTTTGTTCTTTGAAATATTCTTCTTTTTCCATGTGTATGTTGACTAGTCTGTGTGTAAGGCTGTTTATTATTGCATGTTTATGTGTAATTGGGTTGTGGCTATTATTTTTTATGTAATTTTCTGATTGTGTTGGTTTCCTGTAAATTCCAAATTTTATTTTTGTGTCATTCCTGATGATATTTAGATCCAAGAAAGAGAGTTGTCCATTGATTTCCTTTTCTATAGTGAATTTTATAGTCCTTTCTTGCAGATTGAGTAATTTTAATGCATCTTCTAAATGTTTATTCGGTACAATTGCAAAGATGTCAACATATCTATACCAAACTTTGAAGATCAATGGGAAGGACTTTTTAAATTGTGTTTCAAATGCACTCATAAATAAGTTAGCCAAAAAAGGTGAAAGTGGATTGCCCATTGATAAACCTGATTTCTGCTTGTAGTGTTTTCCATTAAAGCTGAAGAAGTTTTGTTCAATGCATATTTTTGTTAGAGAAATGTATTCTTCTGCTTCTATTGCTTCCATTTCTATTGTAGTTAGCCACTTTTTTAATACATGATGCATTAAAATTACTCAATCTATAGAAAAGGAAATCAATGGACAACTCTCTTTCTTGGATCTAAATATCATTATGAATGACACAAAAATAATATATTGTTAACTTGGGCAGATCCCAAGATTATCTATAAAACTAAGTCTAGAGGATGAAAGATGTGCCACTCCTACCAATTCTCCCCCCCCCCCTCCCATATTTTCCCTGTTAAGTATTACAGTAAGCGAACCATCGTACCAATTTGAGTTTTGATGTAACTCTATTCTTGGATATAGCAGTAAAGTCAGCACCAGACTCATCATGCGACTTAATAAAGTGGAGGTCTTAATTTGAAATTCTAAGGAAAACTCTCTCAAATATTTTATTTAGTTTTGTTCACAGAATGCATGATTTCGCCTACAGTTGTTTGGCTACTGACCATGACAGACAGGAATTGAACTCTGTACTCTACTAGGGAATGTTAAGATACATTGATTTGATGACGTTTATCCAGGATGATCACCTCCGACTTATTACTCAGCACACACGATTTTTATTTTGGTTTCTCTAACTTAAGCATTGAGCATTTTTTGTTGTTACAGATATACGAGATGGTTTGCACTATGGTTGGAACTGCAGTTCTCTTACTTCTGTTCCTTAGAATATGAATTACATTGGTAAATTTAGAATAGTACTTTAGCAATAGATATGGAAGCGCTTCCTTAGATAAGTCACTTATATTTATTTTTATAGACTTATTTGTCTACATTAGCATTAAGTTTGTAAGACACCCAGGATACTGAGATAATGTTGTAAGTTTCTGAGTGACATAACTCTTCAGGTTAATCTGATGAGCCTGTAAGATTGGTTATGCCTACGATAGTGTGTGTATAAGGTTCTTTTGACAAATGTTTGTTAATCTTACGGTATACTTGATGGTCCTTAGCAATTAGCTTACCAGTGTTGTAATGAAAAGATTGGATCCAATACATGTAAAGGTACACATGACTGAGTGAGCAATGACATGCTTTGTCATTTTTGAGGTTATATGACACACACACACACAATGAATTTGAGGTTATTTAATATGTTAAGTATCTTTGGTTCTCACCTGTTAGTTTCTGGGTTTTTCTGTTGTCCAGGAGGAGTTAGTATAATAAGAATTCAACAAACCATGCTCGATGAATGAGAAACATTTTAGCAAAAGAAAGAAGTGAATTTTAAAGAAAAAATAGTTACTTGGAAACTACAATTAACATCAATTGAGCCTTGGCAGAGGCATTACAAATAGAATACATGCTTATTTCCAAATTATTCATTAGTTTAAATTATTATGCTTGTGAAGCACAAAGAAACTTTGTGATTAAATCTTCAAAACTTCTGTGGAACAGGTTTCTAATGCACTTCATAAGTAGTCTGACAAAACACAGATTTTTTAGTGAGAAGTACTTACAGCTAATAACCTGATGTGTTCTACTGATACAAAGTTCGTCTGTTATTTTTTTTACTAATTTGTTAACCATATTTTTAGGTACCTGGAACACATAATTAAATTACTTCACATATTTTAGAAATTTGAAAGCTGCCCCACAGGAAGTTATGTCTTTGAAACAGAAAACCTATCTGCCAAGGATCAATGATCGGTAAATACATTCTAACTTTTCAAATTGAAAATGATAAGGCATGAGAATGTTTCTTTAACATGGACTTAACCCGAACAACTTAATTGTAGTTATACCCAGTAATGTTCTTTTGTTACGCACAATAAAGAAAATTGTGTAGAATACTGTATGTACACACTGATGTATTTATGGGAGTTCAGTTCCAGAGTACAGTCCTGTTGTAGTGAGGGATTAACCTTTGTAAACATCATTGAGGACATCTATGAACACTTTCTCATGTTGTATTGCAAGTAATTATTATGTATCAGCCTAAATAATGTTAATTACACTGGTCAACAAAATTTAACTTTTTTTTCTTTCACAAGAATTAAAATAACAGATTCTAAAAGTATTTTTTGTGCTGAATTCAAATATAATAACAGCTTTTCCCCATCGGGCAGGAGTTTTGTGTGATATTCATTTGAATCTTTTATAATATTCCAAAAAATCCTTAACTAGCTATCTAACTCAAAATTATAACTACTGATTCTGACTTACCTAGAAAGTGGTAGATATTGATTTTCAGGTATATTTTGCACCTGGAACGTCTCTCATTTTAGTCCAACAGTAGTCAGCCAGCATATTGGAACTCCACTTGCCTTGGTACCTCTTCTCTATTGTATAAATTTGCTGATGAAAATGCTCACAGTGTTCATCGCTGACAGCTCCAAGGTTTTCGAGGAAGAAGTCCAAGTGAGAGTTCAAGAAGTGAATTTTTAAGGACATGTTGCATCCCATAGCTTTATAAGAATGCAGATCAGCCACTATGTCACGATAGTTTTCTGTTTTATGGTTTCCAAGAAAATTGCAACACAAACTTGTGAAAGACTGCCAGGCTGCTTTCTCCAGTGGATTTAACAGTCCCTCGAACTGTTCATCAGCCATTAATGATCGGATTTGTGGTCTTATAAAAACTCCTTTCAATTTAGCATCACTGACTTTGGAGAATTTCGATTTCAAGTACAAGAATCCATCAGAAAGTTTATCCATAGCTTTGACAAAATTTTTCATAACTCCTAACTTAATATGCAATGGAGGTAAAAATATTTTTTCAGGCTTCACTAAAGGGACACATGCCACATTTTTCTGACCAGGGATAAGAGATTCATGTTTTATCCATGACTTTCTAACGTAGTGAGACTTCTTATCTCTGCTGTCCCACTCGCACAAAAAACAGCAAAATTTGGTGAACCCAAGTTCACAATGTTCATCGCTGACAGCTCCAAGGTTTTGGAGGAAGAAGTCCAAGTGAGAGTTCAAGAAGTGAATTTTTAAGGACATGTTGCATCCCATAGCTTTATAAGAATGCAGATCAGCCACTATGTCACGATAGTTTTCTGCTTTATGGTTTCCAAGAAAATTGCGACACAAACTTTTGAAAGACTGCCAGGCTGCTTTCTCCAGTGGATTTAACAGCCCCTCGAAATGCTCATCAGCCATTAATGATCGGATTTGTGGTCTTATAAAAACTCCTTTCAATTTAGCATCACTGACTTTGGGAAATTTTGATTTCAAGTACAAGAATCCATCAGAATGTTTATCCATAGCTTTGACGAAATTTTTCATAACTCCTAACTTAATATGAAATGGAGGTAAAAATATTTTTTCAGGCTTCACTAAAGGGACACATGCCACATTTTTCTGGCCAGGGATAAGAGATTCACGTTTTATCCATGACTTTCTAACGTAGTGAGACTTCTTATCTCTGCTGTCCCACTCGCACAAAAAACAGCAAAATTTGGTGAACCCAAGTTGCAAACCAAGCAATAAAGCAATGACCTTTAAATCACCACAGATATTCCATTCATGTTTTCCATATTGTATTTTCTCTAAAACTAGCTTCATATTTTCATATGTCTCTTTCATATCAGCGGCATGCGCTACCGGTATTGATGGAAGTTTATTGCCAATATGTAGCAGCACAGCCTTCAAACTTACTTTAGAGGAGTCTATGAACAATCGCCACTCATCTGGCCGGTGTTGAAGCCCAAGAGTTTCCATAACTGAACAAATATTATTACAAAACACAATACCATTTTCTTCAGAGAAGTATACTTTGAAAACACTATGGCGGCTACGATATCTACTAATTCTTACATCTTTTTGGAGTAGAAGCCACCCTTTGAGTCTGGAAGCTAAAACTTCCGCTTGCTGTTTAGACAGATTTAAATTGCAAATCAGGTCACTAAGGTCTTGCTGATTGGGAAAGTATGGTTCTGATGAACAGCTACTGGCTTCATATGTAAGATCATTTTTATTTTCATCTGAATCATTTGGAGTTTCAGTCAGGTCAGAACCAGAATTATCACTTAAGGTCGTATCTGCATATACTGGTACGGGGAACTCTTCATTGAGTAAGACAGGTCTCATTGCAGATTGCAAATTCAGATACTTAACTGTATATTTTGTTTTATATGTGATTCCTTTAATATTTGTCAAACAAAAATAACAGTCAGTTAAATGATCCTTCGGTTCCCTCCGAATCATGGAAATTGCAAATGGCATATGATGTGTACCATTTTTCCATCCAGTCAGCAGTCTAACACACGAAACACAGCATGTATTTGGGGCCCAGCTCTTATCAAAATCACCAACTTGACAGCCAAAGTAAAGTTTATAACACTTCTTTACAAGTGGGGTCAAATTTCGCCTCTGAGACTTGAAGGTCAGCTCACCACAAATATAGCAGAAATTATCTGCATGATTTACACAATTTCTTGGCATGATGAAAAAATAAAGCACAGAAATACAACATGCACAACATACACAATACACTTCTAAACAGAAAGGAAGGAAATATTTCATTGCTCAACAATCTCACAGTCAGCTCAATACTGACACATCACAATGCCAAACTGGTCTGAACATAAATATTAAAAGCAGAAGCATTATTAACAGTGAAGTATTCTTCATATTTGAGTTTGATTTATGAGTCACTCATAGTGACTCATAAATCAAACTCAAATATGATCTGAACATGTCTAAACAACAACAATGAACAACAATGAACCTGCACAGTCATGTTTTATTGCGGTTCAGCGTGACATTGCAAATAATTTCAATAGTACAGCTTGAGTAAAATAGCTACATATGAGGTAACGGTTCCTATGGCAGGTCAAAGAAAACGCTAAAATCATATTTTGAAAAGTAGCTTTTACAGAAAAACTATGCCTGATGGGAAAATTCTGACTACATATCTGAATTCAGGATGGAAAATGCCACTATATTCACTATTCAGATCCCTTGTGAAAAAAACCTTGTCGACCAGTGTTATTGAAAACTACTTTGGTGATGTCACACCCCTGTTAAGTATATAAATTTAAAGCACTATTAGTGTCTTACCTCCACTTTCATTTTTCAAAGTTTATTTTGTTAATTTTTGTATTCAATTAATGGACTATTATTGTATTTATAAATATCACATTATAATTGTATGTGTGAAAAAATGTCTTATTTTGAAATAACAAAATGATATTGTTCATGTTCCATGAGCTGTGTATACATGTTAACATTGTAATTATTTTAGCAAGCTCTATGTCACTTTTGTATGATACATTTCTTTTTATGTGAGTCATCTTTGAGTTTGTATAATTTGCTTAATTTGTAAACCACAAGGTACGTGAATGATTTTAATGAATACAGACTTTTCGCGTGTGATTTGTGTGTGTGAACTTGTGCAAAATTATGCATTTATAGTGGAAGAATCAGTGACAGTGCCTTCCGTTAAAAGTGGTGGAAACACTAATATGCCAGTACTGTGAGCTGCCTCTTATCCTTACCTACATATTGTATGGTGTCATGTCCTCTCACGATTCAACCAACATTATACATACTGGAAGATACGGATTGAACTCTATGTACACGTTAATGCAGTGATCTGGCATCCCTGCTCACTCCAGGACGGTAGCAGTGCCTGCACATGCGTATCACAACTATGACCCCTCCCTACAGGTCATCTTAAGCACAATCTTCACCTTAACGACACCCTAACAAATACACCATGCCCTAGCTACAGATGTGCCACTTCTGGAAATTGCAAATATCGCATCTCGTGGCCGTTGATAACACACAGTCACCAGGCTTCGTTAACTATGTCTTGCCTGAGTGTTGAAGTTATCAGTTCACCACATCCACTCACAAGATACCACAGCGACGTTCTCCAGAAATATACAGCGTGTAAAAATGGTTCCAATTATATCAGGCATTCCACTAGTGACTATGTCAACATGGATCCATAGGTTATTAATAATAACTAAACACTAGTAACACAACTTCACTTATCTTATTTAAATCCGGGGACCGGTTTCAAAGCAAACATCTGCTTTATCCTCAGCCACTCAGCTTGACACTCACCCACTTACTGACTGACTGTCAGTCAGTAAGTGGGTGAGTGTCAAGCTGAGTGGCTGAGGATAAAGCAGATGTTTGCTTTGAAACCGGTCCCCGGATTTAAATAAGATAAGTTGTGTTACTAGTGTTTAGTTATTATTAATAACCTAGTACAAAATTGAATCGAGAATATATTGACACATTGCTTCACTCACACTCACTTCAATTTTGTACTAGTTTGTGCTTCACTGTCCCTACGCTTCTTTCAAGTTTATACTTTGATTAATAACCTAGTTTACTTCACTGTCAGCAGCTTCAGTTTTTTACATAAAAAAAAGGGATCCATAGTTCGATGCCAGAGATTGCTCACATCTACACACACAAAATGCCGCACTCCATCCATGCCAAAAGTAGAAATTCCTTGTGTTTTAATTTTTCTTCCCGCTCTATGATCACTTCATATTTATTTCTCGTGAGCTGTGTATATTAAAAATATTATTAGGCCTTTTACGGCCCTATGGTTGTTACTTTTCGTATGAACTGACACGCAGTGGTAGTGTGTCCTTTTGTTGGCCGGGGCAGATGTAGCGATATGGGTATATTTGCAATAAATACAATCCTAAACAAATAATGATGACCTAGTCACAAAGATGTGTCAGAAGGTCATGAATCACTTCCTGTGATAAGTCACACAAACGATGCAAGTGGAAGTATCAAGTATCATAACGTTCAAAGGTACATCAACCCACAGGGAATTATTCATTCTGTGTAGGAGGTTCAGATAATGATATAAAACCTGGCACAGATTAAGAGAGGGAGTTCAGTCCAGATCAGAGTTCAGTAGGTTGGTGTATTGATGTCAACAGTTCAGTTATAGCTGAACCCAGGCTCGTAGATATGAGGTCCATCTCGCTACAACTGTCCAGGTACTATGTAAACAATTATCATCTTATAATGTTAGTTAATTAGAGCTTGCTAACGATGGAACTGTTGTAGTCCACTCAAATTAAGTAAAGGTATGTCATTTTTATTATGTTATAATTGTGAGTTGCTTTACCCCTGAACCTGCGTTCCCCTCGTGATGTTTCCTAAACACCCCCAATGTCATATTTTTTGTTTTTTGAAATACTTTATGCTTAAAGTTAACTTTATACTTTTCTTATATGGAAATTTCTCTCTTTCCCTCTTTTTCTTTTCCCCCTGGGTTTTCATTTAAAATTTTGAGTAACTTAATCTGAGCAGGCTGCACCGTATATGTTAGTGGGAGCCGAGGTAGCAAATACCAAAGTGGAGTCTGGAGTCCAAAGTGGTCCGACTGGTGAAAATTAAGGGATCTTTTAAAACTTAACAGATTGCTAAAATAATTGTTTAAAGTATACACACCAAAACAGTAACACAAAAAAATTTAAATAAATAAAAGCTTGACATACTATGTTTTTAGAACAGACTAAAAATACTTGTAATACAGTGCGTCTGTAAAGTCATAGTGCATGTTTTATCGGGCACAGGAAAGCAACAAAACAAGATAAAAATGTGAAATCTTCACCAAGTACAAGGAAAACTTTCTAAGTTTCCATAGTATGACGTGCAATTATGTGTGCACGCAAGTGATGATGTAACACACAAAATACATAGCAGTGGGTCCGACTGCCAAAGGGAGTCAAGATGTGGATGTACAGAAGAAAGTTCTCTGTGTTCTGTGGCTTGCTAAATTTGAATCTGTGCAATATGAATATAGTTGTGTGCACAACGAACTGCCACCACCATTAATCGGTGGGATAAGCAATTAAGGATACTGGCAATTTGTTGGACAAACACCATTCTGGCAGGCCATCGGCCAGTGACGAGTTTGTAGAATATATGCGGTAAAGTTACCTAAGTAGCCCTAAAAACTAGTGCATGTGTGTGCTCAACAATTTCCAGAATGTGTCATCTTTCATCATAATGGCACTCCTCCACACTACGCCAACATTGTGAGTTTATGAACAAAACATTCTCCCAGCATTAGACAGGCAGGGGTTCTGTCAAGCTGTGGCCACCACGATCTCCGATCTGATGTCCTTGGATGTTTACTTGTGAGGTTATGTGACATAACATGTGTACAGGAAACACATCAACGACATTAATAATTTAAAAAAGAGAATCACAGATGCTGTTTACCCTGTTACAACAGATGTCCCTTACTGTGTATGGGAAGAACTTTAATATTATTTAGATGTATGTAGGACAACAAATAGAGCCTACATTGAACTGCACTTAACAGGTATGAAACCATAAGAGGTTTAACCGCTTCACCGATGGCCATTTAAACCCTTCAGGAGTTGGAAATGGATACCCAATAAACACAACAAGACATTTAAATTGTTAAATGCTGTAAAAATGCATCATAAATACAATTCCATATCTTCCGTATTTATTAAGTTATTTAAACGAAACAAAAACTAGTTTAAAACCCATTAAAGGCAGTATACATCTACAGTAACAAAAAAGTGGAGACTACAGTATTAAATTGTTCAAATTTCACTTCTTTGTTTCACTGTAGCAAAAGCTATTCTTTGTGCCAAACGCCTAATATTTGAATCATTTTGTTTGTATACGAACGAATGTATGTATGTATGTATAGCTAAGCAAGCGATTTCTCCGGTTCAAGGTTTTAGCTTTTAGTTTATTTATGCTATACCAAGCGATAATCATACAAGTATATTATTATTTTTTTTACACATCTGCTTCACTTTCGTACCTATTTTGAGGACATGTTTCGCAAATCTTCGCTTGCATCTACGGCTCTTGTGCGACTCACTGCGCTTCACTGTGGTGTTCCAATACAGTTGAATCTCGATATACAAGTATATGTTGCGTTACACTGGAAAGAAAACTCCCTGTCAGCATCTGTTATTAGTGTTTCTCAACGAAGGTTTCTGGTAGCCTTATGCAGCTGTATTGACTCAGTATTTTAGTTATTTATACTCTCTCTGTGTTCAGAGTGATTTCTTATAGCTATCAAGAGCTAAATGAATGGCACATTTGAAATTGTTAAATTTCAATGTTAACCATGGCTTATCCCCGTAATGTAGCAAATAAATTACCTTGCGTATGATGTATACAGGCTTCTGATATTACTGTAGAAAATCTGGAATATTTGTTGTGCGATTATGAAGGAGATGTTTAGGATATAGGTAGCAGTGACGTGTACTGGTCTACATATGGCATGCTAGCTACTCCATTGTTTGGGGGAAGTGGCGGGTCAAATATGGGTGATGTGGATCAGCTATTACTAGCTATCCCTCTTTACGAAAAACAGCTAAATGGTAAAAAAAGTATTTTTATACCACTGGATGTAACCATGCACAATTGTTTAGTAATTTTCAGAGCTGTAAATTCATGCAAGACATTCACCTACCTGTACTTGTGCGTATAAATAACTTGTAACCTAATTGAGTATTATAATACTCAGAGGTAAGGGGTAAGAAATTCACCATAACATCACCCCTCAGGCTTGAGAGAAAACACTTTCCTAAAAGTATACCACCCATAACCAAAAAAGTTGCAACCATTTCGAAACTGTCTAGTGTGTTGTGAAAAAGAAGTTTGCAAGGAAACCAATATTATTTAGTGTGAATCTGTAGATGTGCCCTTGGGTGTTTATCGAGGTTTGGAGGTGTACAATTAAAAAAGAAACCTTTAAGGGTACCGAGATTTAACTGTATTGGAACACCACAGTGAAGCGAAAAATTATTAATTTTTAGATGAGTCGTATTTATTACACATCTGCTTCACTTTCGTACTTATTTTGAGGACATGTTTCGCAAATCATCGTTTGCATCTTCGGCTCTTATGCGACTAAAGCTTGATCCAGTGGTGTGGGTAATTCTGGGGTTGCTGCTGCCATCTGTTGATTTAGCGATGAACTTAAATGTGGGATTCTCTTCTGGCGGGATTTCAAAGTTCATTAGTTGGTTTTTATGTTTTTCTATGTATATCCTCTCCCATATGACGAGTTCACTATGTTTTTGTACATATTTTAGTAATTCTGTGCTATCTTCAATTTCATGATTTTCAGATCAGAAATGAGCTGCTATTGCAGACTTATCAATATTTTTGTATCTTAAGTGCCTGAAGTGTTCTTTCTTTCTAGTGCCTATGTTTCTTTTTGTCCTCTCTATGTAAATTTTTTCACAGTCTTTACACTTAATCTTGTAAATGCCTGACTTTTCCTCTGGTTTTATCTTATCCGTATTATTACTGTGAAGTAGGTTTTTAATGTTGTAATTGTTTTTTGGTGCCAATGTTATAATGTATTTCTTGAATATTTTTTGGAACTTTTTTGTGGCCCAGGGGTGGTAAGTAAATTTAGCAAATCTAATTTCTTGTTTTATTGGTGTGAGAGCTGTGATCTGTTTTAATCTCTTTTGAAGTTTGAATGATTTTAGTTTTTTATCTACAAGGTTTTTTCCATATCCATTTTTAATTGCAGTTTTTAAGATTTGATGGTATTCGTTTTGATATTCTTGCTGGCTGAGAGGTAGATTTACTAATCTGTGTGTGAGACTGTTGATGGTTGCATGTTTGTGTGGAATTGGGTTGAAACTATTTGCTTTGATGTAATTATCTGTGTGTGTTGCTTTTCTATGGATACCAAATTCTAGTTTTTCATTGCTTTTTTTGATTTTAAGGTCTAAAAAAGGTAGAGTACAGTCCTCTTCAGTTTCCACTGTGAATTGTATGCTGGGTTCTTGCAGGTTGAGTAGTTTCAAAGCATCTTCTATTTGTTTGTAGGGCACTATTGCAAAGATGTCGTCTACGTATCTGTACCATGTTTTAAACATATGAGGGAAGGCTTTAGTTATATGTGTTTCGAAAAAGCTCATGTATAGATTGGCCAAAAATGGTGATAGCGGGCTTCCCATAGCTAGTCCTGAAATTTGTTTATAATATTTTCCATCGAAGACAAAATAATTTTGATGTATACATATTTCAGTGATTGCCAAATATTCTTCTATTGCATTGGCATCTAGGTTTATAGAATTTAGCCATTTTTTCAGTTGAATCAAAAGTTTGTCTAATGGAATGCTAGGGAAGAGGGAGCGGACATCAAAGGATTAGACAAACTTTTGATTCAACTGAAAAAATGGCTAAATTCTATAAACCTAGATGCCAATGCAATAGAAGAATATTTGGCAATGACTGAAATATGTATACATCAAAATTATTTTGTCTTCGATGGAAAATATTATAAACAAATTTCAGGACTAGCTATGGGAAGCCCGCTATCACCATTTTTGGCCAATCTATACATGAGCTTTTTCGAAACACATATAACTATAGCCTTCCCTCGTATGTTTAAAACATGGTACAGATACGTAGACGACATCTTTGCAATAGTGCCCTACAAACAAATAGAGGATGCTTTGAAACTACTCAACCTGCAAGAACCCAGCATACAATTCACAGTGGAAACTGAAGAGGACTGTACTCTACCTTTTTTAGACCTTAAAATAAAAAAAAGCAACGAAAAACTAGAATTTGGTATCCATAGAAAAGCAACACACACAGATAATTACATCAAAGCAAATAGTTTCAACCCAATTCCACACAAACATGCAACCATCAACAGTCTCACACACAGATTAGTAAATCTACCTCTCAGCCAGCAAGAATATCAAAACGAATACCATCAAATCTTAAAAACTGCAATTAAAAATGGATATGGAAAAAACCTTGTAGATAAAAAACTAAAATCATTCAAACTTCAAGAGATTAAAACAGATCACAGCTCTCACACCAATAAAACAAGAAATTAGATTTGCTAAATTTACTTACCACCCCTGGGCCACAAAAAAGTTCCAAAAAAGATTCAAGAAATACAATATAACATTGGCACCAAAAAAACAATTACAACATTAAAAACCTACTTCACAGTAATAATACCGATAAGATAAAACCAGAGGAAAAGTCAGGCATTTACAAGATTAAGTGTAAAGACTGTGAAAAAATTTACATAGAGAGGACAAAAAGAAACATAGGCACTAGAAAGAAAGAACACTTCAGGCACTTAAGATACAAAAATATTGATAAGTCCGCAATAGCAGCTCATTTCTGATCTGAAAATCATAAAATTGAAGATAGCACAGAATTACTAAAATACGTACAAAAACATAGTGAACTCGTCATATGGGAGAGGATATACATAGAACAACATAAAAACCAACTAATGAACTTTGAAATCCCGCCAGAAGAGAAACCCACATTTAAGTTCATTACTAAATCAACAGATGGCAGCAGCAACCCCAGAATTACCCACACCACTGGATCAAGCTTTAGTCGCATAAGAGCCGAAGATGCAAACGATGATATGCGAAACATGTCCTCAAAATAGGTATGAAAGTGAAGCAGATGTGTAATAAATACGACTCATCTAAAAATTAATAATAATACTTTAAGGGTATGTTTACATCCCTTATAGAACTAATTTAAATTTATTGTAAAATAGGAAGATTAAAATAATTGGTGTTAAATGCGCATTAAATGCATGTATGCGCAGGACGTCTATACACGTCCATATCGATTTGGGGCATTTTAACTTTGACATCATATGTCATCCATATTGGTGAAAGGGTTAATTGAAAAATCAGACTACAAATAGTTTTTTCAATTAATTTTAATGTCACTGTTACTAAATTCCTCCAATCATGCATAATTTAAGAGGTTTGCTTTTGTTTAGTGAAGATTTCACATTTCTATTTCATTTCGTTGCTTTCCTGTGCCCAATCATAAGTGTAACATGACTTTACAGATGCACTGTATTTAAAATGAAAAATGTGGGATTGATGCAAAAGAACAAAACACGTCTTTATTTGTGTTAATGCATAGAGAACAGAATTTCAAAAACAATATATAGTGACCAGCTTTAAAAAGATATGACATTCACATTAGCTTGCTTTATTCTTCATATTACCTATAACAAACTGTGTAAGTAATGAAGTTTTATCTGCATTAACAAAAAGTAGATAGAAGAATAAGTTTTCTTAACAATAGTTTATAGAAAAGTGATTACAGAAAGAGGTTCAAAGTGCAACACATGAAAATTTTAAAAGATAGTGAAAAAAGGTAATGCTTACAACTTGAGACCAAATAACTTTAAATCAGTTGTGCTTTTATAGAGCAAGATGAAAAGTGAACCCATGAAATAAAGCTTAGTCTCAAACTGTAGGAACAAATGGCATTACTTTAGTGTAACATCAAATTAACAATTGTGTATACATTTTGCCAACATGAGTTTGACAAAACAAAACAAAACAAAACAAAAAGAACAAACTGTCAATGACTAATAAAATGTATTTCAAACACTGAAATGCTGGTTAATATCCTCCAATCACTGGACAATCTGTTGCTCAACAACTTTAAAATTCTTTAACCTGAAGCATCTAAATTTGACGCAGTCATTATACTGAGAAACAGTTTCATTTTCATTTTACAGGAATCACTCTTCTTTTCCTATAAAAATAAAGAAAAAGTAATATTAATTTATGAAGCAACTAGAATAATGTAATAACTTAAGTGCCCTAAATACAATACAGTAAAATATGAATCCATTTATGAAATAAGAGAGGGGGGGAGGAAAAGTATGAAGAAGTAAAACTCAATTATCATACAGCTGAAAATAAAGAACTGAAACAATCATTCACATCATTCAATACCAGAATTCAGTTTAGAAAGCAATTTTCATGACATATTCTAGTGATTGTTCAGATATTAGTCTCAAAATGTTAATGATTTTCAAGAGAAAAAATTTGTAAATATGAGGGTTGGCTGTTAAGTACCAGGCCTCACAAAGAGATGGCACTACTGGGCCAGTCTGATGGATAGCATCATAGTTTTAACTCTAGACTAGCTTGTATCCATAGTTACAGGTCAATAGGTTGTTTAGTTTTTGAATCTTATACCTTTATTGATAGCACTAGCACTACAACTGTGACTTTCACATTCAAAGTTGTAGAACAGAAATCTTCAGGCCTAGTGCTATCAATAAAGGTATAAGATTATACAACAGACTACCAGAAAATATTAAACAAATGAAGAGCCTTATACACTTTAAAAAGGGAGTAAAACTCTTTACTGCAACATTCATTTTATTCTGTAAATGAGTTTTTAAATGTTAATTAGTTTTAAGTGATTGTAAATAATGACAATAGCCATTAATGTAATTTTTATACTATGACATGTCTGATATCAGTGTATGATCGAAAGGACAAAATAAATTGAATTGAAATTGAATTGAATGATAGCATTTTAAACAAGGCATGTGTAGAGGTTTCACGAAAATGGAGGATTTGGAAAAATGAGCAGTGATTAGATATCTCCATTTGAAAGGCTTAACACCTAAATAAATCAAGGAGGAAATGGACAGTACATTGAAAGACTAAGCGCCTTCATATACAATGATTAAAAGGTGGGTTGCAGAGTTTAAAATAGGACATACGAGCACTAGTTGATGAGCCTTGCTATGTATGCCCTGTGGAAGTCACAACTTCAGAGATCATTGAAAAAATTTATCGTTTAGTACTGGAAGACCGCAGATTAAAGTTGTTTGAGATAGCAGAGGCTATCTTTTGCTCCACTTAAAATCAAACATGCCTTGTTTTACAGAGACATCTCCACCCTCAAGTGGTCAGCCAACTGATTTCTTTGTTGGGTAACTGTCTCCTCCTATCTCCATTGCCTAGTCTAATGCTCTTTCTATAGCTCAGTCATACACCTCATCTGTTATAAATACTTCATTTTCATAATCAATTTTATATTATTTACTTGCTCTTTTAGTTAATTTTAACCGGGGTTTTGTTATTCTTTGTACTTCTTGCTATTGTTTATTTTTTGATACAAAAGCCAGTTTTCAGGTACATACAAATAAACAAGTGACATTTTGGCTAGAAGAACCAATATTCTATTGATCTGCAGAAGTCATGACGTATATTTGTGGAATTTCTTCTAGTTTCATTTTTCTAGCTTGTGAGTAACAAGAGTCCTAGCACATATCGTATGTCAGAGCCACCTTGAGTAATTTCTACAATGAAGTCTTAGGTATATAAATAGGCATTTATTTCTTAATGAGTAAGGGCTATGATATGATGAAGCACAAAATTAATATAATTTTGAGTCAAACTAGTGTAATGGAACTGTGAATGGAGCAAGGAGTACTAGTTCAACTCAAAATTATACATATTTATTTATCTATAATATTTTTACATTCTTACAATTTGTTTATACATATCTTTTGAGTTGCTATTTTATCTGTGAAGACAATATGGATCTACTATGCCATTGCCAAGAAAGATAAAATTTAAGCAAATGTTATTTTCTGTTACACTATAATACATGTATTTTGAATTTGTCGTCGTCGTTCTGATTTACAACCTTGGTTACTGTTAACCAACCTTTAATGTCATCAAAAAATCCACTGCAATTATCCAAGCATGTGGTTCTGATAATTTAACACTTAAATGTGTTAACTAAAGAAATAGCAGCCAAGTTTCATCAGAAAGGTGTAGCAAGGTCTATTTTATACTTGTTTATCTGATTTGAACAAAACAATATAATTTATACAGTGGCTTGAGAAGCAAATGAGTTACTTCCAGATTTTGTAATATTTGCACAGATGATGTTTGGCTATCACAGACATGAAGAGCACTAAACATATAAGGTATACAGGAAATGTAAAGGAGACAGAGGAATATGAATACTGAACCACAGGTATTATGTATATTATTTTAATGCAACTTTACTTAACCTTTATATAACCAAGTCTAAGAATGCATACTGACAATGGAACCAAAATACTTGCTGACGGAACAGACAATCTCCTGAAATTTACATCTTTATACAATTTTCTGTTGTTCAGAGTACTTGTTATATGGTGTTATAACTTGAAAATAAATTTGGTAAAATAGTGATACATTACGGTTCCATTGTAATATGCAACTAAATTAATTACTGCAGGCTAATTTAAAGAAAAAGTGCAGTGCAAGTTTATATGCTCACCTTTTTATGATAGTCCATATACACATGGATATCAGTTAACTACATGTTTATTGTCATCTTCTGTTCCACCATCTTCATAATTCATATTTTCAACAGAGTCATCAACTTTGTCTCCATTTTCATTCACATTTTCTTCAGTTACACCATTTATATCATCTGCAATAGTTTTGTCTCCATTTTCATTCACATTTTCTTCAGTTACACCATTTATATCTCCAATAGTTTTGTCTCTGTTTTCATTCCCATTCTCTTCAGTTTCATTATTTATATCATCTCCATCCACAGTAGTTTCCTTGATATCCAATAGGGATTCTTTGGAAGTTTTTATGAATTTGTTCTTCTCTAAGAAAGAAAATTATACAAAATTAGGATTTATTTCACAAAGAAAACTTTCAAAACATTAAAAATAAGCACCATTAAAAATAAGCATAGAAGTATATTATACGAAGGGGAGTCAAATGAAAACCTTAAAAGTGCAATTAAAAAATCAACATTTTGTGCCATTTTAAGTTGCAGTCCTGTTACCAATTTTCTAAAGAATGCCCAACAGCTACAGACAAGCGAACTTGGTCACAATATCAGTTCAAAATGGCTGCTTTGCTTGCGACATGTACAGAGAAAGAACAGCATTCTATCATATGGTTTTTGAGCAGTGAAGGTGCAGAATCTATTGAAATCCATTGGTGAATGAAAGTCCAAAATGATGATGCATGTCTATCACTGCAGCAAGTGTATGAGTGGAGTGAAAATTTGGAAATGGTGCAACTTCTGTGACAAGACACTCTGCACCTGGGTCAGGTACATTGTGTTATGACATCAGAGTGTACTACAGTGGTAGAAGACATTAGATGGAAAATTGCTGTGTGACAGTGGATGAAATAGGTACAAATCTGAACATTAGTCATGGCTAAGGACATCACACCATTTATGATGTGTTTAAGTTGCACATGTTTGCAATATGTCATTCTCCCCACACTTTGTACAGAGTGATTACCACATGCTTGGGCCAATCAAAGAGGTGATGGGAGGAAAGAAATTTTGTTCCAATAAAGAGCTGTCCAGGCACTATATGAGTATTTGCCCATACAAGAAAATTTTTTTCAGAGAAATCTGTACACTTCCTACGCACTGGAGGAAGCGTGTTAAATGACAGGGAGACTATATCAAAAATTAATACATTAGTGTTCCACTTTCTTTTCTTTTTTTAAAAAGACTTTGTTTGACTCCTCCTCGTATAATCAGCACAAATTAAGATTGAATTAAAAAAAGACCACCTGGCAGATCCTAACACAAATAAACTCATGATTTATGGTTCAGGGTGAACTCCAATTACAAAAAGGACTCTTTCCACAATTATTAAT
This sequence comes from Mantis religiosa, assembly GCA_030765055.1. Taxonomy (NCBI): domain Eukaryota; kingdom Metazoa; phylum Arthropoda; class Insecta; order Mantodea; family Mantidae; genus Mantis; species Mantis religiosa. Next base: position 248,214,206 of record CM060948.1, read on the forward strand.
ATTCTTGGGAAGTACATACACTACATTGCTACATTTCAAGGTTTAAACAGATCCCTAAGCACATGTTTGCCAATTTAATGAAAAAATGTGGAAATGTCTTATTTTATGCATGTTGTAAGCAAAATTGCTACCTTCTGTGTATTCTGTGCCCAAGGCGGGAACAAATACTGTTCATTTAAATACATCAGAATACCAATTAAATTTGCAAAGCACCTTTACAATGACAATTAACATTTAAATTTATATCTGTGCTACTATTATAAGCAGAGAATATATGTATATATGGGGTAAATTCAGAAATTACTGATGCACATCCAATCTAAGGCACCTTCTAATTTTAATTAAGGACTAAAAGCTTTTATATGGCCCGGATTTTTTACTTATACTAAGCAAATAACATTCAAATATGATATGGCTTAAGCCCAGGTTCACTGTCATATTCTATTTACATTCTGAAAACATATGCTGTCCAATTGCACTTGTTTTTTACTTTATTAAAAAACTGGCCCTATTACTAGCATTACATAACAAACCATTTCCAGTACATTTTCTGCTATGAAGACAATCAAATATAAAGACCATCCATCATTGCTAGATATGCTGTGATTAAAAGTTGTCACAAAATTTACTAGCTTACCAGGCAGGTTTACAAAATACTGCTGATTTTGTGGCTACGAGACATTTGAGACCCCAAGAACCACAGTATAGTCAAATGTTGGTTTGTGAGGAAGTCATACATAAATGGCAAAGACAATGTGAAGTATATTCCATTGGTAGAGGCTGGTAAAGTAAATTTACCTCAGCTTTATATCAAGCTGGGTTTGAAGAACTTTGTGAAAACTCTTGATAAAGACAGGACTTTTATCATTTGAAGGCAATGTTTCACAAACTCAGAGAAGCAAAACTAAAAGAAGGCATGTTTAATACAATTTTGAATTGAAATAGTACTCAACACTCCATATATTGCTAGTGTTTACCTACAGCACATTTTGTTAGGACCTTCTTAACATCCTCAGCTAATGTTGACAATTGAATGTTGGTTTGATGAACAATAGGGGTGCATCTGCCAGTATCTTGATGAGCTTGAAGTTGGGGTTCTCTTCAAAGGTGGTGTCAAAATTGAACAGTTTTCCTTCATATTTCTTTATATTTTTTCCCACGTGGTTAATGCAGTTGGACACTGAATACTTTTTAATAAGTGGATTTCTCGTTCTATATCATGATTATCATTCCAAAAATGGTACGCTACTGCCAATTTATCTGTGTCTTTGTTCCTGATGTTCCTACAATGCTCTTTAAGCCTAATGATCAAATTCCTTTCAGTTTTTCCAATGTAAAAGTCGTCACAGCCTTTGCAGTTTATCCGGTACACACCTGATTTTTTGTCTGTGGGCATCTCCTTTGTCTTATAATTTCAAAAGGTGCTGTCCACTGAATTTGTTCTGTGGGGCCAAAGTAATGTTGTGTTGGAAAGATAGAGTGAAAAATTCAATGCCATAGCCGGGATTTGAACCACGGATCTTCTGGTTGGCGTCCAGCTGCTCTAACCCTTCAGCTACTATGGCCAACATGCCGTCATTACATTAAATTCTCCAAATGACTCGTGTTTTGCCTGGTAAACCACTTAGGAGTTCTCATAAACACATGAGACAACTACCTTAATGGCGACTTACAACATATAAGTACTTTAAGGGCCGGGCTTTATAGTTAACCACTATTAGGTCAATTAATGTGAATTGTTCTTTCACACTGGCCGTGTGTAGGCTAAAGTATGGAAAGATAGAGTCAGACTGAAAAATTCAATGCCATAGCTGGGATTTGAACAACGGATCTTGAATTTTTCAGTCTGACTCTATTTTTTTGTGTTCTTTGAAGATTTTCTGGAAAAGGTATGTAGCTCTGGAATGATATGTAAATTTTCTGTATGAAGTTTTATTGCTGATTGGGGAAAGAGTTGTTACTTGTTTGCATCTTTTTTGCCTTTCAAATTTATCAATTTTCTTTCTGACCAATTCAGCAATGAATCCATTGTATTCTGCAATGTGAATTATATTATTGTATTCTTTGATATATATCATCTTGTTTAAAGGTACATTAACCAGCCTTTAAGTTGATAACAGCATGCTTGTGTTGTCTTGGGTTATATCCATCTGCTTTTATGAAATTTTGTGTGTGTGTTTCTTTCCTATGTATGCCAAATTCTAGTACTGTATGTTTTCTGATTATTTTCAAATCTAAGAAAGGGATTTCATTGTTTGTCTCTTTTTCAATGGAAAATTTTATTGCAAGATTTTGTAAATTAAGCAGTTTTAATGCATCATCCACCTGTTTTTCATTTACTATTGCCCAGATGTCATCCACATATCTATACAAATGTTTGAAAATTAGTGGGAATGCTTTTGTGATATGGGTTTCCAAAAAGCTCATGAAGAGGTCTGCCAGAAATGGGGACAATGGGCTGCCCATAGATAGTCCTGATTTTTGTTTGAAAAATTTGTCATTGAATGTAAAAAAGAACTGTTCAATGCAGATGTTTAAGTGAAGGTATTCCTCTATGGTATTCTGGTCTAACTATAGGGACTGAAGCCATATTTGCATGTACTCAATGAGTTTGTCTCTTGGCACACTTGGGAACAGAGATTACCATAGAAAGGCATATTTGTGGGATCACAGGTAATAAATTCGATGAAAGATCCAAAGTGTGATAAAATGGTTTAAGATTTAGACTTAAGTGCTTGGTTTGGATTAGTAGAGCCAGACTGAAAACTTCAATGCCATAGCCAGGATTTGAGTCAGGATTAAGTGCTTGGTGCTTCAAAACCATTGTGCAAGGCATCTTGGGCAACATGAAAGATAACTAAGTTTCCACTGTGAGTGGTTTACTGTAAAATTACAAGAACACTGGTTACAGAATGTCACTAAAAATCCATTTTTTTACAATTGCACCTTGGTTTTTTCTCAGAAAATTTTGATGCAGTCAGTGACAAGCAGGATGAACACTTTCATTAGACATTCTGACTATGAAACATTGTTATCAGAGATCTTGGAATACATCAATGATGGATTCTTCTTAGGGGGACTGGACTGATTGAAACACCACATAATAGAAAAGCATCACCAATTCATTTTACCAAACATAGTGGAATGAATTTAAATTTAATTTATCATAACAACACTGTTTTCAACACTTCCAAGAAAGGAATAGTGGAATGACTTTACTGTGAAATGATATTTTTGTACTTTTGTTAAGTCACATTTCACACAAATGCATTACCAAATGAAGTTGGAATTTTATTAATTGAGAATTGGTTAAGTTTACACTCTACCTCATTTACTTCTGAAAATTGAACATGTTTTATTAAACTTTGTGTCCATCTTCAGCTTACAAAGTTTCGTGAAACATATCCAATTTTCACAAGTGAGGTATTGTGGAAACCTTATCAATCTTCAATTAATTTGAGTATCTTCACTACTGAGAAAAGTTTGTTACTAGTGATTTGGAAATCCATCTTAATCTGCATTTGAATTTGAACTATGAGATTATTTTTTACTACTGTAATTTTTAGTAGTGCTCTGTATCTAAAAGATGTGACATACACAAGGAAAATTAATTACGCCACTGAACTTAAGTGTCCTCAAATTAGGCACGCACGCATGTTCACACACCAAAAAGGTTTCAATATGTTGAGTAGTATAATTATTATTTATTTAAGATAATCACCATGAAATTACTATTTTATAATTAACAAAGGAGGTAACTTTCTTGATTGTTACGATATGTGTAATTTCCCAAATATTTAACTTGGTGACCTTGGAATCAGGGATTTTCATATTCACTAGTTTTACCCTGTTTTGTTGTATATTAATGTCAAGGGTTTCTGTATTATGTGAAAACTGCACAGCTTTTATGTTATTAAATAAACTTGGGACCAGAGAGTTTTAGATTTATACTATGATTATAGAACTATTCAGCCATTCCAATAAATACTTTCACTCCTAAAGGATATTTATTTATAAGCTACACATATTTTATGTAACTTGAACGACTGTTGATGGAGGTTACATAAATCAGAAATACATCAGCCAATGACCACGATTTTGTCCACATCAAGGGATTTTTAATTTATCAGATTATTATGGGTTAAAAGAGAGGTTTCACCAGAATCTTCTTAATCACTGTACATAATTTCATAAAGAGCGGGGAATGATAAATGAATAAAATAGTTCATTGTTAATTTATAGATGAGTCGTATTTAATACACATCGGCTTCACTTATGTACCTATTTTGAGGACATGTTTCGCAAATCATCGTTTGCATTGTCGGCTCTTATGCGACTAAAGCTTGATCCAGTGGTGTGGGTAATTCTGGAGTTGCTGCTGCCATCTGTTGATTTGGTGATGAACTTAAATGTGGGATTCTCTTCTGGCGGGATTTCAAAGTTCATTGGTTGGTTTTTATGTTTTTCTATGTATATTCTCTCCCATTTGACAAGTTCACTGTTTTTGTACGTATTTTAGTCATCCTGTGCTATCTTCAATTTCATGATTTTCAGACCAGAAATGAGCTGCTATTGCAGACTTATCAATATTTTTGTATCTTAAGTGCCTGAAGTGTTCTTTCTTTCTAGTGCCTATGTTTCTTTCTGTCCTCTCTATGTAAATTTTTTCACAGTCTTTACACTTAATCTTGTAAATGCCTGACTTTTCCTCTGGTTTTATCTTATCAGTATTATTACTGTGAAGTAGGTTTTTAATGTTGTAATTGTTTTTTGGTGCCAATGTTATATTGTATTTCTTGAATCTTTTTTGGAACTTTTTTGTGGCCCAGGGGTGGTAAGTAAATTTAGTACATCTAATTTCTTGTTTTATTGGTGTGAGAGCTGTGATCTGTTTTAATCTCTTTTGAAGTTTGAATGATTTTAGTTTTTTATCTACAAGGTTTTTTCCATATCCATTTTTAATTGCAGTTTTTAAGATTTGATGGTATTCGTTTTGATATTCTTGCTGGCTGAGAGGTAGATTTACTAATCTGTGTATGAGACTGTTGATGGTGGCATGTTTGTGTGGAATTGGGTTGAAACTATTTGCTTTGATGTAATGATCCGCGTGTGTTGCTTTTCTATAAATACAAAATTCCAGTTTTTCATTGTTTTTTGTAATTTTAAGGTCCAAAAAAGGTAGAGTACAGTCCTCTTCAGTTTCTACTGTGAATTGTATGCTAGGTTCTTGAAGGTTGAGTAGTTTCAAAGCATCATCTATCTTTTTGAATAGTTATAAATAAAAGCATTAACAGTGAAAGCTAATTTCATTTATAAAGACTAAAATTGAGTCATACCTTTAAAAACTTGTAACTTCACTCACGTGAGTGAAAGGTATGACTCAATTTTAGTCTTTATACATCATCTATCTGTTTGTAGTGTACTATTGCAAAGATGTTGTCTACATATCTGTAACATGTTTTAAAAATTTGAGGAAAGGCTTTGGTTATACGTGTTTCGAAAAAGCTCATGTATAAATTGGCCAAAAATGGTGATAACGGGCTTCCCATAGCCAGTCTTGAAATTTGTTTGTAATACTTTCCATCGAAGAGAAAATAATTTTGGTGTATACATACTTCAGTCATTGCTAAATATTCTTCTATTGTATTAACATCTAGGTTAATAGAAGTTAGGCATTTCTTAAGTTGAATCAAAAGTTTGTCTATTGGGATGCTAGGGAAATGAAGCTGATGTGTAATAAATACGACTCATCTATAATTTAATAATTATTTCGCTTCACTGTGGTCTTCCAATACAGTTAAATTTCAAAATATTAAAATTATTAAATTCAAAATCAAAAGATGAAACCCCACCAATAGATCCAGAATATGCCAAAGAAGCTGTAAGGATTTTGAAAAATGCTACATATGTCAAACTAAAAGAAACCGAAATACCGGAGTCAAAGAGCACTTTAGAAACATCAAATTAAAACAAGAAGATAAGCCAGCAGTAGCAGTCAGTAGTAGCATTTTTGGAACAAAAACCACGACAAAATTACTAAATTACTAAAAGGAGTGATAATGTATAACAAACTGACGAGGGAGAACATATTCATATGGAAAAGTAAGGACAGTGTAATAAACTTTGAAATCCCACCAGTAGATACTTTTGACAAAGAAGTTCCTAGTTCCACCACCAGAGAGAAGAGAGCAGATGACAAGGACGATAGTTGGACCGATGTTAATAACGGATGTAACAGCTTCTTAAACTAGTACCTCAATAATATAAAAATGTAAGTGACAAAGTGTTAAAAGCCAACTACGAATAATTTTTTCAACAACTTCATGTTCAACAATATTAACAGACTTTAGGCTTAGCCATGATAATCCTTTTTCTCCATTCCAGGCTGATTTTTATATGAGTAGCTTTGAAACTCATAACTCATAACTTCACACATTTACCAAGGTGTTTCAAATAATGTTATTTATTAGATCCCATAGTTTGTAGGTCTAATTTGAGACACCCCATATAACTGGTTTGGATTTGAATGCCTTAATGAATTTTACGTCTGAAAAATTATGTTCCTTAGAGTGTACATCTTCCAGAATATTTGCACATTCTTTCGAATTCTTAATTTTGGTTTTCATCTAAATGGTTTGTGGCATTCTAAATGTCCACAGTTAATTCTTCTATAAAAAATAAAAATAACTTTTATTATAACCTACATACATTTTTGGACCTTTATTTAATATGCTTAGTTCAGCTTTGTGGAAAATTTGTTTGGACTGGATGACTATTTCTTGGTTATGGTATCGTAGGATCTGTTTTCTGCATAAGTTTCCAAGTTCTTTCTTCAGATTTCATGCTTTTTTAATCGTTTTGTGACTTGACTTATGATGGATAGTAATTTTGACATCAAGTTTTGCCAAACAGTAAAACCCAGGATTGCGGATAATCTGATGTGGGGAGTATATAATTTCAAATTTTAACTTTGCAAGTTAGCATAAAGTTTATTGTTTTTTATTTACAATATTTTCTATCTCCTGCTGTCAGGTTTTTGCTGTTTATATTAATTTTACCCATCTTCTTACAAAATTTGGGGTGGCTTTGTAAAATCTATAAAGATTTAAGAACTCCATTAACCATCTCCTTTTCAAACTTGTACAATGTTTGTCATGTAGGTGACTGCATAAATATGCAGGTGATATCTTCGCTAAGTACCAAACAGGTTCATCCAGAATTTACTTAAACTGCTCAACATACAGAACAAATATTAAAAGCAGAAGCATTATTAACAGTGAAGTATTCTTCATATTTAAGTTTGAATTTATGAGTCACTATGTTTACACTCAGTCTTCACTTACTTGTTGTTGTATAATTGAAACGTTTTCAAGATCATTCGATCTCATCATCAGCTGTTTGGTGACTAAATGCTAGTCACCAAACAGCTGATGATGAGATCGAATAATCTTGAAAACGTTTCAATTATACAACAACAAGTAAGTGAAGACTGAGTGTAAACATAGTGACACATAAATTCACACTTAAATATACAGAACAAAGTTACAAGATTTACAATGGGAATAGAAAATGAAGGCATCTTGCTCTTCCTAGATTTAAAAATAATTAAAATAAAATCCATTTTGATATTTACCAAAGTCTATACATTCTGAGAACTACAGAAAAAAACAGTAGCCTTAATCCAATTCCATACAAACTGCTGTCCAAACAGTTTAACCCACAGACTGGTTTATACTCCCTTAACAGGAGTATACAAAACTAGAATAGACACAGAGTCAACAGCGCCATAAACAATTACTTCACCAATGACAAGTCAAAAAAGATAGCAAAATAAAAAAACTCCCAAACTCATCCAATAAAAGAACAAATTTGTTATCAGAAAGTTTACTTTCCATACAGGAACACACTATAAATCCCATAATATTTTCAAGAAACATAACATGTTTAGCCCCTCAAATTAAGTTCAGCTTAGAAAAATTATTCTGCAACAAAACAAAATACTCAATACCCCAGGATAAAAAAAAAAAAAATCCAGGTGTTTACAAAATCGCAAGGAATTCGTGTAACCAAATTGTCATAGGAAAAACCAAGAGAAATTTAGATAGAAGACTAACAGAACACTTCTTCTTAACTACCCTCTTATACCACTACATGGTGTCAGGGTGTTCTTGTTCCTCTTAACCCTTATGAGGATTGTGGGTTGAGGAATGGAATCTTGGATCAGTGAGAGAGAGAATCCATGATGGGTGATCAGTCCAATGCCTGCTAACAGAACACATGAAGTCAGCTGCTTCTGGGGACGGAAGCAAGAGCTCTTGAAACTGGCTAAGCCAAAATTAAGTGTACATTGATGAAAGTGTCATAATCTGATTTAATTTAACCATAATTAAACAAAGGAATATTTAACATGTACAATGGCTTACCATATTTTGAGACATCAGCACCACAAAGGCGCAGGTAGTGAACACAGTCATTCACAGGAACATATGCTCGAACAGATTTGTTTCCTCTCCAACCAACAATTGCTAATGACAGAGCAGATGGCTCTTGTGCTTCACTGCTGTCTGCTTCTTCGTTATACAGCAGCACACAACTGCCTTGATCTGCAACACAATAAAATTTATGGGAACTACAGGTTATTAGCTCAGATTCATAATAAGTATGAGGTGCAAAACACATAAATGAAATGGGAAATAGAACAGCAGGCAGTGGTAAATATCACAACCTACTATATTGTGACTTTGTGGGTTCGTAAAATTAAAAGTCCAGGTTGCAGAAATTCAAATGCTCTTATTTCTGTAGAAAGACATTTGTACAACTCTGATATCAGCAGAATGACATAACACACATGTACAAAACCGTCAAGTCCATCTGACACACGACCATCCTGCACCATGAACAACTCTCGAACGATAACTCCTATTTATACACGAGCAGCTGTTCTCGAGGTTTCTCGAAACCACACGAAGCCACATTAAAGCTACCGAACTAGCACAATCTTTCATGATGGCAGGCGAAGGAGAGACGTCACTCCGTCTCTGCCTCTCCTTTGCCAAGCGCCAACCAGTCACCCATTTGTGAGTGTGGCTTGGACGCTATCTGTTTCTTTTACTTTGCACTTCCCTGTCTCTTGGCATTCGCCTACGAGCAGCATCATGACAATATTGATGAAAATATTTTTTATTTGCTTCAAAACACAAGAGAATTGACAAACTCTGGCTATTCTGCTGTCACTGCTTGATTAGTTCTTTTCATCTATACAATATACATTGGATTGGGCATATTTTTACTATTTTAAAGAACATGGTAGGTTTGCTTATTTGACTAAAAAGGGGTTAAATGTAAACCAATATTGTAAAGAGGTTTTGGGAGTGTATACATATGTATAACCAACAGTTAACTAGGAGATACGTTCTAAGTAATTTGTTTCTTAAACATTTTACTTTATACATTATTACTTTAACCATTCTGTTATCTGAAAAAGACAGCATCTACTAAAAGAGTGCTAACCTGGAGCATGCAACTAAAGTTATATAACAGTAAGAAATATGTAGACATAGTATTTGAAAACTGTGCTAATATAAACTATGACAGTTCAGAAGTATGTGTAAAAGGATGGAGATAAGGGATAAATGTGAAAATGAAAAGCAAATAAGAAATTGGCATTTAGCAGAACATATAGTAGAAAATGTACATAAGAAAGAAATGTCAGCATTATTACACATGATAATTAGCATTCTAAATAAGGATCTGGGAGATACAGAAAAATACAAGCCTGAGAAATGAAAATAATGCATTGAAGAGACAGCAACACTCACCCAGCAAAGGTAGCGATATAGATATTGTCATGGTAACAGAGAATACCTACCATTAAGTAATTAACTGTGGGTCACCCTTTTCCACTGTTTTCGTTGCTTGCTGTCAAGACAAAAAGGAAAAAGAAAAGTTTCTCAAACATTCTTCTGCGACTGGAGTAAAAGGAAAGCACAAAAGCCAGTGAGTCAGTCAAGAGTTCAGTTGCTAGTTATGAGAATCAGAGTTGTTGTGAATGGCAATGTTTGTTGAAGAGTAAGCAAATAGATCAATATAAAAATGAGTATTAGTGAAACATTTTGTGTGCGTTGAGAAGCAGTACAAGTTGGTGCATACAACAGAGACATAAAGGAACATTAGACTGACATTCTTACTAAGTACTTGTAAAAAAGTAAAAGGGATTTTAAGTTACCATTGGTCTAATGATTCTACTGACAAAGTGAGTTTGGTTCCACCTCGAGCTGTCATTTCTGTCACACTGGTGTCAGGAAGTGGGACAAGAAGCTGCAATGGATCAAATATTTGAAAAATTATTTGCTCTAATGGAGTTAATGAAGAGTGAAATAAAATCCTGGATGGAGAAGAAGAATGGCGAGCTACACTTCTGCACAGTGGACTAAAGGAAGTTGAACACAGTCATTTAGAAGGACTGCTTTCCCTTACCCTGAGGCAATGACTCCCTGGACACCTTACTGGTGCCCAATGGTTCTCAACCCTGGACTTGAAATCTGGATATTGGCAGGTAGCCCTAGATTCCAAAGACAATGAGAGAGAACATAATTTTGATGGGCAAAGAGCTGTTATATATCTATAGCTATACATATTAACAAGGAAGATGATTAATAACCAGTTGAAGCTGTACTAATTTGAGATAATGCCACACTCTTTGTCTTTAGGTCCTAGCTGCAGCTGACATTTTACATTTTAGGAATAACAGTGTCGAGGCATAACACAATATCGGGTTACCATGTTTTAAGGATGACTCGAGTATACTTGAAATATAAGGCACATAATGATGAGCACCTCATATCACAACACAATTGGGACAAATGGGTTTAGAAAAATGATATATGACAAGTTAGTGACATTTGCACTGCATTCATGTATTATTCTGTGGTCCATCTGTTCTCAACATGTACTTGCCACCATTTAAGAGTACTATTAGTACACAATTTCTGCAATACTAACAATTTTAAGGATGATATACCTTTACTGGTGTGACCCACTGGAGTTTTACATGTCGATGTACTGACATGAAACTGACACTTAAACATTCTATCATTGTTCTAAGTTGGAATGAAACCCTCTATCTTTGGCATAGAAAAAATTGCTCAACCCAATTGCTTACATGCAGTGAAGCAAAGCCACATAATAATTTTGAAAAGCAGATATAGCTGCACATCATTTTGTTATATAATGCACATATTGTTTCATTCCTGTGAACAGATAAGGGAATTATGGACTGCCAAAAGAAATAATGCTTAGAAGTGTAAGCATTTTAATTAGACCTACTAAATTATTTTCTATTTACAACTCAAACACACAGTTCCATCACTTTCACTGCATATTTAAGACCACAAACAGCAGTAATAGTTCACAGTGTAACCTTTCATTCAATTACTTATGTGACACACATTCAGTTGTATGTAAAAGTCTGAGAGGTTTACACTATACAGACAGGACCAATTGTCATATTATTCAGAAAGTACATAGTGTGTAACTTAAAATAAGCCATTTACCCAAACAATTGCTGTACTTACACATTAAGCAAATCATACTTCACAGTCAGATAATTACATGAAATTTTGTCCTGTTGAAAGATACACAGTGCATTAAATTTTATTTTTAAAACTGCATAGTCTTTTTTCAGCATTTATTATTGTGCTTATACAGGTCATTAAAGCATTTACAAATTCAAGGCTGTAATATTCCTGTGTTGCAAAGACAAAGTTAAGCTTAGGACAATTTTAAATGAATGATACAGTTTTTATTGGATTAGATAATTCATAAATTATAATTATAGCATTTAAAAATATACATAATTTGCGAAAATGCTTTTTCCAATTTTGATTTTGGCAACCGCATCATTATAAAATTTGGAAAATTTAATTTGGTTACGGTTACATCTAGCGCCAAGCAGACCTGCATGCCGTATGAGTGTGCAAGAGAGAGGGAAATATAAAGAGTGGGGTAACAAGCTGGAAATGCTGAGTGCGCTAATGCATCTGATTAGCTGGACTCACAAACTCTTCCCATTTGAAACACATAATAGTCCACTGCTCGTCTAAACATGACACCACCAGGATGACGCCAGCCAGTTTAGTCTACAATAGGGAACTATGTCTCCCTATAATCTAATGTTTGGGAGCCCTCCTGAGGCAGAACAGCTAACAAGTCACCTATGTGGAGAACCTGGTGGATTGTCTATGCAATACACATGAAATGGCACAACATATCCAGGTAATGAACGACAGGATGAAGATCCATTATAACAAGCAGCCCAGCAGCCAAGATTTCCAGCAGGGTGATCTGGTTTGGCTGTATCACCCTAATTGGTCAAAGGACCAAGTTCCAGCAACCATTAAAGAGTCATACTGTGTGGTGCAGAGAATCAATGATGTAAACTACTGTGAATTTTCTGGGAAACTATAGATCAGAAAATTACAGAGACTTAGTGAAAGACTTGTTGAGGGCTTACAAATTAATGGAATGTAATATGTCCCTTAAGGTACACTTTCTGCATTCACATTTAGATTTTTTTCCAATGAACTTGGGTGACAGTGATGAACATGGCGAAAGGCTCCACTAAGACATTTTAGAGATGGAAAGGCATTACAAAAAGAGAAATCAGTGACCAATGTGCTTGCGCTGCTAACTTATCACAGATGTTTCAAAGCCATCTTATCAGTGTAAGTTATCCAGGAATAAGCCTTGAAAGATGATATTTTTGCTGCAATTTAAGTGTGTGTTGTAACGTAAATATGTAAAAAATATTTAAACTTTTTGGATCCTATATGATTTGGTTTTAAATATGTAGATTGCTTCAAGCAATATTATTGTAAAAAAAAGTTGAAACTAAGTGTGGATATGCAATAATATGCGAAATATAACAAAAAAATTTAACATTTCCTCGCCAAAAACTGTTAGGTGATAGAGAAAACTGGATTTAAAATTCAAAGTCAATATCTGCCACTTAACTAGAAACACATAAACACAGTGTTCATTTTTATTCGTTATGTTCCGCCCTCTGATAGAACAAGAATGACATCTAGTTCTATTCCTAGATATGTTGTGGATACTTCTTGTAAATTTTTGTTATTGATTTGCAGACATATTTTCTGTTTTGTGTTGCATTGTGAACAGTTGATATTGGGTCTTTTCTGTGTTTATCTCCATATTGTTATGGTTAGTCCATTGTTCCAGTATTATAATTGCATTCTCCATTGTTTTTTGTAACTTTTTATAATGTTTCCCAGAACTTATATTCTTTTCCGAGGTCCATATTACTAGGTCGTCGGCATACATTCCCACTTGTATGTTATCTAGTTTCTTCAGTGCATCTGCTAGGTCGTTTATGAATGTATTAAAGAGAATAGCACTTCTAACAATTCCTTGGGATAATCCAACTCAGGTTTGTTTCCATTTGGATGTGGCTGTTTTGTACTGCACTGCAAACCATCTTTGAGATAAGAAGGCTTGAAACCAGTTTAGCATGTGACCTGATTATGCCATATGATTTCATCTTGTGTAGTAGCATTTCTCGCCATAGTGTGTCAAATGCACCTTTGAAATCAACAAATAGTGCTAGAGAAGTCTTTTTTTTTATTAAAATTTTGTTTAATGCCTTGTGTAAGTCTTACGACCTGATGTATTGCTGAGTTATCTTTCCTAAACCCGGCTTGTTCTGGGACTATTATGTTTTGTGTTTCCAGGTAAAATGTCACGTCTTGTAGCTATCATTCTTTCTAGAAGTTTTGCTATGTTTGAAGTTAATGACATCGGTCTGTAGCTATCTATCAATTGTGCCAGTTTTCCTTTCTTCTTGATGGGTATTACTTTTGCTTTTTTCCACAATGTTAGTATATTATTTCTGGTGGTCCAAATGTTATTGAAAATTTTTAGTAGGGTGTGAAGTGCTTCATGTCCTAAATTTTTTAGTAGCTCCGGATGTATATCAGGACCTGGGTTCTTTTTATTTTTTAGTGTCCTTATTGCTTGTTTTATTTCTGGAAATGTAAAATGCTCAATGATATTTTGGAGGTTGGATGTACCGTCAAGGTTATTGTTCCTTAGGTATTTATTCTGCTTTTTGTTTTTATTTTTTAATGTAGTACTAGTTTTGTAATATGTTGCTAGTTTTTCTGCTACAAGGGTGTCTTCATATATTTCTTTATTATCAACAATTAGTGGCTGACTTTGTTGGTCTTCTCTTTTTATTTGTTTGATGTAGTTGTGTACTTTAGTACTATTTGTTCTATAATCTAATTTGTTTATAAATTCTTCAAAGCTCTCTTTTTTTGATAGTTTTATGGCTTGTTTTAACTGTGCATTTGCTTTTCGCCATTCTGTAACATCTGCTTTATCTTGTGACCTTTCTACTCTTTCTCTGGCTTTGTCTCGTTTTGATTTGAGCTGTGTTAGCTGTTCATTCCAGAAAGGTTTATATTTATGGATTTTTCCTGTGGGAATACATCTTTTTGCAGCTTTTAGAATTGCAGCATTTAGATCTTTTATTACTTTATTTATGTTTTGTTCTAGTTTAATTTCCTTTAGGAATTTATTTGTTGTCATTTTATACTCTTCCCAATGTGCCTTTTTGAAGTTCCATTTAGGTTTTATTTTTCCTTTTGTGTTGGGTGGTTGTTGATGTAGGTTTGTTTTTATTATGGCTCTGTGTCCACTACCACTGTCTTCAATTACTTTGTTTGTAGTTTTATCTTCTAGATCAGTTGATATGATCGCGATATCTGGATTGGTTGACTGTCCTGTGTAGTGTATGTAGGTTTTTGGGTCATCAACCCTGTGCAGTATTTTCATTAAGTTGGTATCCACAAATTCTTCAATGATTACGCCAGCTTTATTGTTATCATTGTAGCCCTATCTTGGAGAATGTCCACTGAGATCGCCAATTATGATTGTCTTATTGTCACTATTTAGTATGTCTAGGTTGAGTTGGTTGTTATTGGGTGGGCTGTAAATTCCATAGATTTTGAATTTATGTTTTTGCTTGCAGGCTGTTATTCTAATTATTTCAGAGGTGTCATCTTGATTCATTTTCTTTACAATATCAAACTTTGCATTTATACATTGTTTGGTGCCAACAAGTATACCACTTGCTATCTGTCTGTGTTTTTCTAAAATATTTCTGTTATATTTTGAAAATTGATAAAATTTTTCTTTTTGTCGATCTAAATTTGCCTCGCCTATGATGAAAACATCTGCATCATTATCTCTTAAAAGATTATCTAACATGGTCTTTTTCCTTTGGGTCATTCCTCCAGCATTCCAAAACAGCACTGAAAATTGCTCTTCTTTTGTATTGGAAAGCATGCCTGCGTTGTAGTCCATTTAGCGTTATCCAGGGAACACCACGTGGAGGCAGACTATGTTGTTCCCCTGGTGGGTATAAAGTGATTGGTCCCAATCTAGAAGCAATAAATAATGTTATTTTGTGGCAGCTAGTTAGGGACATGGGACTTTCCATGGATTCTTGCCATACGGCAATCAGGAAGGTGCTGCAACTCTAACCGTATAAAATCACATGGTTGCGTAAGTTGCAAAAGCAAGACCTACCGGCCTGTATAAATTTTTGCAACTACTTCCTGGAGTATTTTGAGGATGAACAACTTGATCAATTCTTCACTTCAGACGAATGCTGATTTGAGTTGACAGGCTGTGTCAACATACAAAATGCTTACATATGGGGTTCTGAACCTGCAAATCAGTTTGTGGAAATTCCACAATACTTATATATATATAAAAAAAAAACACAACGAATAATCGGCCCAATTTTCTTTGAAGGAAGACTAAATGCTTGGTGATATAGGAAGGAAATGTTAACCAAGTTTAGTGACAAACTGGATGAACATTAAAAATCTGATGGCTGATTCAGCAGGATGCTGCTCCTGCACATACCGCCAGTGGTACAATTGTTTTCCTTGAAAGACATTTTCCTGAGAGTTAAGAGGGTAAATTTCCAGATCATATTTTCCGGAATGTACTCAGCATAAATAACACTGGTGGACAAGGTTTTTTTCACAAGAGATCTGAATAGTGAATCTAGTGGCATTTTCCATCCTGAATTCAGATATGTAGTCAGAATTTTCCTATCAGGCATAGTTTTTCTGTAAAAGCTACTTTTCAAAATATGATTTTAGCTTTTTCTTTGACCTGTCATAGGAACCGTTACCTCATATGTAGCTATTTTACTCAAGCTGTATTATTGAAATTATTTGCAATGTCATGCTGAAGCGCAATAAAACATGACTGTGCAGGTTCATTGTTGTTCATTGTTGTTGTTTAGACATGTTCAGACCTGTTTGGCATTGTGATGTGTCAGTATTGAGCTGACTGTGAGATTGTTGAGTAGTGAAATATTTCCTTCCTTTCTGTTTAGAAGTGTATTGTGTATGTTGTGCATGTTGTATTTCTGTGCTTTATTTTTTCATCATGCCAAGAAAGTGTGTAAATCATGCAGATAATTTCTGCTATATTTGTGGTGAGCTGACCTTCAAGTCTCAGAGGCGAAATTTGACCCCACTTGTAAAGAAGTGTTATTAACTTTACTTTGGCTGTCAAGTTGGTGATTTTGATAAGAGCTGGGCCCCAAATACATGCTGTGTTTCGTGTGTTAGACTGCTGACTGGATGGAAAAATGGTACACATCATATGCCATTTGCAATTTCCATGATTCGGAGGGAACCGAAGGATCATTTAACTGTTATTTTTGTTTGACAAATATTAAAGGAATCACATATAAAACAAAATATACAGTTAAGTATCTGAATTTGCAATCTGCAATGAGACCTGTCTTACTCAGTGAAGAGTTCCCCGTACCAGTATATGCAGATACGACCTTAAGTGATAATTCTGGTTCTGACCTGACTGAAACTCCAAATGATTCAGATGAAAATAAAAATGATCTTACATATGAAGCCAGTAGCTGTTCATCAGAACCATACTTTCCCAATCAGCAAGACCCTAGTGACCTGATTCGCGATTTAAATCTGTCTAAACAGCAAGCAGAAGTTTTAGCTTCCAGACTCAAAGGGTGGAATCTACTCCAAAAAGATGTAAGAATTAGTAGATATCGTAGCCACCATAGTGTTTTCAAAGTATACTTCTCTGAAGAAAATGGTATTGTGTTTTGTAATAATATTTGTTCAGTTATGGAAACTCTTGGGCTTCAACACCGGCCAGATGAGTGGCGATTGTTCATAGACTCCTCTAAAGTAAGTTTGAAGGCTGTGCTGCTACATATTGGCAATAAACTTCCATCAATACCGGTAGCGCATGCTGCTGATATGAAAGAGACATATGAAAATATGAAACTAGTTTTAGAGAAAATACAATATGGAAAATATGAATTGAATATCTGTGGTGATTTAAAGATCATTGCTTTATTTCTTGGTTTGCAACTTGGGTTCAGAAAATTTTGCTGTTTTTTGTGCGAGTGAGACAGCAGAGATAAGAAGTCTCACTACGTTAGAAAGTCATGGCCAAAACGTGAATCTCTTATCCCTGGCCAGAAAAAATGTGGCATGTGTCCCTTTAGTGAAGCCTGAAAAAATATTTTTACCTCCATTGCATATTAAGTTTTGAGTTAATTTCAAGGGACTGTTAAATCCACTGGATAAAGCAGCCTGGCAGTCTTTCAAAAGTTTGTGTTGCAATTTTCTTGGAAACCATAAAGCAGGAAACTATCGTGACATAGTGGCTGATCTTCTGTATTCTTATAAAGCTATGGGATGCAACATGTCTTTAAAAATTCAATTCTTGGACTCTCACTTGGACTTCTTCCCCGAAAACCTTGGAGCTGTCAGCGGTGAACACGGTGAGCATTTTCATCAGCAAATTTCTACAATAGAGAAGAGGTACGAAGGCAAGTGGAGTTCCAATATGCTGACTACTGTTGGACTAAAATGAGAGCTGTTCCAGATGCAAAATATACCTGAAAATCACTATCTACCACTTTCTAGGTAAGTCAGAATCAGTAGTTATAATTTTGAGTTAGATAGCTAGTTACGGATTTTTTGGAATATCATAAAAAATTCAAATGAATATCACACAAAACTCCTGCCCGATGGGGAAAAACTGTAATTATATTTGAATTCAGCACGAAAAATACTTTTAGAATCTGTTATTTTAATTCTTGTGAAAAAAAAAAAGTTAAATTTTGTCGACCAGTGTAACCTGAATTACTGTTTTCTCCTCAACAGATTCATTAGCAATCCTGTGTGGCCAGCAAGATCTCCAGATCTTACTCTGTTGGATTTTTTCCTCTGGAGGTATCTCAAAGATTGGATTTATTCCAGGCAACCCGAGACTTTAGAGCAACTGCAGCAGCTAATTATGTATGAGATGACCACAGTTACACTTGCGATGTTGTAAGCTGCATATGAACATATGGTGAAAAGAGCAAGGAAGTGTCTTGCTCTCAATGGAAGTCACGAACCATTCATTTAAAGAAGCGCTGATATTTAATTTGCCACATTGGCTCAGCTTTACTTATTTATTTACTTATTTGTGTTCAGCTATTTCTTGCTATTTAGTTTCCGTAAAGCTGTTCACAGAAGTTAATGTTTAACAATTATTGGTTTCAATGTTTTGATAAACGTATAGAAGCAGCTCATATTCTATTGATTTACATTTGTTTCTTGCCCGGCTCCGTGATGTGAGGTAGCATGTGTGCCTCACTCAAGAGGTTACGAATTCAAATCTTGCTAAATATGAGTTACCTGGATAAGGTTTTCTTGGGGTTTTCCCTTATCCTATGAAGACAAATGTCAGGTAACTATGAACTCTTGGGACCCTGGACTCATTTGAGCATCAGTCACCCATTTCATTCATTAATTTACTCATTCATTCACCGTTCGATATGACATGCACTGCTGAAAAGACAAAAAAATCTGTTTCTTTACTAGAATGTTTTGAAACTAATACTGTTACTAATTTGACATTCCTTTATTAAAGAATTATATTAAGTTATATATCTTCACAGAGAAACACCAAATTGAAAGATATTGTTTGTATTTACCTATCATTTATAGGGTTCACATTCATTGAAACAAACTACAACAGTTATTGCACCTACGCACCAGGCGAAATCACAGGCCTTTATATTATGTGGGCAGGACCCACCTCTAAAATAGCATATTGTGACTTTGTGGGTTCGTGAAATAATAAAACGAGGTTACGAAACACAAAAACTACACTTTATTTTCCTAGCAAATACATTCGTCACCATTACAGTTTCCTAGCTAACCTTAAACTGTTTATTTCCTCTACTCTACATTCAACTGTCTCTCATTTCCGGTAACGATCGGCCATCATTTTTTTATCAGCTTCGCGAGCCTACCACCAGGGTGACACTGCTCCCTCCTCAAGACTGGTCGTCCCGAACAGCGCCTTCGTAGTGGGCCAGGCGATCCAGGTGTACCACCAACATCTTTCCTCGGGGCACCTTCTAGATCAAACCTGCTGTCTGGCCTTCCGGTCGCGCCGTCACCATCACTTCGCTCCTCGCGGGGACAACCACGTCTTCGCTCAAGACGACCCTGCCAATTCCAAGGCGCTCTTCTGGTTGACGGAGTATAACCTCTTCTCCGTTGAGCCTTAGGACCGTCCTGCCGACGTCGACCGTCACCTCGTAGCTCCTGAGGGCATCCAGTCCCAGAATCACCTCCTCAGCCACCTTCGCGACGAACACCCACAGACGCACGGCACTCCGTCCCAAGTTCAGCTCCAGTAGGGCCTCCTTCTCCACAGGCATGGTGTCGTCCTCTGCTGTCACAAGCTCGTATGGTCGGCTCGGCTTCCTCATCGGCAAACCCTTCGCCACGTCAGGTCTGATGATGGTCACGGCTGCCCCGGTGTCCACCAGCACGTGGCACGGCTTTCCTCTTACCCAGCTGTCCGCGATGAGGTTGTCATCCATCCACCGGCTGATGGCGCGAATTGTCACTCGAGGGGATGGTGGTAATGGCGCCGACGTACCCCTCTCCACGACGGGCCTTACTCGTTCTTCCGGCTGCTCTTCCTGATGTGGGCAGTCTCTCTGCAGGTGCCCGGGCTGTCCACATCCCCAACACAGGCCACTAGGTGTTCGCCGACGTCCCACAGCTGGTCTTCTGTCTCTGGCGTAGCGGACACTCCTCGTTCTCGACGTCGGGATAGATGCTACCTTGGCCGCCTCCATCCTTAATGCCGCTGTCAGCGCCTCGTGGATGGTTTTATAATCGCCGAGCATTAGGCGCTGACGAATCTCCGTGTCCCGTACCCCGTCGACAAAATTGTAGGCGGCTTCCCGGGATACGAACTCCAGTGGCAGGTCAACCAAGGCCTTGCTAGCCAGCTGCTCGATCGCTATGGCGAACTCCTGCAGGTTCTCCCCCGGCTGCTGCGACCTTGCCTTTAGCTGGCTGCGGTATGCTGCGGCTAAGCGGTGGTTCCCGAAGCGATTCTCCAGGGCCTCCCAGATATCCTTGGGCGCCGCCGTCGTCTGCACCACGTTTAGGATTTCCGCGGCCCATCCCTGGAGGCTGGCTATTAACTGTGTGGCCTCCTCCTCCGGTGACCATCTGTTGTGCTTGGCCACTGTGTCGAACTGGCGGCGGAAGACCTCGAATGTTGACGCGCCGTCATATTTCGGAGGTTTGACGCGCGCCGATGTGTCGTGTCCCAGTGCGTCAGCCTTCAAATCCTTCAGTCTCCTGCCGACGACATCCTCCACCATGGCGTTCAGGGACTTGACGCTGCTGTCGGCCTTTCCCTCCAGGTCATTGAAGCGGTTCGCCAGGTGCTCGACGTGCTCGTCCACTTGGCCCATCCGCTTGCCCAGCTCCGTCACGTCATCCCTCACGCCGGCCAACTGTTCCTCAAATTTGGCGGCGAGGATCTCGTTCGCCTGCTTCATTTCCGTGGCCAGACTGTCGTTCGCTGCCTTCATTTCTGTGGTCAATTCGGACTTTATTTCTTTCAACTCTGCGGCCAGGTATTATTTGCCGCTTCTGTTTTTGTTGTTAACTCGTTCATCTTCGTGGCCAAGTTGTTATTTGCCGCTTCTGACTTCGCTGTTAATTCGTTCATCTTCTGCAAAAGCATTTCCAATGGCGATTCCATGGCCATTATGTTCCGTGATGTTGTTATCCCGCTTCCTGACACCAGTGTGACTTTGTGGGTTCGTGAAATAATAAAACGAGGTTACGAAACACAAAAACTACACTTTATTTTCCTAGAAAATACATTCGTCACCATTACAGTTTGCTAGCTAACCTTAAACTGTTTATTTCCTCTACTCTACATTCAACTGTCTCTCATTTCCGGTAACGATCGGCCATAATTTTTTTATCAGCTTCGCGAGCCTACCACCAGGGTGACAATATTTAACTGCTGCTACAGGGAGGCATTAAAGCCTCTGTTAGCACTTCAAATACGATCGCAAGGTGCTAGGGGAATCATATATAAACTTGCTCCATCAGCGATGCTATTGGTGACATCAAATTTTGCGCGGTAAAATCACAGATAAAAACGAACACCGTGCATTCATTTGTGTAAGCAACAAAAAGTTCAAATTCGTTATGCTTGATTGGAAGAATTTAGTAACAGTGATGTCAAAATTAATTTAAAAAAACTATTTGTCGTCAGGTTTTAACACCCCGTCACTTACAGTTTTTATTACTGATGGACTAGTTTTACAAGCAATGCTTCCATTTTCAAGTTGGACCTTCGAGGTTGAAAATGAAAGTAAGGGCTTCCAAAACTAGACCTCAATAAAGTGAAGGAATGTTAAAAGCTGACTACATTCATTGTGTGTAATTTTATACTTTGTTCATATTTTCTGTTCTATCCGTATTATGCATCCAATCTAACAGTTTTCAATCACTGAACTTGAATGGTTCAATTTCTAGGCAATTTAACAATTACAGTCCCATTTGTTTGTATGTACCAATTTTTGCTTTTTCATCATAACTGTTCTCCATGTGACATTTTCACAATAGTGCCTTATGTACCAAGCACTGTCACTAAGGTATCTGTTTCCTATCTGCAGTAAAGGCAAGTAGGCACACACTAATACCACACAAAGCTGACTGCCTTTGTACCAATTTTCACCATCTTTACCTGAATTGTTGATGTCTTGTTATATAACTACTGACATCAAAAGCAATACCATTTGAATGAATTTGTGGATTACTGAATCCTTTACTACTTCATACACACTGTGCACAACTATTCCAACAGGAAATGTTAATATTAGTTGAATTCCTGGGTTACAAACCTCGAAAAAAATATTAACTTGCCTATAATACTTCATACCCTTATATGGATTTCCAATATGTATAAAAATTATAAAATGTGTAATAAAGCTGTAAGCAACATTTTTCAGGTAGTTTTCAGTTTTGGATGAATAACTAATACATAATTAGGTTATCATGAAACCAGAAATTATGAAATTGGATGTAAACTATATGCTAGATCCCAAATAGAAAATAGTTTACATCTTACCTTAATTACTTTGCAAAAGGAAGGATTGTAATGGAGCAAAAAATCAATATCACTTGTTATTCAATTTTTTTAAAATGTTACATAACAAGCCTCTGTACTTATGTCACTCATAAGTTTTGCTATATAGAACATTTTGATATGAAGAATATTTTGTAAAGTTGTATCACTTTTTCTTTATTCCTTATGAAAACCATTATCATGAGGAACTGACTCAAACACACTGCAAGCATTGGAAAAGCAAACACATTTGTGTACTTGACACCTTTTACATGTACTTTAAATTTTATGAAAAACCTAGAAAATGTTTTACTACCAGTTTTCAAAAGATCACACGACATAAATAGCACAGAGTACAGAGAGGGTTTGAGCATGATAGAATGGACAGAAAAAGAGAGGGAGAAAGTGGAAGACACTGAATGGAAAGAGATGGAAATGCAGGGAGAAAAAATTATCTACATTTAACTCAGAGTACAGCTAGAGTCCATCAGTTTGCAATAACTTTAATAAGAAATGTTATCACTTATGCCAATATTATGTACGTTTCATATGTTGAATGTGTGTTTACAAAGCAAAATACATTAATGAAATTAAAAACCTGTTATTAAAAAATCTGACATATTCAGAAAGCAATAAATGGAGTTCATTACTTCACTTTGAAAATAAAGCACTGTGGGAAAGTTGATTTATACAAAAAATCAAGAAGATTCTATTAATATTTGTACTTACCTATTTCTCTGAACTTTTTCCTTGTGTGTAGCTTTAGAGCTTCCATTAAAGTAGGACATTTTGGATTATCACTCAAAAGTAATTTTATCAGATCACTCTTCGTTACTGATACTTGGCGCTTTGGTCCCATGAATGGAAGTATGCTGTGCAGACCCTGAAAATTATTACACTCATTGGTACAGCATGTCATATTCATACTCTGTAATTCAATGGATAAATATTGTAATTTTTTATTCCCTCAATTTATAATAAATTGTAATGCCAAAATGTAGAGTGACAAATAACAAAACAGAATACACTAGGTCCAATAACTAGTTTAACATGAAGCAGTCCCTATACGACAGGAACAAATAATAATAATAATAATAATAATAATAATAATAATAATAATAATAATAATAATACATTATATGCATCTTCCGGGCTTGTAGGTCGTGGCCCAGTTATAACATCCAACGTTTTGCCGAAAACTGTGTCCGGCATCATCAGAATCATGAACTTGAGAGCTCCTGAGTCCAAGACTGGAACCCTGTGTTCCCCAGTACGTTAATATAGCTGCACGTGAAGGGAGGGCATGGTTTGCAAGGGGGAGCATGGCTGCTATGGGGTGACAGTGGGATGACTCTGATCCTGGTATAAAAGATAAGGCTTCCCGTTCCTCCGGTTTTCTTACCATTCTTTTCAGAGCCAGGATCAATGTTCTGCTTATCTGTTGCCTCTCTTCCTTATGATTAAAGGTATTTTCATGTTTAAAAATTTCTATCGCTTCCCAAGTCAAGCGAGCCTGGTAGTGACTTGTCTTTGAGAGCACCGTCGTGTCTCTGTAATTTATGTCATGGCCAAATAATGAAGTGTTCTGCCACTGCTGACTCATCCAACTGCCCTAACCGACTGTGTCTTTCATGTTCTTTTAGTCAGGTACTAATACTCCGCATAGTGGTGCCTATGTATACTTGTCCACAGCTACATGGTATTTTGTAGACACTGGCTGTGCAGTGTGGATGTCTTTTATCCTTAACAGAGTTTAGCAAATCTTTTATTTTTTTGTTGGCCTGTAGATAGTCCATATGTTGTACGGCTGCAGCAGTTTTCCTATTCGGTCCGTAACTTTCTGGATATATGGTAAATAGATGGTGCTCAGCGTTTGTTTCTTCAGGTCTTCATGGACTGTCAGGTACCTCAGATGGCGGGCTCTTGTAATTTCTTTGTGTGTATAGCCGTTGCTGATGAGGGCCTTATTTAGATGACGACTTCTTTCTGCAGTTTATGTGGTTCACAGGCCGATAAAGAAAAGAAAATATTTGCTAAACTCTGTTAAGGATAAAAGACATCCACACTGCACAGCCAGTGCCTAAAAAATACCATGTAGCTGTGTACAAGTATACATAAGCACCACTATACAGAGTATCAGTACCCATCTTAAAGAACATGAAAGACACTGTCGGTTAGGGCAGATGGACAAGTCAGCACTGGCAGAACACTCTTTGTTATTTAGCCATGACATAAATTACAGACATGACGGTGCTATGGAGCACAAGTCACTACCACGCTTGCTTGACTCAGAAAGCGATAGAAATATTTAAACATGAAAATGCCTTTAATCGTAAGGAAGAGAGGCAACAGATAAACCGAACATAGATCCAGGCTCTCAAAAGAATGGTAAGAAAACCGGAGGAATGGGAAACCTTCTCTTTTATACCAGGATCAGAGTCATCCCACTGGCCGAAGGACACCCAATAGCAGCAATGCTCCCCCTTGCAGGCCACACCCTCCCTCCAAGCGCGGCTATATTAGCGTGCTGTGGGACACAGCGCTCCAGTCTTGTACTCAGGAGCTCTCAAGTTCGTGACCCTGATGTTGCCGGATGCAGTTTTTGGTGAAATGTCGGATTTTATAACAACTGGACCATGGCCTACAAGACGGGAAGATGCATATAACGTAATTGACGATGCCGGCCGTGAAAGCCTCAGCACTTATGTGAAATAATAATAACCCACAGGGACAGTCAGGTTATAATTAAAGATCATATTAGTTACATAAATAATACATACGTTCTTCTCAAGCCAATGTTCCTTAACATTCTTGGGCAGAAAAGTTCACATACTTGCAAACGCTGAAAACCCTTAGCTATTAAATTAATTGGGAGTCGATTAATAACATAATAAGTGTTATTAATTGACTCCCAATTAATTTAATTTATACAACAACACTGTTTTCAACACTTCCATGAAAGGACCCTTAGCTATTGTTTGAAAAGCCTCGAGGTGAATCCTGGTGCTGATAAGTCAGTACAGATTTCTTTCATAGAATTTGGATCGTGACTTAAAGACTGCAGGATTTTACCAAAAGTTGTGGAAACATGAGCGCGCATATTTTGGAGCGTGGGAAAAGAGAAAGCTTTGCAGACTTAGGTCCAAACTTACAAATTTGAACATTTATCAGAAGTGGGGATAAGAAACAGCCTATGAGAAATTAGTAACTTGTCACATGATATTTCAAACTCCAAAAAAAGGTGCATGAGAGGGGGAAAATTAAGCAATGTCAGAACCGCGATTTTAGACAGTAGGGTACTCTATATTTCTCATGCTGATGGAACTCCATGTACAAAAGGTCTGTCAACGCACAACAATGTAGTGAACCTTTGAAAGTGAAAGAACTTCGTGAAAGTTCAGTTTAAACTTCTGGGAGGAACATACATACATACACTGGTTATTCATGTAAAGTGCCGACGAGTAATTCTACATTACATCACACTACAGACGTGGGACACAGTGACACATTCCACACTACTTCATGAGCACCAACTTCACAGGTGGCGAGCAGAGAGAGAAATTAAGGATTGCAATATATATATGTATTAAGCAGTTGAGGTATTTCTGCCAGAAATACACCACCAGTTAGGATGCACCCACAACCTGCAATCCAGATAAGAGAACCCATGCGGAGCTACCCTGCAGAAATCCCCGACCGATTATAACTCTCCCCAGTCCTTAATCCTTGCCTGTCACAAATCCATAATTGTGAGGAGCTGAGCAAAGGGGAGGACTCAGCAATGTTCACCAGGCAAAACCACCTCAAACAGTATCAATATAACATTCTGTCATGGTAGAGTAACAAATTCATTAATTAAATTTAAAGGGAGTCGATTAATGACACTAAACAACACTTACTTTTTAATTTTTCTGGAACATGTTTCAGAGACTTTGCCTCCATCCTCAACCGGCCATCGAATGGTTCTCATTGGTTTAGTTGACAATATTTAGTCATAGGTCTCCTCTGGTGGAGGTTCAAGATACTTGCTGAACAAATCTTTCTGGAGGATGTCGAAATTGAATACTCTGTTCCTATTTTTTGAAATGAAGATTTGTTCCCATGTGGATAGTTCTTGGTTTCCTGATGTATGTTTTAGTAGTTTTGGTTCTGGATTTATGTTGTGTTTTTTTTTTTCCCCAAAAATGAGTGGCAACTGCTGATTTTTCTAATTTTTTATATTTTATGTTTCTAAAGTGTTCCTTTGCTCTTGTTTCTAAATTTCTTTTGGTTTTCCAATATAAATTTGACTGCAGTCACAGCATTCAATTTGATATATACCAGATTTTTTTGTTAGATGGAATGGCATCTTTGATGTTTGAGCAAATTAGGGTTTTTAAGGAGAAATGGTTGACTGGTGCTAGTTTAATGTTTTGTTTTTTGAAGACTTTATTGAATTTATCAAAGGCCCATGGATGGTAAGTAAATTTTTTGAAAATCATATTAGTTTCTGTAGCTGAGAGGGTTGTGGTTTCCTTTATTAGCTTCTTTTTTTTTGGCTAAGTTCACTTTTGTCTACTAATGATTTGGGAAAGTCATTTTTAGTGCTATTTCAATAATTTTGTTGTATTCTGTTTTGTATTCTTCCGCTGTGAGAGGGATGTTGACCAGTCTGTGTGCTAAACTATTGAAGATTGCCTGTTTGAGGGATCTTGGGTTGTAGCCATTAACTTTTATGTAGTTGTCTGTCTGTGTTGGTTTTCTGTAAATGCCAAAGTTTAGTCTGTTTTTATTTCTCATTTTTTTTAGATCCAAAAATGGTAAATACTCGTCTTTTTCTATTTCTACAGTGAACTTGATGCTTTTTTTCTTGGATATTTAAATGTTTTAGTGCATCACTGATGTGTTTTTTTGGTACTATTGAAAAGATGTCCTCTACATATCGGCCAGGAAGGGTGATAGGGGGTGGCCTATTGCTAAACCTTAAGTTTGGTGGAAATATTTTGTTTGAAACTCGAAGAAATTTTGTTCTATGCATAATTTGGTTAGTTCGATGTAATCTGAAATTTCAGGTGATGACATTCCAAGTGATTTGAGCCAGTTTTCTATCAACGGTGGGAGTTGATTAACTGGTATGCTGGGAAAGAGTGATTTAACATCAAATGATACTAGTGTTGTCCTCTTCTTTTAGTTCAGTATCCTTAATGTGTTCTATAAGTTCATAGGTGTTTTTGATGCTTAGGCTGTCGAATTTTGGAAATGAGTTGAATTTGTTTATTGGCCACTTTGCAAGTTTGTATTTTGGTGAATTTATACTGCTAACTATAAATCTCATTGTTATGGATAGTTTGTGTATTTTGGGTAAGCCATAAAGTCTAGGTAAGGTTGGGTTATCCGGTTTAACTGTATTTGTTTGGTATTATGCTTGATTTTGCTATTGTTTTTTCAAATGATTGTGTGCAAGTTGTTAGAGAATCTTTGTTAATGATTTCATATTCATTGTCAGTTAGCATTTCTTCCATTTTTTCAATATAATCTGATTTATCCATTATGACTATCTTGTTACCTTTGTCTGCCTTTGTGTATTTAACGTTTTTCTGCTTCAAAGAATGGATAGTATTATGTTTTTTCTTCTGAAAGGATCTCATTTTTATTTCCTCCAAAATATTTTCACATTGACTTTTTACTGAATTTTGTTTGGATACTGGTAGAACCTGTGTCGAAATGTTGATATCTAGAATGTAGTCTTCAATTTTGTTTGAGAAACTGACGCATGTTTATACAATAAAATTATTGAAATAGTACAAAAAAATGACTTTCCCAAATCATTAGTAGACAAAAAAGTGAACTTAGCAAAAAAGAAGAAGCTAATAAAGGAAACCACAACCCTCTCAGCTACAGAAACTAATATGATTTTCAAAAAATTCACTTACCATCCATGTGCCTTTGATAAATTCAAAAAAGTCTTCAAAAACAAAACATTAAACTAGACCCAGTCAACCATTTCTCCTTAAAAAACCTAATTTGCTCAAACATCAAAGATACCATTCCATCTAACAAAAAGTCTGGTATATATCAAATTGAATGCAGTGACTGTAGTCAAATTTATATTGGGAAAACCAAAAGAAATTTAGAAACAAGAGCAAAGGAACACTTTAGAAACATAAAATATAAACAAATAGAAAAATCAGCAGTTGCCACGCATTTTTGGGAAAAATACAACATAAATCCAGAACCAAAACTACTGAAACATACATCAGGAAAACAAGAACTATCCACAAGGGAACAAATCTTCATTTAAAAAAATTGGAACAAAGTATTCAATTTCGACATCCCCCAGAAAGATTTGTTCAGCAAGTTCCTTGAACCGCCCCCAGAGGAGACCTATGACAAAATATCGTCAATTACACCAATGAGAACCAGTCGATGGCCAGTTGAGGATAGAGGCAAAGTCTCTGAAACATGTTCCGGAAAAATTAAAAAGTAAGTGTTGTTTAGTGTCATTAATCGACTCCTTTAAATTTAATTTATCATAACAACACTGTTTTCAACACTTCCAAGAAAGGAATCTCTGAAACATGTTCAGGAAAAATTTAAAAGTAAGTGTTGTTTAGTGTCATTAATCGACTCCCTTTAAATTTAATTTATCATAACAACACTGTTTTCAACACTTCCAAGAAAGGAATCTCTGAAACATGTTCAGGAAAAATTTAAAAGTAAGTGTTGTTTAGTGTCATTAATCGACTCCCTTTAAATTTAATTTATCATAACAACACTGTTTTCAACACTTCCAAGAAAGGAATTAACTTATATAATGCTTAGTTTCTTTACATCTAGTAGTCAAAAGTATGTAAGACAAGTTGCCCAATGCCAACTCTCTAAACTCTTTGCTCCTACTGTCAGGAAGTATGCCAGGTTTTTCTAGACCTGGCCAGTATTAAGAAAAATGTCTGCCTATGCATTAGCTGGCCCATGGGAAACCTACATGATTAGGTAGGCAGTCAGGTAGGGCATATCACAGAAATGTATTACCCGGGACATTTAGGAAGATACCTCAAGTGTAGGCACTTTATCTGTTTACACCGTAAGGTTGTTTATCAGAGAGGAGGAGAGATGGACAGCATATCACAAAAATATGTACAGTATTGAAGGGCCAAGGAGCACAGCAAAATTGACTTATCTAATTCTGACGTGGAAATTCCGATTCCTGCACTTGCTGCATCTGAAGAGCTTCCATCTTTGGTGATGTAGTCTAAAGGATGGATATCATCTGTTATGTCTGTAGACCTGCTGTTATCTCTGGAATCCATAAAACTGACTAAGGGATTTGCTTTCTCTTCATCACTACTATCCAGACCAACATTGATTACTATTCTATTTCTTCTTTCATAAAGGCATTTCGATGCCAGTATTCTTATTCTATGGACACAATTTTGATGCACGAATTTTTCCAATCTTCTCCAGTGTTGTCCTTTAACCCTTTCACTGATATGGACGTCATATGACGTCCAAGTTAAAATGCCCCAAACCGATATGGACGTGTATAGATGTCCTGCGCATACATGCATTTAATGCTCATTTCATGCCAATTATTTTAATCTTCCTATTTTACAATAAATTTAAATTAGTTCCATAAGGAATGTAAATGTATCCTTAAAGCAATTCCTTTCTTGGAAGTGTTGAAAACAGTGTTATGTATCCCAATACCTTTTCATTCAAATTAAATTAAAATAGTTATTTAGATTGTATAAAATAAAACTATAAATGTTATATTCAAGTAAACTGTTACCTCTTGTGCAAGCCTAAAGTTACAGCTCATTATTTTATTATCACAGCGCACAAAGGTCTTGACACCAGTGTTTATTAACTGAAACAATAAAATACAAGATTAGTGAAATTAAAACTGAAAAAGAGTACTGACAGTAGAGTAAAATGTTTACACAAACTGTACACATTCTATATGTCACAGAGTAACTGGAGAATACTGCTTGATTGAACAAACCACTATTTTTTAAACTTTCTAAATATAGATCAGATAGCAAAGAAAACTGTAAAGACTTCAACAAATAAACGCTGGACTGTGGGATTCATCCAAATATACGGAAATAAAGAGTTCCTTCAGTCCAATATCTAATTATGCCAGGTATACCTTTAAAAGACATGCTTTTGGATATATTCAATCAAATAAAGTACTTTACCTTCATTTTTTCTTGGTTATTGACAATTATATCACGAACAGCTGGAGATGTGAAGTATATGTTTTTCTTCTTCCCCTCCTTACACCGTGTAAGCAAGCAACTGACCTTAAGCCTGGAGTCAATCTCATAAAAGCTTCTGAAACATACAAATGAATTAATAAAAATTTAGTCAGTTCTTTTTCATACTACTCTCTTACATTTTTAATTTTTTTGCACAAATATTTAAGTTACTTTTTTAGTTTGGCTGATTTTTAATTTTTACAGTCAAATATTAAAAAACTTTTCCAAATTCTTGCAAACTATGTTTCCTAAAGTTCTAATAAGTTTAATATGAAAAAGTATATTCTCTATATTATCCTATTTTTATAATCTTTATTCTTTTTAATTTCCAAAACTTTTTGCTCTGCTGCATTTTTGTGATTTGCTCTTAGGGTGGAATCTTACTATTCTTCTCACAAAATTTGAAACCACTTTCTTTGTAACACACAGGTTAAGAAATCTAATGTTGGCTGCAATTCTCCTTTTTTATTGTAATTTAATAAATAGTCTAACATCTTTCTTATTTTGCATTGTATCTTTCCATTTTTATTTTATTCACTGTTTATTCCCATTTATTCCAAGTGTTTACCTGCAAGTATTTTCTTCCTCAAGACTTGCTGGCATAAGCAATTCACTGATGTTTGGAGAAATTTAGTTAATAAGAGACATCCAAATTATTTACAAAAAATTTATAGTTGGTTCTTTTCCACACACTGTCAGTTACTTTTTATAAAATGTGTTTTATTTATTAATTTGGACATCACTGCTACTAAATTCCTGCATAAATCAGTTAAATAAAATGAATACATCTTATGTCATTTGCTCACCTAAATAGAATTTCACTTGCTTATATCAGTATTACATGGATTCAATTGATCAATCAATTTCAATGATTTCAATGGAATCAATCTAATACGACCTACACCGAATACATTGGAAATATTTCTGGAGCTAGATTCTCCAAATGCTCTTATTACCATGGTGCTTCAAGTCCGTTGTAACTTTGCTTCTCTTTCAGATGATAAATAATCACATTGTGCACTATTTGTGGTACTCCACAATGCCAAGGTAATTTGTATACTATGCCATTAGCAATGATTGAAAAATGTAACTGAAAATTGTAATGTTTATTTTGTTTCAGCAAAGTTATAGAAATAGAGTGTATTTTTATATGCTTGCATACCGATATATTTTCTGGTATACAATTAATCCATTCTATTACTTACACCAACTAAAAAGCTAATCATGAAAGAAAAACTTATTTCACTAATTTTCTTTTTTGCTCAAAGTAATATATTTCATTATTACATGTAGTATCATGGGAACTTTCACACTGTGAAGCAAATAAATTATGGGAAATAATGTTAAGCACTCACTGCTCTACTTACTAGAGCAAGGACTTAATCTTCCCATTTTTGGCTGCAAGTCAACTAACTAGTGATTCCCTGATCGTCTATTTCCCTGGGTAACTGTAATATCATGTGGTGTGGGGGTGGCAAATTTAGAGATTAAAACATTCTTTGCTAGAATTTTTAAGTTCATTATTCAATATTTGAAAATTCTGACAATTTTCTGTCCCAAAGCTCAGTTTTAGAGCGTTAAGTACCAATTTTAGCAGCTTCAACTTTTGTTCTGTTTTGTACTACCCGAAGCAGTTGTGCAAAGTTTCATGTGGATTCTAATGACACATTTAATCTTAATGAAAATAAATCTTTTTATTTATTAAATGTGAAATATCTGTATTAAAATACAGATTTCTACCCCATTTAATCCAGCAATATTGACAAAAGTCAATCTGATTTTATGTTGATGCACATAACAGTTTACAAATCTAGTGTACGGGAAAAAAATTGGCATCAATGTTGAATGTCCCTTTGGTTATGATTCATTATCGCAGCACCATTGTATAGTTGTGATATGAGCTTTTATGAATATTGTCACCCAATTATCGGAAAACACGACCAACTGACAGCTGAGTACGGGACCGGAGGCATTCAGCCCACGCCTACCCATTTATCCCATGTCACTAACTGAGGAGATGATTAGGGAAGTGTCACTGGTCGCTGGCCGCCTCTTTCCACTCCCCCCTGGCATCTGGAACATTCTGGATTATTTTCTGAACCGCGAGACTTCTAGAAACAGCAATCTCCCTATACAAGGCCTGCAGTGGGCGAGTCAGTTCAGTTCTTGGCGAGCAGCCGCAGAGGAGCGCCATGCTAGTGAACGGACTGGAAGACTGTGTACGTGTATCAGAGGAGTTGTACGTAATTGTGAGTGTAGAGTGGACCTGTGACAGACGAACTGGCAAATTGCAATTGTGTGTGCTACATAATTCTGTGTAATCGGCAAGTGTTCCAACTGTAATTCGGTGGAAATAAAGAACATTTTGAGTTGGTGCAATTGGACTTTTAATTTCACGAACCCCCAAAGTCACAATATTGTAGATTTTCTTTCAGAAATTCACAGACTTCAGCTATTTGATCACAAAGCTTTTCAAAGGAGAGAAATATTAACTGGTTTGTTCCCCTTAATAATTTATCTGAGGGCTGTTCAATAAAGGATGATCACAATTTTTTTTTGACAACGTATCTTTACTCATCCTCATAATTTTGATGGTCCTTCTCAAAATAGTCTCCCCTGAATGTGATGCACTTGTCCCAGCGTTTCTGCCAGTCTTCAAAGACATGCTGGAAACCATTTTTTGAGAGATCTTTCAAAATCACCCCCGGAGCCTTCACCACTGGTTCTGATGATGGATAATGCCTCCCACGAAGGCGTTTCTTCAAGTTAGGGAATAGAAAAAAATTCACATGGGGCTAAATTAGGACTACAGGGAGGGTGAGGGATGCACTACATGTTTATTTTTGCAAGATATTCAGCAACATTGGCAATATGCGACCGCGCATTATCGTGGTGCAGCATCCAGCCTGCTTCACGGAAATGTGGTCTTTTGCATTTGATATGGACTTGCAATGTTTTCAGGACATCCCTGTAGTATTGTCCAGTTACTGATGTGTGTGCAGGTACAACATGCTGATAAACCATTCCATGAATATCAAAGAATGAGATGACCATAACTTTCCCAGCAGAAGCAACCACTTTTGCTTTTTTGGGGGTTGGTGATGAAGGAGATTTCCACACTGAGCTTTGCTGTTTGCTCTCAGGATCAAAATGATGTAGCCAAGTTTCATCAGCAGTGATTACGTTTGATAGAGACTCGTGATCTTCCTCTAACATCAACTTTAACTGCATGTTACTTCCATTGCAGCGGTAAGCGATACTGAACATGTCTGAATTTGCTTGGTTCTCACAGGCAGGAACCAGGAGTACCAACAATGGAACTACTGCGGCGTGTTTGTTTCACAGTAAGCTAACAGAATATAATAAGATTGAATTTTAGTGTGAAAAATTATGTCTGTAAAAAAATTATGATCATTCTTTATTGAACAGCCTTGTAAAATAATAACAAACCAACTTCAGCAGGTTATCTCCATTATCTGATAAGCCTGCAGAGCAACATAACTGGCACCATTAATATCACTTAATTCCTGATAAATACGGTCTAATAACTCATTTTGTATAATGTTTGAGGTACTTCTGAAAATTGAATTACCATTCAAATGGTCATTAACATACTGTCAAGATTGCTAAGCAAAGATAACCAATTTAAGGAACTGCCATGATTTGACTGCTAGTGCCACGTCTGCCACCACAGCTCCTCTTCTTTATTTATTCTTAGACAGCGCCATAATTGTAATTTAGTGAATTGCTCACTTTCATTACAAAGCATGGTTTGTTATTGAATATAAAATTAATGTATGTAAAACGTGTATGTTGGTAGTGAGTATTTTTAAATAAATGTATTATTGACATAGTTAATAAAAGAATATAATTGAATCAGGAGGTGTTACATAATTTATAAAAGGTGAATATGGAACTACTTTAAATAGCTTAGGCTAAAAAAAGCTACTTAACTCTCTATTGGATTTTCAAAATATGTGAATTTATTGCCTGCCTATGCTATTCTGAATTATAGGAATGAAGTCTTAAATGTTATTTGAAGTGAAGTGGCTTCCGGGGTTGTAGGCTGTGCAATGTCAGGAGCAATTCCTACACTTTGATCATGGCCTACAAGCCCGGAAGTCACTTCACTTCAATTGGATGCCGGCCATGAAAGTCTAGGCATACACTTCAATGTTATTGTATTTTTAATCCTTTGTGTCTTAACTGCATTTCCTTATATGATTTTCACATATCTATCTGTGTAGCTAAAGTAAATATATAGTGTAAGATATAAAAAACAAATAAGGTTTACGATATAAGGAATATAATGAATGTTCTGGGACAAGTTCTATTTTGGTTGTGGGGCTAAGCAACGCTACTGAAGCAATTGTGAATTCTCTAAATATTGGAGGTTGAAAATAAACAAATAAAAAGTCATGATCTTTAAGAAAGGATGTAAACTAAGCAGGAAAAATGCTATAAAAATTATTTGTGGTTGGTTTATTGACACTCGTCACTTACTTTTTCATATATTTATGAGAGACTAGTTTCAAAGGCCCTGGCCTCCATTTTCAATCTCGAGATTGAAAATGGAGGCCAGGGCCTTTGAAACTAGTCTCTCATAAATATATGAAAAAGTAAGTGACGAGTGTCAATAAACCAACCACAAATAATTTTTATATTAATTTTGACGTCACTGTTACTAAATTCCTCCAAACACACATCAGGAAAAATGCTATTGAGAAGGAATGGAGCTGGAGATAGGGAGGAAAATAAGACTACCTAGGTGTAACACTCAATAGCACAGAGGATTGGGATGAACAGAAGAAAAAAGTATTAGCAAAGGGAAAACAGTCAACACAGGTAATAAAGAGTACGTGTAAGGAAAATACCAGAAATGTAAATTATATGGCTAGAATGTATTTACAGCACAGTGGAAGAAGCAATTAACCCTCTTGAAGAAATATGTTATAAATCAATTGAGTAAATCTAAGTACCAAAATATCCCATGAAAAATAATCTAGATTTTGTTTTCTTTGAATTATTTGTGTTTAAAGCCATGTGTTAATGTTCAGAGTGAAAT
Organism: Mantis religiosa; assembly: GCA_030765055.1. Lineage (NCBI taxonomy): Eukaryota > Metazoa > Arthropoda > Insecta > Mantodea > Mantidae > Mantis > Mantis religiosa. Next base: position 248,250,041 of record CM060948.1, read on the forward strand.
AGAAGTTAAAATCTGCTCTTGACATTTTAAACTGTATTATTTTAAAACATATATAATTAAATTACATAATTTTTGTACATATCATAGAGTTCAACAATTTTTTTTACTAAAATATGTATTCCTATTTTACCTTAGTCATACTTGAAAACAGACATTTGGCAAAGCATAATTGATTCTTCCATAAAAGAACATTGAAAACTAGTATAAATCAGCTGCCATAAATTACTGGGCTCCAGTAACGTTTAGGCAAAATTATATAAACCTTTTTAATAGTTTGTGGTTGTAATATCTGAAAAAAGAGGATGTAAGGAATGTACACTCTTATGTTGCTAATAGAGAAAATTTCGATATATGTCAATGTATATTAACCCATATTCAAATTTTATTTATTTAGGTAATTGTTAATCTAAAATCCTGTCCTATTAAATTTCCTTTTTAATCCTTTGACTGTGGATACAAAAGGAAACAGGCAAGACATAGCGCAAAACATTTATGATCATAAACAAACCCACAATATTAATTTATACATTGTTAAGAAAATAGAATAGCAGTTACAAAATATTTCATTATAAACATTTATTGAAACATTAAAAAATGTAAAAGATAACTAAGGGTGCTATGTGTATTAACTAACCTAACTTCAAAGTTTCCATTCTTATACACTTGCAAAAGTTAAAGGCATTTTACATGCCAGCAAAGTTTGTGCCTATTTTTCCCATAATTAAGTAAAACATCCATAAAACATTAAATATTTCTAAAACATTAAAATCATACAATTCCTTTCTTGGAAGTGTTGAAAACAGTGTTGTTATAATAAATTTAAAGGGAGTCGATTAATGACACTAAACACTTACTTTTAAAACATGTTTCAGAGACTTTGCCTCCATCCTCAACCGGCCATCGACTGGTTCTCAGTGGTGTAGTTGACGATATTTTGTCATAGGTCTCCTCTGGTGGCGGTTCATGGAACTTGCTGAACAAATCTTTCTGGGGGATGTCGAAATTGAATACTTGTTCCTATTTTTTTGAAATGAAGATTTGTTCCCACGTGGATAGTTCTTGTTTTCCTGATGTATGTTTTAGTAGTTTTGGTTCTGGATTTATGTTGTGGTTTTTTCCCCAAAAATGCGTGGCAACTGCTGATTTTTCTAATTGTTTATATTTATGTTCCTAAAGTGTTCCTTTGCTCTTGTTTCTAAAATTCTTTTGGTTTTTCCAATATAAATTTGACTACAGTCACTGCATTCAATTTGATATATACCAGATTTTTCGTTAGATGGAATGGCATCTTTGATGTTTGAGCAAATTAGGTTTTTTAAGGAGAAATGGTTGACTGGTGCTAGTTGAATGTTTTGTTTCTTGAAGACTTCTTTGAATTTATCAAAGGCCCATGGATGGTAAGTGAATTTTTTGAAAATCATTAGTTTCTGTAGCTGAGAGGGTTGTGGTTTCCTTTATTAGCTGCTTCTTCTTTGCTAAGTTCACTTTTTTGTCTAATAATGATTTGGGAAAGTCATTTTTTGTGCTATTTCAATAACTTTGTTGTATTCTGTTTTGTATTCTTCTGCTGTGAGAGGGATGTTGACCAGTCTGTGTGCTTAACTATTGAAGATTGCCGGTTTGTGGGATCTTGGGTTGTAGCCATTAGCTTTTATGTAGTTGTCTATCTGTGTTGGTTTTCTGTAAATGCCAAAGTTTAGTCTGTTTTTATTCCTCATTATTTTTAGATCAAAAAATGGTAAATACTCGTCTTTTTCTATTTCTACAGTTAACTTGATGCTTTTTTCTTGGATATTTAAAAGTTTTAGTGCATCACTGATGTGTTTTTTTGGTACTATTGCAAAGATGTCCTCTACATATCATAGCCAGAAATTGAACATCCAAGGGAAACCTTTGGTGATCCTTATTTCTAATGCACTCATGTACAGATCGTCCAGGAAGGGTGATAGGGGGTTGCCCATTGCTAAACCCGAAGTTTGGTGGAAATATTTTGTTTGAAACTCGAAGAAATTTTGTTCTATGCATAATTTGGTTAGGTCGCTGTAATCTGAAATTTCAGGTGATGACATTCCAAGTGTTGTTTAGTGTCATTAATCGACCCCCTTTAAATTTAATTAAAATCTTACCTTGACACACATCACAGCAGTGGAACAGCAAGCACGGTTTCAAATGCAGTAACTTGCTTTCCATATTTCTGGATCTTTCCCGGAGATTGAAATACATGCATGCTCCTTTTTTGTAAGGATGAAGCTGCTTCACTACAAATATGTGACAGTGTGTGCACTACCTACACCACAAGTTTACACAGTTAATTGCTCAGCTTTTGAAAATCTACAGTTGCCCTATACTCTGGATTGGAAATCTTTCATAAAAGCTTGTTCACATTAAATATAATTTTTCTGCCCTGAGAATGAATCATTCATGTTTGTCGATCGAAAAATCGCTTTTTCTAGCTTCAAGGGACATGTTCACGCAGTCGGATCACAAACAGTGGAGAAAAGATATGTGTATAATAATAATTTAATGTAATATTACCAATATTTCAGCTCGAGTTCATACATGATTTAACAATGCCATTCACTTTAACAAAATAACACACCACTACTCTGAAAACGAACTGAACATTAACTCAGTAAGTTTCAAACTGCTTTCATAGTAGGTGCACTGTTTATTTATGCTTGGAAGTAAGTGTTGTGAGGAAGGAAAGATGTTTTTCAGACTTATCTGAGTTGAATGGATGGACGTCGGGTAATCATAACCATGTGAAGATAAAACGTGCATCACTCGCATTCTAAGTATCATAGAGACAGGATTGGATTTTTTTTTTCCTTGTTCCCGCCTTTAACTGATATGGTCATATCGGCGGCCGTTCTCCTTTGGAACATACTGAAGGTGTTAACTCGTTATCTTTGGTTTTTAATCATTAGATCACGCACACATTCACACTCTCATTCATACTTACAGACTCTGGGGAAGATGGAGAATTAACTTGGTCGGAGAAAAATCCCCACCCCCACCGCTGGGAATCGAACCCGGGACCCCTAGCACAGCAGGCAGGTGCTCTACCGACTGAGCTACGGAGCCAGCCAGAGACAGGATTTTTGTATGGTCAGGATCAGAAAATAAAATTCTTTCTTATAAGATTGGCATCTGTCATTTTCAAATATTTATCAGAGCATAATTAATCATGCTAATGTTTTCAGTTCAGGCATGTGAGATGCACGTACCACATTTGGCAGCACTGGTAGGAGGGGCAAGCTTAGGATTTGCTGGAGTCTGCAGCACAGCCTGCCTCCATATGCCTTTAACTTTTGCGAAGATTATAGGTGCAATGGTTTATGGGTTATTTTGTGTATACAGATGAACAGGTCGATTATAAAGGGATACTTTTTCCCCAGGAGCAATTCTTCTTCTTCTTCTTCTTCTTCTTCTTCTTCTTCTTCTTCTTCTTCTTCTTCTTCTTCTTCTTCTTCTTCTTCTTCTTCTTCTTCTTCTTCTTCTTCTTCTTCTTCTTCTTCTTCTTCTTCTTCTTCTTCTTCTTCTTCTTCTTCTTCTTCTTCTTCTTCTTCTTCTTCTTCTTCTTCTTCTTCTTCTTCTTCTTCTTCTTCTTCTTCTTCTTCTTCTTCTTCTTCTTCTTCTTCTTCTTCTTCTTCTTCTTCTTCTTCTTCTTCTTCTTCTTCTTCTTCTTCTTCTTCTTCTTCTTCTTCTTCTTCTTCTTCTTCTTCTTCTTCTTCTTCTTCTTCTTCTTCTTCTTCTTCTTCTTCTTCTTCTTCTTCTTCTTCTTCTTCTTCTTCTTCTTCTTCTTCTTCTTCTTCTTCTTCTTCTTCTTCTTCTTCTTCTTCTTCTTCTTCTTCTTCTTCTTCTTCTTCTTCTTCTTCTTCTTCTTCTTCTTCTTCTTCTTCTTCTTCTTCTTCTTCTTCTTCTTCTTCTTCTTCTTCTTCTTCTTCTTCTTCTTCTTCTTCTTCTTCTTCTTCTTCTTCTTCTTCTTCTTCTTCTTCTTCTTCTTCTTCTTCTTCTTCTTCTTCTTCTTCTTCTTCTTCTTCTTCTTCTTCTTCTTCTTCTTCTTCTTCTTCTTCTTCTTCTTCTTCTTCTTCTTCTTCTTCTTCTTCTTCTTCTTCTACCTCACGGCTTTGGATTGTTTAAGCTGTTCTGGCTCCAAATTGGTCTGCCCATCTTTTCTTTTGTCTTCCCTGGTTTCTTCTTCCTATAGGTTTATAGTTTAAGGCTATTTTTGGCATTCTGTTATTATTCATCCTCTGAATATGTTCTTTCCATTGACTTCTATTTCTTTCAATAGTATGGTTTATTTCTTCTACTTTTAATTCTGTCCTTATATCCTGACTACATTTTTTTTATCCATTTTGGTATATCCAGCTATTGCTCTTATGAATTTCATTTCTGATGACTATTCTCATACTATTTCTTTTTGTTAGTGTCCATGTTTCTGATCCATAGATCAGAGTTGGTATTGCCATTGTTTTGTATAGTTTTATTATAGAGTCCTTTCTTGCTTTATTTTTTAATGTTCTTTTTATTGTGCCGGTTATATAGTTAAATTTATTTATTTTCTCTATTATATCAGCTTCCCCTTGGTACGAGACATTACATCCTAAATACTTAAAGCGTGATTTCTGCTCAATTATTATGTTATCTAACACTATTTTTGATCTTACTGGATTAATTCCTTTAAATGCCATGGTTTTGGATTTAATTGCTGATATTTTCATTCCATATTCTGTAGCAATTTTATCTGGACTATACAGCATTTTCTGCAGGTCATCTTCATTTGTGGCCATTATTATTTGATCATCTGCATACAACATAGTTTTCAATTTAGCTCCTGATACATTAATGCCTCCATTGACTTTATTCTACCAAATCCTTACTATTTCGTCAACATACAAATTAAAAAGTGTGGTTGATAAAGGACAACCTTGTCCTATGCCACCATTAACTATTACTGGTTCTCTTTTATTTATTTTTATTTTTGAGTCAATGTACATACTTTGTATAACTTCAATTAGTTGTAAAGGTATGCCTCTATTATTTAAAATTTTCCACAGTATCATTCGTGATACTTTGTCAAAAGCTTTATATTAGTCAATAAATAGTAAGTGCGTCTCTAAAGCAATAATTATTCTATTGCTAAACTATAGTACCTAAAATTAAAATTGATTTAACTACGGGAAATTATCTTATCAAATAAAGGATCAAATAACATTAATTCACAAAAATATAATCTAGGTTAGATACTAGGTTTTAAGCTATCCAGCATAAACGAAACAGTTCAGATCAGATGTTTCCAAGATATCTTCCAACAATAACTGCTATTTCATTTCACTTGCATGTATAGCACAGCCTTGCATGCAGTTTCATGTTCTTAGCTCAAATAGTAGTTTAGAAAAAATGTATAGTTTTGCAAAAATTAAGTTTGATGAGCAGGATACCACAGCCATTTAATTGAATGTGCGCATTATTTAAAACATCAGAATGTCTAAAAAGCTCTAAATTTCAAAACATGTTTTCTTATTAAATTATAGCTGAGTTGCATTTTTTACACATCAGCTTCACTTACGTACCTATATTGAGGACATTAAGTGAAGCTGTGTAAAAACTACGACACACTTATAACTTAATAATTGTTTCGCTTCACTGTGGTTTTCCAATACAGTTAAATTTTGATACATGTTTTCTTATCTAGAGCATAACAGACCCTGAAGCTAACACCTAAAACTGGCATTTCTATTTCAGATTACTCTCTCCTTAAACAAAAGGTATCTAGAAGAGAGAAATATAGAAGTATAAAACTACTTTTTGTCTACCTTTCATTGATTTGTAGCATGGAAACGTTTGATAAGCTTTTCCTCAGAGACAGGTAAAGCAGTTTGCATTTGAGGGATAAGTCATGGTTCAAGCACAGCTCTTGCAACAGAATGTGTGTTCAATTAAGAAGGGTACATCTTCAATACAGGAATGAAACTTTTAAATGGTATCTGATTCCAAAGACAGTTATTTTATAATTCATAGTGAAACTGTTTATGTTTAATGAAGGCAACTTAAGCTTTTGAAACTTAAATGAAAGAACAAAAAATATTTTAACCTGAACATTTATGTATAACTACTTCAAAGTCAAATAGGTATACTGATTTATAACTGTCAGACACAAAATAGAAAATAAAAAGCAAATATTCCATGTAATGGTTTTAGCATTCAATGAAAACAAATAAGACGGAACAAGAATTTCATTTAGCAATTTATCCAACTGAAAATGAGTCTTATAAATGATTTTGTATAACGTTTAATACAAGAGAAAATAATAAACTATCAAGCTGTCTTAAAGACAGTTAAAGGAGAATAAAACTGAGCACTCAGGAAAATATTTAATTACAAATTACAATTTTCTATTCAAACTTGCACAAAATCCATCAGGGATTGCTTAATATTAAACATTTTCCAGCAGAATCTTCAAAAGTGATAAGAAGCTGAATGCAATGTCTCACAAACATTCCAACATAATTTTAAGTTAATTGATGCAAATTAATTATTTCTTCTCACTAGCACTCTATAGACTAAGGTTTTAGATAGTCAACCTGAAAAATTCAATGCAATGACCAGGATTTGAACTATGGATCTCCTGATTTCCGTCCAGTTGCTCTTACCCATTGAGCTACCATGGCCAACATGTTGTCCTGACATTAAATTCTGCAATTGACTCATATTTTCCTGGTAAACCACTAAGGGCCCTCGTATTTGAGATACACTGTTTGTGGCGACTTACTATCGTAAGTACCCGAGTCCCAGGCATCATCATTAAACTTATTATTTAAGTTGATGGAAATTAATCACTCCTTCACACTAAATGTATATAGACTAAGGTTTTGGATAGAGTGAAACTGAGAAATTCAATGCTATGACATTTCTATCTATCCAAAATCTTAGCCTATATACGGCTAGTGTGAAGAAATGATTAATGTCCATCAATTAGTGAAGTTTGTTACAAATTATTATATTTTATTCTAATATCAATGTATTATTTTGCTTCGGAGTTAATCCCAAATTATGAGGTATCCAATTTTAAAAATAATATAGAACATATTCCAGAGCTCTTACGAAATATATTCTAAAAGATATTTACAGCAAATATATACCTTATGGCAGGCCAAACTGGATCATCCTCTGTTAAGAAGACAAATGGATCTTCTTTGTAACCCTGTATTCGTCTCTTTTTCCTCGGTGGTTCATATGAGGTTTTATCTTCTTGTTTTTCTGCTGCATATTCACTTTCTGTGTTATATGTAGCTTCAGATTCCCAAGGAAGTGGACGAAGCTTCTCCATCACAGCCACAAAGAACCCTCCTGTATCTTGCTGATGTGGCAGGATTCGTATACTGACACAAAGGAAAGCCATTAGATGAAAAATGTGGAGAATAAGGAACAAACTTGATCTCAAAAACTATTTGTAGTTGGTTTATTGATACTCGTCACTTTTTTATATTAATGAGAGACTAGTTTCAAAGGCATTTGCCTCCATTTTCAATCTCTTTCCAACTGGAATCTGTTGTTGTCTGCTCTCTCTCTGGTGGTGGAATTATGAACTTTTTTTGTCAAATTATCTACTGGTGGGATTTCAAAGTTCATTACGCGATCCTTATTTTTCCATATGAATATGTTCTCCCATGTTGTCAATTTATTTTGGTTTATCATTCCTTTTAATAATTTTGGATTTGGATCAATGTCATGATTTTTATTTAAAAAAATGAAATGCTACTGTTGACTTATCTTCTTGTTTCAGTAACATTTCATTTTTGGAATGAAAATCATGACATTGATCCAAATCCAAAATTATTAAAAGGAGTGATAAACCAAAATAAATTGACAACATGGGAGAACATATTCATATGGAAAAATAAGGATCACGTAATGAGCTTTGAAATCCCACGAGTAGATAATTTGACAAAAAAGTTCATAGTTCCACCACCAGAGAGAGAGCAGACAACAGATGCCAGTTGGAAAGAGATTGAAAATGGAGGCGACTGCCTTTGAAACTAGTCTCTCAATAATGTAAAAAAGTAAGTGATGAGTATCAATAAACCAACTACAAATAGTTTTTGAGATTAATTTTGATGTCACTGTTACTAAATTCCTCCAAACACATATACCAAACTAGACTTTAATTTAGCAAAGTAATGATGTAAAATAATTTGAGAGTGTGCTTCAGCTATCTATGCTTTAAGCAAAATATGTTTCACAGTTTATGATTTATGCTATTTGTCAACTACTTTAAGATTCAAGATTTATTCTCAATATCAACCTTATCAGACAGCTGAAGAAGACTGAACTGCTTTCAGCTGGGATATCAAGAGTTTATCAGACAAGCTACTGATTCTTATGAGCAAGGTTTAAACTTGTGTATTAATGATGGGGTAACTTCACTTTTCATCACATGTACATCAAGCTCTTGCAACAAATTGGTGGCAGTAGCATGGAGAATGTGATGGTGGCATGCAATAAGATACTCAGGTATGGTTTCTGAAATAATTAGTGTATTGTATTCTTTATTCACCGTTTGAAAAACATTTTTACATTTTCATGGCTTCGTCAAGTTGATATACAATTTACTAAAATACATTTAAAATTAAGATTCCTGATTTGGTTAGAGATTCAAGGCTGTATTTATCTACAAGTTAACAGTGTCTGTATCATATTTCATATCTAGAAAAACAATTATTCGTAACGTAAGGTTACCTACTATGAATGGTAATTCCAGCTGTTCCAAGCTTACCTATTGTATCTATCCAATATGCAGTCAGTAACATGGTAGCGAAAATTGTATTGTTTTTGATTAACCACAATGTATTAACTGCAACACTTTGTAAATTCTGATGATGGACAAAGTTGCATTTCTTGCAAATATGACCAGATATAATTTGAACACTGATTATAATTATTACGTCATCCATTGTCCTATAGGGTGTTTACACAACCAGTGAAGCAAGGACTGCATTATGTGGAGTGGCAGATCAAAGGAGAAGTCTATTCTGTCCAGAGGTTATCCCAAGCAAAAATGAGGACAGTACAAGGTTGTATGGAATGACCATGTCGAATTTGCAGATAGTCTGTGCAGTGCAGAGAGGAGATGTTGCACAGTTGTGTCAGAGTTAGCAAGAGAGCGGTGTAAAAGGGTAATATTTGGTATACATTGGAAAAATAAGCAACACATGTTGGTGTATGCAACAGAGGCATAAAGGAACATTAATAGATGTGTTTATGCTATGTATTTGTAAAAAGAGAAGGTGATTGTAAGTTAGCATTGCGCTAAGGATCATTAAACTGTTAAGATGATAAAGCCTGTGATTCAAGTACTTATGTTAGTGAGTCGCCACAATGGTGTATCTCAGATACGAGAACCCCTAGTGGTTTACTGGGAAAATATATATATATATATATATGAGTCAATTGGAGAATTTAATGACAGGATGGCATGTTGACCATGGTAGCTCAATGGGTAAGAGCGACTGGACGGAAACTAGGAGATCCATGGTTTAAATCCCGGCCATGGCATTGAATTTTTCAGGTTGACTATCCAAGGGGAGTTTACGTTTGTAAATGCAAATGGCTGAAGTGTTATAGATTATATACTATGAAGTGAAAAAATGGAGGAGAAAATCAGTAATTTTAAGGTTAAGAATGTGATAATAAATAGTAACCACTTCCCATTACTATTAGAAATCAAAGGATCAGAGGGACAGGAGGGAAGGAAGGAGACAGTACAATTAAAAGAAATATTTAAATGGAGAGATGAAAAGGAGGAGTGCTTCTTAGCAGATATAAACTCAGAAGTATGCCAAATCTTAGAATGTGGAGTAATCCAAAGAGGAAACATAAGAAACACACTTGAATTATTAAAGTTACTAGTATGTAATGCAGGGAAGGAATCAAAATAAGGATGGTATGATGAATGCAAATTAGCAAAAAGAATGGTATTCAGGCATTTAAAGAGGTGGAGGAACACTGAAGACAATTTAGATAGGAAAATTTTGTTGAAAAGTAGAAGGGACTGTACATGCTTGTTAGAGGAAATGAAAAAAGAATGGCAGGAAAATATAAAAAAAAGAAATTAAGAGATGCAATAGAAGAAAAAGATAGTAAAGCAATATGGGAAATAGCGGGGAAGAAAAAAAAAGAAAAAAGAAAATACGAAGGGAAGGAAAAAATGTAAAATATTGCCTTAGGAATGATTTAGAGTATTTTGGAGGCTTAATAGGAGATGACAAAGAAGTAGATAGGGAGGTTAGAAAACTGGGGAGGGAAATTGTAAACAATAGAATAGTAGATGGTAAATACACGTTGATAGAAGTACACCAACAATTCAAAAATCTAAAAAAAAAAAGGGGAAGATAAAGAGTGAGTATAGATAAGATCCCAGGAGAATTTGGAAAAAATATAGCAATGCTAGGAAAGGCCTAAATATTGTGACTTTGTGGGTTCGTGAAATGAAAAGTCCAATTTCACCACTCCAAAATGTGCTTTATTTCCACCGACTTACAGTTAAACTCTTGCCAATTACACAGAATTTCGTGCTGCACACAATTACAATTCACCAGTTCGTCCGTTACAATTTCCTTGTACTCGCGGTTACGTAAGCTCCGGTACACATTCACAGTTACGTACAGTCTTCCGTTGCACAATCTTCTCGTACATTAACACGTCACTGACTAACTCTTACACCAAGAACTGCGACTGTCTCCCCACTCACTAACTGACCAACTCTCTTCTGTCCGTCTGTAACCTTCTTTATATAGGAATATCGCCGGTTTCTAGTGACCAGGAGAATGTTCCAGATTCCGTAATTTCTGGAACCAGGTGGACAGAAACAGACGGCACACTGATGTTTTTCCTCCCAACCACTGCCTGTCACCACTACAAGACAAACGAGGGGGAGGTGTGGCTAACGCGGTCCTCCCCTGCCTTCCGTTCCCAGCTGGTTCACAGGGTGCTCCAGCGCTCGCGTTACAATATAATGACAAATATGTTAAATAAAATTTAAGAAAACGAAGAGAAACCAGAGTGCTGGAAAATAAGTATGGTAGTACCAATATATAAAGGGAAAGGAGGAGAAAATAATCCAGGAAATTACAGAGGAATAAACTTATTATCTGTATTAGGTAAAGTATACTCAGGAATATCAAATCGTAGATTAAGGGATTGGGCGGAGACAAGGAAAGATATCAGAATTTTAGGCAGGATTCAGAAAAGGTAAGCAAACAGTTGATAATATTATTTGAAGCAAAAGGTTAGAAACAGTGATGTATTTAACATTTGAAAGTAATGAGTCGGTAATTCAAACACAAACATCACTTAAATTATCCTTAGTTGGACATGTTTCGGAGAACGGTTTGTCCCCATCGTCAGCAGTTATCCGACTGGTTGGATCCATGGTTTCCTGAAGTGAGCTGATTGTCTGTGGTGGCATCTGTTGTCTGTGAGATGAACTTCCAAAGAGTTTTCAGGCGGCAATTCGAAATTTAAAGTATACTGTTTGTTTTTTACAATTAGCAATTTTTCCCAAACATCAAGTTCGGCTGCATTACTGGCTGGCTTTAATAGTTTTATATTTGGTACAATTTCATGATTGGTAGACCAGATAATACTGGAACTTTTACTTTTATGTTGGTTACATGCATAGAAATTCAAAGCATAACAAGGAAAACAAAGATTCTAATACTAGGGATGTGTACGATATATCAAATCATTACAAGTAATGCTTCCCTATTTTATTTTCCTACTTACCATTTGCATTAACAAATGTCTAAAGTATTCAAGGGTGACACCTATTTATAAAAAGGATAATAAAAGCGAGTTAAGCAGTTATAGACCAATATCAATTATTCTATTATGAAAATCTTTGAATGCCTCCTGAAAAATCAATTGGTACAGTTTTCTGAACAGAATCTATTTGCCAATTATCAACATGGGTATTGCAAGGACAAATCAACTATAGGTGATTTTGACACACTAATTCATATGGTTTATGATGCTTTTGAAAATGGTTCTCTGGCACATGCAACTCTTTGTGACTTTAGTAAAGCATTTGACTGTTTGCAACACGACATCCATATCAAGAAAATGGAAAAATACAGAATAACAGGTCAGGCCTTAAATATGTTCAAGTCCCATCTAAAAGATTGACGGCAGAAAGTTGTAATTGTAGGTAAAAAGTTGTAGAAGTAGACGATGGCATACCTCAAGGTTCAGAAGTAGGGCCAATTTTATTTCTGGTAACAGTAAATGATGTTCAGAAATGTACTTCTCCCATATGATGGTATATGCAGATGACAACTCTCAATTTAAATAAGGATCTTGAATTGCTTGCTCAACCGGTTAATACAAATATGAAACAAATGAAACTTTGGATTGATCAAAATGGTTTTTACATGAATGAAACTATAACACAGAGTATTCTATTTTCTTCAAAAAAAGGCAAGAGCATTTCCAATACAGTCAAGAGTGTTAAACTGCTTGGAATTAGCATAGACAACAATTAACAAAAGTAGGCTTTCACGGCCGGCATCTTGTTCAGTAGAAGATTCTGGGCTGTAAGGTCATGGTCCACTGGACTTCCTCATCTCTCTTCCAGACGTTTTCTTTCCTTACTTGAAACATGCTACAGACCGTATCTCCCAACTTTTAAAGGCCCACAATGCAGATACAATATTCATTCCTACCAAAAAGATTCATTGTTATCTCCATTCAGCCAAAGATCCCGGGGACCCACTTAGGGCAGCGAGAGTATACCGGATATCATGCTCATGTGGGTCAGTCTACATGGTCACCACACAACACATCAACAACAGACTTAAAGAACACTGCAGACACTGCAGCCTGGGCCAACGGGAAAAATCTGCTGTAGCAAAACATGCTTTGGAAGCAGCCGGGGAACATGTCATCCGCTACAATTAAACATTCTTGCCACAAATTTTCATTATCATGCTTGTCTATATCGCAAAGCAACAGACATTTACAAACACAATTTTAATAAGAAAGAAGAAGTATTAAAACTACATAAAACGTGGTACCGAGCTTTAGAAAATACATTCATAGCTAAATAATGCACTTCGATCCTAAAAAACCATGCCCCTTCGAATCCAGACAAGGACCAATCAAACAGTGGGAGGGTGGTACCTTCCAGCATATATAAGCCAGTTTCCACTGCCAACAATTCAGTAGCTACGAAGAGTACAAGGAGAATTTTGCTACGCCACCAATGAAGCTTGCTGTAGCTGCAAGCGAAACATCTGGGACAGTATTCATGCTTGCAAATCTTAAAAAATTAGTGTCAAAAGAATGTCTACGATCAGTAGGGGGCGGATTTTGCCCTATTTGCTTTGTTCAGAAACGTAGGCTTTTAAGTTATAAGCATGTTTTCTACAATTATTAGCCTAATTTCTTAGTTTTATAGTGCCCATAAATGCCTATTTCCTACGTTTGTGCCTATTCTGCTTATTAGTGCCTAAAACTGCCTTTTTAGCCAATTTCTTCTGCTTTTAATGTGTAACAACAGCTTTTGCATTTGTTGGTGTCATTGTGAAGTTTTTGCGGAAGAGAAATTTCTTACTGCTGCACATTGGATATACAAATAGCCAGACATCTGCCTTACAGATGTTTCATAATGCACCAGTGAAGTCATTGGAAAAATCTTACAATTCATTCAAGGTCGAGTAGCCAAGACCAGCTAAATGATATTTCAAAGCATTGACAAATGACCACTCTTTATGTGGGGAATTGAAAGCCCATTCTGTAAGCAGTGTTTCAAGTGCACACATAGATCAGTTTCCTATGCAGATATGCCAAAAGAGAGAAGCAACAGAAGTGTACTTCTTAAAAAGTGGATAAATGGTGATCCATTGTTCAGCGCAGATGGAAAAGTAATTTTTTGTCAGCCTTGTGTGAAACAGGTTGTTTGTATTAATACTATATTATCCTAGTTACAAAAACCTTGCAAAAATCAGCTCCTGTAGCAATATAACGCTGAATACAAATAAGTATGTTGAGGAGAGCCGAAAGAAAAGAAACTGAATGTTTTCAGTTTTCCAAAGTAAAGCACAAATTTGCCTAATGTGAAAACTTTCAACACATGATACAACTTTACATTGAGATTTAACTTAAAACATGTCTGAGTCATTAAACAAGCCCATCTAATGCATTTCATCTTGAGTAGACTATTATATATATGTTTGCAAATTCAGTGTATTGGATTTCACAATTTTGTTACGAGTATTATCTTTTGGCAGTTGCAATGCAGTAGCATATTTTTGCGCTGATGCAAAGGCTTTTTTCTTGAGCTAACAGTAATACTTGGGGGAGGGATTATTAATTAAATTATTGATGGTGCCAATTCTTAATAATCATATCAGATCACAATCAGTACTGCTGGTAAGCAAGAATTTACTCCTGTAAGATTTCTTTTACAGGTGTGTAAATCTACTGACACGATGCTTTTGTTTTATCCAATCTTAAAATCACCACCCTGGGACTCTGTTCAGGTTACAACTTAAACTTGTAAGGCCATCGCTTAATAAGCTAGGCTCCACAGTCTAAGATTATATACATAAAAAAATTGTGATTTTCTCATGCTTACGTTTTTCTACATGTATCTCAAGGAATCATGAAATCGATTGTTTGGAGACTTCCGGTGTTATTTCCAACAATGAAAATGAAACTGCAGAACAATAAATCTATGTGGTTTGTGTAAAATTTTACAGAAATGCATTTATAAAAGTAGGTACAAGAATTCTTTTCACAATGCCGTAATTGCTGTAATTCTGTTTGAACGAACAGGAAACACTAAAAAGCTGTCCTTTATTTGTTCTTAGTCCACAATGGGGCATTTAGGGTTTTTACGACAAAAACTAGGACTCTGCAGCTTTAGCTTTTAATTAATTTTTGTTCTGTGCTTTGTATCTTTCTGATACATCGTAACATCATTTTAAGTGCTATTAAGATTGCTGTGATGAACTTTTGAATTTCTTATCTTTCCAACAATCGTTTCTATTAAGGAGACGCAGCTGTGTAAATTGGCCCAAAACTTACGATAATCCCAAATTTAGTTTTTTTTTTTGTCTTAAAATTAATATAGACATACTTCAATAATATGAAGTTTTCTTTTTTAGCGGCACTACAGGAAACGTCACATGACCATTTAAATAACCGTACACCTGTATCGTAACTGCTATTAGGTAATTTTAACCTCAGACTTCTTAGATTCTATATTTCCTACATTTTCCTAACTTCAAAATGTTCCACACGATGCAGTTTTCTATTAATCTGTATGAAATTCTAAACATGTCTGTAAGGGCAACTGCATATTAAGTGTGCCCATTTGCATTAGTGTTTTTGTTATTTGTACTGAAAATGACTATAATGTTTACTTCTTACTGAAAACACTTATGAAAATAAAAATTGTTAAATAAGTATGATTATTTTTTCCCTTCGTTATAATGACAAATATTTCACATAGGTACAGGTCATTAATAGGTTAAAATGGGTGCAGAAACTTATACCCCAGTCATTAATTTTTAAAATTACAATATGTGGGACATTTTGAAAATTGCCTGTAATTTAGACAAACTGTTAATTCCTCAGAAACTATTGTAACTAGAAAGCTGAAACTTGGTATCATCCCATTCTTGATCGATCACAAAAATAAATTGTATAAATTTGAAACAAATCTAACAAAAGCTCCAGATTTTCACCCTTAAATCCCCCCCCCCCCCAAAACACATGTTTGTTTTTTAACATAGTTAATTACTTTGCACCTTTCTGCACATTATGGTTCTTACTTAGTGAAAAGGATTTATATGTATTTTAATTATATGAGAGTATCTGTTATTTTAACTTGCTGTGGAGCCAATTATGAAATTTGGATTAAATGTAGAACTATTTCTCCTAAGGAACTGTAAAATAGTATGTGTTCAGCGAATTTGTTGCAGTATAAGTTGCGATGATTGTCATTTTGTTATAGTGCATTTATAGTGGATTTTAAGAGCCATTTTACTAAAATTGTGTATTTCTAAGTGTTTACTTAGCAAATTTTTAGTGCCTATTTAAGTGCCTATTTTGCCAATTCTTAGAGCCTTATTGCCTGCCTATTTCACATAGTTTTAGTGCCCATAAATCCGATCCCTAACGATCAGCCTATTTTTCATTTTTTCAAAGTATATAAAGATATGTTTTAATACTTTGGGGCAAAAGAAATACTTACATTCAAAAGATAGTTATTAGAATGTTGACTGCTTCTCACAACAGACAACACTGCAAACCTCTTTTCATAACGACAAAAATTCTTACAGTTGTTAATCTGTGTGTGTGTGTATATATATATATATATATATATATATATATATATATATATATATATACGATGTCTTGGTTTATACTACAGAGAATGTACACAATATGGTATAATTATCAAACAAGGAATAATAATATAGAAATACATCATGTCAGACTTCACAAAAGAGCAAATTTGTAGAGTAGTACAGTTGCAACTTTTTAATAGTCTGCCCACTCAGATAAACACTAAATATAAGTAGATTTAAAGACATATTGTACAAATAGCTCTTAGAACACCCTTTTTGCAGTTTACAGGAATTTCTAAATGACACAAGAGATTTAGCTGGTATGTAACATTTTATTATAAAGGACAAAGTATTATTGTAATTTTGAAACACATTACTTACCTGGTATGTATAATAATTTTGGTATCAAGGACAAGGTGCTTTTCTATATCTGACACATGATCATGCATTTTCATCTGCCATACAAAATTTTAGTATATAAGACAGACTATTGTGATTCATGTAATTACCTAACTTCTGGTAAACAAATCAAGAAGCTACGAGCAGAGCAATTTGGTGTGTGCAACAGAGGCATAACAAACATTGCTCTACGGAAACATGTATGTGTTTGAAAAAACTATTTATAGTTGATTTATTGACTCTTTGTCACTTACATTTTTATATGTATATAATATATAAATATAAAAATGTAAGTGATGAAGTATAAATAGCTTTTTCAATTAATTTTGACTTAACTGTTACTAAATTCCTCCAATAACGCATAGATAGGTTTGCTTTGTGCAATTGAAAAAATTAAAGAAAATGTACGTTAATTTGCTAAAGAGATGTTGAGATTGCCTAGATCAGCTCCTCAAGTATCACTAGTAGAATTAGGAAAAACCAAATTGAAAGAGTCTTTAAATTTTTGTATAAAAGCTTGATAAAAGATGAAAACCTAAAGGTATGTATGAATCAACAGAAGAAAATGGGAAACAGAAAAAGTTGGGGTCAGAGGCAGAAAAAACTGTGGAATAAATAGAAAGGAGGGACTTATGGAGGCTAGAAAATAGGAATGTAGCACGTGCTTGGAAAATAGTCAGAACCAGAATGGAGGATGTAGAAAGACAAGAAATATGGCGAGAGTTAGAAAACAAAGAATCACTAAAATTTTATAGGTTAGTAAAAAGAGAATGGGGAAGAGAAAGATATGTAGACCAATGTAACAGGCAGGAAAGGGAAGGAATGGCTTGGATTCCCCTCCCCCCGGAGGGGATTTGGCACTGCGACCAGTCTTGGTATACTGTACCTTATGCCCCCAAGTGAGGCATCCCTGGGAGGAAGGATGAGGCCAGAGGAGACAGAGGGCGGCCAACACAAGGAGTCACAACAGTGCAGAGTCCCCACATTTCACTTAGATGGAAACCTCCCCTGGCAGGTCAGGACAATGGACATTCCCCCTGTACTGTGGTTCGAAGATGGTCCCAGTAGTCAGTCTGGAGGCCGTCAACCGATCTACTGGAGGAGGAAGTGGTTCACTCACAGCATATCATCCTGCCATGTACTGCTGAGACTCCTGCCAACACTTCTACCCTGAGAGATATGAAATGATAATGGAGATGAAATGGAGGGACAGCAAATTTGGGAGATGTACTTAACCTACCCAACATTTGCCTAGCAGCCTGGGAAAACCCCCAAGAAAACCCATAGTTCATGTAGGTCGGCCACGGGAATTGAACCCGGGCCTCCCAAATGTGGGCCACAGACAAAACCGCCTGAACCATCCTGCTCGGTCATAATGGCTTGGATTTAAATGGAATCAATGTTCTTAAGGGGACCAAAAAAGTAGCTGGGTAGAAATATGTGAATTATGTGGAGAAACAAAAGTACAGTTCACATTCTGACATAGTGCAAAGAGCTAACAGTATAGAGACAAAGTATGGAAGAAGAAATGGGAAAAGATGCAAAGCGATTGATAGCCATAAAAATTGTTACGGGGAAAAATGAAAGTAGAAATAGAAATATGGGGAACCTGTTTTAGAAAGCTAAAGAGAAGTGAATGATAAAAGTAAAGATTAGAAAAGAAAAAATGCTGGGACAAGGGGAAACAGCAAACTATACTCTATGTGTGTTTGGAGGAATTTAGTAACAGTGACGTCAAAATTAATATAAAAATTATTTGTGGTTGGTTTATTGACACTCGTCACTTACTTTTTCATATATTTATGAGAGACTAGTTTCAAAGGCCCTGGCCTCCATTTTCAATCTCTTTCCAACTGCAGGAGTTGGAAAGAGATTGAAAAAGGATGCCAGGGCCTTTGAAACTAGTCTCTCATAAATATATGAAAAAGTGACGAGTGTCAATAAACCAACCACAAATAATTTTTATATTAAACTATATTCACCTTCAAGTGTGTACAGATATCAACATTATCCCGTAGCACAACTTTTAGAGAAAGCAAAACAGTGAAGTGCGAGTGGAAATAGTTGGTTACTATGTTACATACATTATCCCTTATTTGATATTGTCACCCGAACATCGAAATTCCCGATAGAACCAGCAGCTGGCAGGTAGTGGCCAGACGGGAGGCAATCAGGAGCCTACCCATTTATCTTGTAGCGCTAACGAAGTGGATGATTAGAAAAGCGGCACGAGGCCCTGTACCGTCTCTTTCCTCTCCCCTGAAGTCTGGAACCTTCGGGATGATTCACTGAACCGCGAGACTTCCAGAAACAGCGATCTTCCTATAAAAAGGGGCTGCAGTGGGCGAGTCAGTTCAGTTCTTGGCGAGCAGCTGTGAGGAGCGCCGTGCTGGTGAACGGACTGTGTACATGTATCAGAGAAGTTGTACGTAATTGTGAGTGTAGAGTGGACCTGTGACAGACAAACTGGCAAATTGTAATTGTATGCGCTACGTAATTCTGTGTAAGCAGCAAGTGTTCCAACTGTAATTCGGTGGAAATAAAGAACATTTTGAGTTTGTGCAATTGGACTTTTAATTTAACAAACCCACAAAGTCACAATATATTCAAATAATAAGCAGGGTGAATAACTATCGTAATTCAACTTCCACGGCATTTAAACATCAGGTTAAACATTTACCTTCCATTTATTGTCACAGGGTACTTGGTACTTTCCTGGATTGTGTCAGTGAAGCAATGCTCTTCCACTTGTCCAATTAGTTTTGCATGTTCACGCTCAAAGTCAGTATGACAGGGTGCTTAGTTCCTCAGAGTAGTGTACAGAAACATAAAAATGGAAAGCCTCTGAACAGTGGTGAAGAGACTATTGTATAAAATGTGTTTCTTCTTTCAATGTTATGACACCTTGGCTGTGAAAGACTCAACTGAACTGATGTTTGAAGCAACTGATGCATTGTGAAGACCATTTCAAAGGTGAGAATCTAAATTAAACAAAGAGGAACTTTAAAACCCCTAAAAAGAAAACGGAAAGGTCAGTTAGTGTTTTAGGGCAAATAAATGATTTAGATAAAAGTGCTCTTCACTTTTAAGTGCATAGTTTCTTTTTAAACAATGAACCCCTACTTTAGTAAGTTTTTACTCAAAAATTATATTGCATAACTTTTCTTTAGCAGTTTCTTCAATTAGTTGATTTAGTTTATTTAGCAAATGTGAACGGAGTTAAATTTAAAAGTCAGTCAATTAATGACACTAAACAACACTTACTTTTAAATTTCCCAAAACATGTTCCGGAAAATTTAAAAGTGTTGTTTAGTGTCATTAATCAACTCACCTTTAAATTTATTACAACACTGTTTTCAACACTTCCAGGACAGGAAATTAAGAACTGAGTGCTTTTCTAACCCTACATTGCTGCAGTGAAACATATGACGGTTGCGATAAGAGTCAGACTGCTGTTTGCAGTGAATTTCATCATGAGTTCGCTGGTGGAGAAATAAAGTGATAAAATTATACCCATGTTGAACTTTTAGGTAATGAACATGCTGACCAACTAGCAAAAAAAGATGCAATTCAAAATATAAAACCCGTAAGACAAACTAAAATTAATAAACAATTAAACAACATTAAGCTACATTTTAAAAGACAGCAGAGACTTGATGAAGAAGATAAACTAAAAGACAAGGATTATAAGAACATTGGAGACAAAACTGACATACAAAAACTACCAAGAAAAACTGCAGTGGCCCTATTTAGAATGGAAACTGACCATGATTGTCTTGCAGAACACCTTTATAAAATACACTGCATACCTACACCCAAATGTACTATCTGTGAAGAGGATGTCATCATGAATAAACACCATTTGGACAAATGTAATGGTCTCAAAAGTGGGAACCTACAGGCTTTATTATTGGGAAGCTAGGGGGAAAATGATGCAAATCAACTAATCCCCAGTGCCATTAGTCAACAACAACAACAATTATACAATGAGTTGACTGAGACTCTGTACTTCACATATCACAAATTTTCTTTCAATGCGTTTCACCTCCACTTGAAGGCATTATCAAGAAATTGCCACTGTTGTCCGGAGAATTGACAATTTCTTGATAATGCCTTCAAGTGGAGGCGAAATGCGTTGAAAGAAAATTTGTGGTATGTGAAGTAGAGTGTCTCAGTCAATTCAATGTATAATTTTAATTATTACATTACTTCACAGTGTTAATTCCAATTTAATGTTTTAAAATTAACAAACAGCAATGTTTATGTGCGTCCCCACTTTAAGCTTGAAGGTAGCATAGAGTAAATGATGGAAGGGTGACTAAGCTACTCAGCAATGCTAAAAGGCCTGGGTGCCAAGCAGGCTGAGCTAGCTAGGGTAAAAAAATGGCCCTAATTTATACAACTAGGTTGAGAAAATATGTATGTAATGTAGATAAAATTATTGTAAATAGCAAGTTGTATATATAAATTTCATTCTATTCTAAATCTATTCTATGCTAACAATTTTGGTGATGAAGTGAGTTTAGTACAATTTTGTACTATAGTGCAATATTAATGGTTTGACAGAACATTAAAGCAATTATCAGCACCTTTGAATTTAAAGACCAAGTTGGTATTCTTGAGCCTCTAAGGAATCTGGAGCTGAGGCTAGATGTTTTCAAGGAGTTTAAGTTTTTAATCTAGAATTACACAAGACAATTGAGACTGTTATGAAATAATGTCCTGACCATTCATTTGTAAACTTTGATTTATTTCTGTATTTCTCAATTCTGTAGCGAAATCTGTTTGTGATTATAATACTTACCACCTGTTTAGATGAAAGTTCTCTGCCTCTTCAGGTTTAGGAGGAAACATCTGTGGCCGAATCTGAGTCTCCCATTTTTTTGGCACATCCTCATAATTCTCATAGTGCACCATGTCACGAGACACTAGAAGCCAATGGGACAGACCATGTGTGTACTTTAATCCTGGCAACAAAGCAGATACGTCTACCAATTGCACAGCACCTAGAATCAAAAGAAGCAACTATTCTGGAATCTGTAAAATGGTTCTCCAATTGCTATTTTCATTTAGTAAAGAGCCAAGAGAGAGAAGCCTCTGAATAGTTCCAAAATGATATACTAACAATTTGAATGAAACATTTAATAACTGTAAATAGTATGGTTTTCCAAAACTACAGAACCTCGGCAAAGCAATCAGGCCCATTATCAATAATATAAATGTCCCACCTACAAATTAGCAAAATGACTTACACAGATCTTTGACCTCTCTTTAGACACAAAAAATTACCTGGATCTAATTCACAAAATACACAATGATGAAATAGAAATGATGAAATAGATAACCTTTGTGTCCTTGCAGTCTTGACTTTATTTCCAAGCATAATAATGGTAAACTTAGAGAGATAGCAGAAAGGTAAACAGAAGAATAAAATTATAAAATAGAAGTATTTAGAAACAGTGGAGCTTCATCAATAAAACCTTTTTAAACCACTTGTCAAACTATAAACACTAATTTTAAATGTAAGTGGAGCTAAAGTGTTTTTATAGTTTAACAATTTTTATAAACAGAAGAAACCTAAGAATATATCAGTTTAACAAACGTGCAAGCACATAGCAAAAATATTTTTTCAACATAGAATATAATAAACAGAATTCAGATTTGGCTATCCACTATAACCAATATCTGCACGTCTTAATGAGTTCTCTGGAAACAAGAGATACAAGAGCATTCCCTTGGATCTTCAAAATGTGGCATGCTATGTCAATGATTCTTTGGCAATAGTTCCAGAAAATATTTGCAAGATGCACTGAAACTGCTAAACCTTCAGGAGAAAGCTGCAAATTTCACCATGGAGAAAGAGTGATATGGACATCTTCCATTTCTCAATCTTAAAATTAGCAAACAAAACCAGCTAGCATTTGGCATCTACAGGAAACAATAGTTGAACTTTCGAGGTTGAGAATGGAAGCAACAGCTTCTGAAACTAGTTCCTCAAAAAATAAAAATGTGACAGAATTTTAAAAATCCGACACCATACAGCTTGTTCAATTAATTTGGGCGTCAATGTAACTAATTTCCTCCAAACATTGTAATAACTGTTCCCCTTGGTCACAAACATAAAATCGCTTAATATGTGCTACATCAAAATAATATTAGGTTAGCATAGATATTTTAAACTGAATATTTTGCATCGGATGGAAATACACATTTATTATAAAAAACACATTATAGCAGATAGGGCAGATATATAAAATGAGTGTTTGACGCACTAGAAATGTAGATGAACAGAGAAACAGAAATATGAGTTCCCTCAGCAAGTGAAGGTTAGGAACACAGGTCGATTGGCTTTCTTCATTACCAAAGTCCACCTTAGGAACACAATGCCTGCAAATGATGGGGAGTGCCAGTCTGTTGCTCTGTACTCTCTTTCATGCCAACCCCCGTACATGCTCAATACAATTGCACTGCAGCTTAGCTGCATTCCTAAGCTTTCACACCGTGCGTGCTTCGGAATTAAGTGGACGCTGTGGGAACATTTCTACCATGTCATACGCACATACAAAATTTGTATGATAGTTCAAACTAGAAATTGAAACCAACCAATTACAGTTTAGAACTTACGCATGTGATTCCCACAAAATTCAAAATGTAACGAGAGGGGGAAATCCAGGGGATGGCAGATCCGTGATTCTGATAGCTGAGACACTCTCTCGGTCGGGCCATAGTGAAGTCACATCGTACATATAAGTGCGGCAAGAATACCTCAAATACACAACACATGGATCCGTGATTTTGATAACAGAAACTGTCTGTCTCGGTTGGGCCGTAGTGAAGTCAAGTTATATATACAAGTGTGGTAAGAACACACTGATTACACAACACGTGTAAAGAACTCTCTCGTTACTGCCAAACACATCACACAAGTCTGCAAGCAGCAACTTTCCAGGTGGCGAGTGAGGATAAATCATGGAACAGTCGGGGTGTTTTCTTCGCTAATCATACCATATCCAGTCAGGACATATCCCAGACCCTGGAACAAAGAAGTGAGTCCATGCAGAGCAAACCCCGAGGAAAACCTCAACCTGTCCAGTAAACCTCACCCATCACTTTCCCTACATTATGAGGTGTTGAGTGCTGGGAGGACTCAACCAGGTTCCTAACGGACAAGGACCGCCTCAACACACATTTTTTTTTGTACCTTAGTACAGATTTTCTCCCAGAAGATTAATTGTATTTGTCATACATTTAAAAAATATACATTCTCAAAATACAGTAAAACTGCGGTTATCTGAGCCCCAACTAACCAAAGTCCCACTCTACCAAACAATCCTGTTTTACATGGTAGAAGTTTTTTGATACAGTGCTGCGCAAAGTATTGTAAAAATAGAAACAGCACACAAAGGAATTAGGGGGGAAAGAGTGGGGCTCACATAAGGAGTCTGCCTACTGTCACTGTTACCTTTTCATTATGCTAATGAACAGTTCGTTTATAGATTGTTTTGATTTGTTTGTACTGGTTACATGATGAGTGCTAAATGCAAAAGAACTGTTTGTGTCTTTGGAGACTAAATTACAAGCCACTAACAGACTCGATAAAAGAAAGACAATTAAAAAATTGGCTTTAGATTCAGGTGTAGGAGAAGTGACCATAGGAGACTGGAAATAAAAATGGGTTAAAATTTAAAAATTGGGTTTTCAAAAAGACAAGCGTGATAAATAAAAAACTATGAAAACTGGAGAGTATGAATAAACTTCATATACCTTATGAAAGTAATGAGTCGGTAATTCGTTTCTGAATTACCGACTCATTACTTTCAAATGTTAAATACATCACTGTTTCTAACCTTTTGCTTCAAATAATATTCATATACCTTATTAAAATTAGGCAAATGGGTCAACCTTGTATTCACTTTTCTCCACTTACACATTTTTTATGAAGGCTAGTTTCTGGGAACATCTTCCCTATCCTCAGATCTGTGATAGACTGATAGTACAACCGGTACCTGCCTCCGGCTTGGTGTTGTGCTGCCATCTGATAATCTGTTAAATTTGATGATGTCATCCACAGTGGGAATTTCAAAATTCATCAGGAGGTTCTGTTTCTTAGTAATGAATATTCCCAAATCTGTAGTTCAAGAGGTTTCTTTGCCTATTTGATCAATTCTATTTCTTGCTTGATGTTGTGATTATCAGACCAAAAGAGATGTGCTATGGCAGACTTGTCGGTG
The DNA here is from genome assembly GCA_030765055.1 of Mantis religiosa. Classification (NCBI taxonomy): domain Eukaryota; kingdom Metazoa; phylum Arthropoda; class Insecta; order Mantodea; family Mantidae; genus Mantis; species Mantis religiosa. Next base: position 248,275,029 of record CM060948.1, read on the forward strand.
TGTTTGAATTTAATATTTTTGAAGTGTTCTTTCATTCTTGTTTCTGGATTTCTTTTTGCCTTCGCAATGTACATCTTGTCGCAATCCTGGCAGCTCATTTGGTAAATGCCTGATAATGCCTGAGTTTTTGGTGTGTTATTTTTCAGAGCATGGTTTAGTAAGTTGCGGATGCTGTGTTTGTTCTGAGGGACTAATTTTATGTTGATCTTAAATATCTTTTCAAATTTTTTCAAGCATTTTGGATGAAAGGTAAATTTGCCATATCTTATGTTTAGGTTTTCTATTTTTTTTTAACAAAGTAATTTCCTTTAAGTTTTCGTTTCTTTTGTGTCTATAGAACAATTTGTTGATGAAATTTTTTATTTATTTATACATTGTTTTGCCCATAGATTGAATCTTGTCCTTTCATAGACAACATCCAACATAAAAGAATTCATTCTTTTCATGGCCTTAAGTGGTTTAATTTTAATAATAATAATAATAATAATAATAATAATAATAATAATAATAATAATACTTTATTATCACCTTATGTTTTACAAGCATTGTTGAAAACAGGCAAGTCGTCAATTATATACAATTAAAGTTGCTGGAGATTATATATATACACACAGATATTAGAAGAAACTAAAACTTAGGTGATGTTATTCTAAATGTATAATGTCTTGTACACCTAATACAATGTCTAGGTTTTAGTCATAAGTATTGTAAAATAAGAAACTAGCACTCAAACGATGTTTGTAGGTGTAGTGTTCAATTTGGCAACATGGTATATGTGTATTCCTGTTCATGTTCTGTTTTTGTTAACAGTATGTTGATTAATCTGTGAACCAAACTATGGAAGACTGTATATTGATGTGATGGGTTAAATGAGTTACGTTTAATGTGAGTGTCAACATGTGTTACTTTTGTGTATATTCCAAATTCTAATCCTGTTTGGGTTATGATTTTAAAATTTAGAAAAGGTAGCCATCCATCCTGTTCTACTTCAATGGTGAAAGCTAAAGATTTTTCTTGCAGGTTCAGCAACTTTATTGCATCATCAGTTTATCTTTCAGGAACTATAGCAAGCACATCATCGACATTTCTATGCCAACATTTGAAAATCTGTGAAAAGGCTTTAGTAATATGTTTCTAAATTACTTATGAACAGATTAGCTAACGCTTTTAAAAGCAGCAAGTCTAACAAAATATTTGGTGTAAACGATAAGCAGGGTACATATTTATATAGTTTAATTAAAAGATAACAAATATCATGTTCACCATCGTTAACACTTGTTAAATAACACATGTTGACAATTACATTAAACATAACCCATTTACAATTACTTTCTTGGAAGTGTTGAAAACAGTGTTGTTATGATAAATTAACTTTAAAGAGAGTCGATTAAAGACACTAGACAACACTTACTTTTAAATTTTTCCGGAACTAGTTTCAGAGGCTTTGCCTCTATCATCGGCCGGCTCTCGACTGATTCTCGTTGGTGTAGCTGACGATACCTTGTCACAGGTCTCCTCTGGTGGCGGCTCAAGGAACTTGCTGAACAAATCCTTCTGGGGGATGTCGAAATTGAATACTTTGTTCCTATTTTTTGAAATGAAGATTTGTTCCCATGTGGATAGTTCTTGTTTTCCTGATGTATGTTTCAGTAGTTTTGGTTCTGGATTTATGTTGTGGTTTTTTTCCCAAAAATGTGTGGCAACTGCTGATTTTTCTAATTGTTTATATTTTATGTTTTTAAAGTGTTCCTTTGCTCTTGTTTCTAAATTTCTTTTGGTTTTTCCAATATAAATTTGACTACAGTCATTGCATTCAATTTGATATATACCAGATTTTTTGTTTGATGGAATAGCATCTTTGATGTTTGAGCAAATTAGGTTTTTTAAGGAGAAATGGTTGACTGGTGCTAGTTGAATATTTTGTTTTTTGAAGACTTTTTTGAATTTATCATAGGCCCATGGATGGTAAGTGAATTTTTTGAAAATCATATTAGATTCATCTACAGAAACTAATATGATTTTCAAAAAATTCACTTACCATCCATGGGCCTATGATAAATTCAAAAAAGTCTTCAAAAAACAAAATATTCAACTAGCACCAGTCAACCATTTCTCCTTAAAAAACCTAATTTGCTCAAACATCAAAGATGCTATTCCATCAAACAAAAAAATCTGGTATATATAAAATTGAATGCAATGACTGTAGTCAAATTTATATTGGAAAAACCAAAAGAAATTTAGAAACAAGAGCAAAGGAACACTTTAGAAACATAAAATATAAACAATTAGAAAAATCAGCAGTTGCCACACATTTTTGGGAAAAAAACCACAACATAAATCCAGAACCAAAACTACTGAAACATACATCAGGAAAACAAGAACTATCCACATGGGAACAAATCTTCATTTCAAAAAATAGGAACAAAGTATTCAATTTCGACATCCCCCAGAAGGATTTGTTCAGCAAGTTCCTTGAGCCGCCACCAGAGGAGACCTGTGACAAGGTATCGTCAGCTACACCAACGAGAATCAGTCGAGAGCCGGCCGATGATAGAGGCAAAGCCTCTGAAACTAGTTCCGGAAAAATTTAAAAGTAAGTGTTGTCTAGTGTCTTTAATCGACTCTCTTTAAAGTTAATAACCCATTTAACCCATCACAGCATCAATATGCAATCTTCCACAGTTTGGTTCACAGATTAATCAACATATTACTAACAAAAACAGAACATGAACAGGAATACACACACACCAGGTTGCCAAATTGAATAACTACAACACAAATTTCATCAATAAATTGATCTACAGACACAAAAGAAACAAAAACTTAAAGGAAATTACTATTAAAAAAAAATAGAAAACCCAAACATCAGATATGGCAAATTTACCTTTCATCCAAAATACTTGAAATTTGAAAAAATATTTGAAGGGCTCGGCAGTAAATAATGGTAAGGGAGCGTAGCATATTTAGAGAAAGAGTTGAAAGTTTAGAAAATCATGTAATTATATTATTAAGCATACATAGAAAACAAAGATGTTTTCCCATAAACTTATGTTTAAACAGCTTCCATTTCCGATTTAAGAATTTTATGACTGTATTGTGACTGTAAAAATTAATGTTTTTTATTAATGTGCAGATGTACTTAACATTGTTTACATGAAATATGAGGATACTTAACACTGTTTGCATTACATTAAAACAGAATCCTTATCAACATATATTACTCATCTTTATTTTGACCAAGTTCACTACTTAGTGTAGATTTAAGGTTGTTGTACCAGGGATGGTATATGGGAGGGATCCAGTTCAGACTAGAAAGTATGTCATTTAGTTTATTTGGCTGTATTGGCAGTGCTTCTGGATACTTTTGTTTTGGAGCCGAGTATGAAAAGAGTTGGTACTTTCCTCTTAATTTCCTTTCAATAAGCTTATCATCATCATCTGCAAGTTTATTTGGACATACAATCCTTTTAGAAATTGCGATAACATTGATGTTTGTACTAGCAAAGCAGAAAAACATGAATAACATTAACAGAAACTGGCACCTGTTAATGTACAGTACTCAGTTTTACTCAATTTCCTAAATCTTACATATTAGGAAGTAGTGTTATCATATAACACTTAACACTGTAAGTATAGATATCATACATTGGCAAGTAAACAATGTTAACGTACAACAGTTAACATTATTTACATGAAATGAGATGTGAACATTTACCTCAGAACCGATACTTTTGGGTGAATGGAGCAAGTCATCTTTATCTGGGACAAAGTCAGATCTTTCATGGAGTTACTTCTTTCACAGAATCTGCTAAACAGCTCATTAATTGCTCTTGTTTCTCAGAATCAAGACCCAAAGCTTCATTACTGTCAGCCATTTTGTTCCTTAACATTGTTTTCATGCCAGACACAAGAGAAAACCAGTAGGGGTAAGAAATCTGACATTGCGTGCTGCTGCCATCTCTTGGCAAACCACCAAACAGCTTACTCATAAATGAACTACAGACACCTTACCATTATTTACTTGCATTAACTCACTTTTAGCATAAATGTCTCTTATCATTATTTACTCCTGAGCCCTTCATTTAAGAACTTCAACATAATATTGGGAGTGAATTATATATACACACTACCCCTTTCTTTTTGCCAATTGTTCATCATCCTGATGGGAGTGATGCACACTCCCAAAACGTAGATGGCTCTTCATCATTTCACCTGGCTTGAAGCCCGAGAACATCTAGAACATATACATCGCCAGGAAAGCTTCAGATCCTGTTTTAACTTTAACTGATGTTCACATACTTCGGTGCCTAATGTGGCAGGTGGAAGCCTGCCTTCTTGCACCAAACATACAACACATGTGTTTCTCACCGCACTTCACACACAACTCCTCTGCCAGAACCTGGTCTTTGTCTAAAGCCATGCTAATGACAGAAGTGACGTCATGGTCACATGGTCCACGCCAATGACTGGAAAACTCTGGGTCTTTCTAGAAAAACCAAGAAAATTCCAGCAACTGGAAGCAAACTATCCAACCAGTTCAAACTTGTTCATAGCTACTCCCACCACAATGACGTACCTCTGTTACCAACCAAGCGGAAACAGCTATGATGCAATCCCCCTTGTAACGACAACTCCACCCCTCCTCACATTCACATTATAAAACAAATACTGAATTAACTCTTCCATCTGTCACAATATTCATTACTAAGAAACAGAACCTCCTGATGAATTTTGAAATTCATGCCGGGGATGACGTCATCAAACTTACCAGATTATCAGATGGCAGCACAACACCAAGCCAGAGGCAGGTACTGCTTGCACCATCTGTCAAACACAGAACTGAGGATAGGGAAGAAGTTCCCAGAAGCTAGTCTTCATAAAAATTGTAAGTGGAGAAAAGTGTATACAAGGTTGACTCATTTGCATAATTTAATAACAATGGCACTCCTCTTTCTGAAATACTTATTTTTATTCTGTATTCAAATACCTTGTTTATGTAGTTCACACAGCTCCAAAACAACAAGTCCAGCGAGTGGGCCTATGCTACAGGAAAAGGCTACTGAATTCCACGAAAAGTATAAAGATGGAGAAGAATTTACAGCAAGCAGAAGAAGGCTTCATTGCAGAAAACAAGGTATGGAATCAAGGAGCTAAACATTTCCAGTGAGAAGTCATCCAATCATGACATTGTACTGCAGTTCAAAGATGAATTTGAAACTGATTAATGGTGGAGATTTCTTACCTCAACACATTTTTAACTGTCACAAAACAGGCTTGAACTACTGCATGCTTCCTACGAAAGTGGACAAAAAAAATAATCTACAAGTAGTTTTATGAAAAACACCTGCTTCTAAAAAAGAACCTTCCACTCCTGGTTTTAAAAGGTCAATTGATAGGGTCACACTCATGGCTTGCTCTAATGCTAGCAGGGACTGTAATTCAAATCAATTTATTGATCAGTCATTAGGTAAATACACAATTTACAACAGACTGTCACTTACAGCTGACTATGTGCATTATTTCTAAAATTTTGCTCATATATTATTCTTGTCCAAATCTTAACTGTAAGTTAAAAGTAATTGATAGGGAAACCTCCAAGCCCTGTCAAAAATAGTTAACCTACCAACACTAAAAACCATATACTATGGACTAATACACCTCACTTAGCATATGGCGTAGCCGTTTGGGGGCAGTATGCAAAAAATAAAAAAAAAATAAAATGTATACAGAGGATTTTCACCCTACAAAAGAGAGCAGTTAGAATCATCTTAGGTTTAAAACAAATGGACTCATGTTGAGATGCATTTAGAAAGCTAAATATCCTGACCTTACAGCCCCTATATATATATATATATATATATATATATATATATATATATATATATATATATATATATATATATATATATATGCTTGCAAAATGCTTGCAAAAACAAAATTTTTAAGTCAGAAAACAAATAGTCAAAAACATAATTATGGAACTAGGGAAATCAATAACTTTCATGCTGTAGCACACAGGATTGAACTGTATAAATCCAAACCGCGCTTTGCAACTTGTTACTTGTAAAATAAATTGCCAGAGAAAATAAAAGGTATACAAGTGACAAACAGATTCAAAAGAGAGTTAAAGAAATTCTGTATAAATGGTAGTTTTTATACACTTGAGGAATACTTAAGCAGTTAAATAAAATATTAAATTAGTGTTGATTTTTATACAGATTTTGTGTAAAAGGAAATACAGAAGGTTTAGGCAATCAGTGCAACTTATTAAAACTTTTACCTTTTAGCATAAGTTAATTTTTAAATATAAAATTGTAATACATTTTATTTTATATTTGTATTTTTAAAATGTACTATTGTATTAGACTTTACATTAATATGTAACATTTTCAACTATATTGTAATTCATACTTATATTTTTGAAAATTACTGTACATGAACCGTATTTTTGATAGTGCCATGAGTCTGGTTGACTTCTACGGCTGATAAATAAAAATTAAGAAAATATATCTATTCCTAGCTTGCCTGTGCTGTACAGAAGCCAGATAAATCTATTCATGGATGCTCTAAAATGTTTAAAGACTGGTTTTTCAGTGACTTTGTGCCACAACTTGTAGAAAACAATTTGCTTCTAAAATGCTCTTAGTAGTAAACAGCTGACCTGCTCAACCAGATACAGAAGAAATGGTTTGTGGCTTTAAGGTCATGTTTTTACCCTCCAATGTCACCTCTTCTCCAGCCCATGAACCAAGGTGTGTTGGAAAAACCTGAAGCATTACTATAATTGCAAACTTTTGAAAAGCTTCATTGGCGCAGTAGATGAAGGAAATAACATCATACAGACTCTTAAAACAATCACAATGAAAGCTCAAAGTATAAACTTGAAAGAAGCGTAGGGACAGTGAAGCACAAATTAGCACAAAAGTGAATCGAGAAGATATTGACACATTGCTTCACTCACACTGTTTATTCACAGGACATGTTTCAAGAGCTTTTGCTCTTATCATCAGCTGGTACTCGAGTAGTATAAATTGTGGTGGTTTCCTCTTTCTCCATATTGTCAATAGATGGCGTGATGTACTTGTCAAAGATGTCCGGTGGTGGAGTTTCAAAGTTCATGACTCTATGACGATTTTTATTAATGAAGATTTTTTCCCATACAGAAAGGTCTATGGGGTGATTAACATATTTTATTAGAGATGTTTCCAAGTTGATGTCATGTCTAGTATTCAAAAACTGAAAAGCCACTGCTGATTTTTCTGTTTCACCACTTTTAATGTTTCTTATATGTTCTTTAGTTCTGATGTTAATATTTCTTTTTGTTTTTCCTATATAAATTTTAGGGCAAGTTTCACATTTGATCTCATAGATTCCTGGTTTTTCTTTGGTAGTGATTGAATTTTTGGGAGGACCTTTTAACAAATTTCTGATATTAAACCTATTTTGAGATGCAAGAGTTATGTTGTATTTTGAGAAGATATTTTGGAATTTATTATAGGCTGATGGATGGAAGGTGATTTTTTTTAAAAAAAAATTCTGTTTTTTTTTTTTTTTTTTTGTATATTCAGAAGTCTAAGACCATCTTGTATGAGTTTTTTTTTTTTTAGGTACTATTGCAAAAATGTCGTCAACATAGTGATACCAAACTTTGAAATAATTTGGAAAAGTTTTTGTGATATGTGTTTCAAAAGCACTCATAAATAAATCTAACAAGGGAGACAATGGGTTGCCCATAGCTAGGTCCGTTTTTTTGTTTATAGATCTGTCCATTAAAGCTGAACAAATTTTGATTGATACAAATTTCTGTAAGTTGTGAAAGTTCTTCTATTTCTTCAGATGTTATTTTTATTGATTTCAGCCATTTTTTGAGAAATGGAATAAGCTCATTGGTAGGTATACTTGGATATAAAGAAATGACTTAGACTTATGAATATACAAAATCCAGCTATAAAATTTACATTGGAAACAGAAGAGGATGGTATGCTCCGCTTTTCGGACATCAAGACCAAAAAAATGAACAACAAACTCACTTTTGGTATTTACAGGAAACCGACACACACAGATAATTATATTAAGAACAACAGTTTCAACCCAAAACAACAACATGCCATTTTCAACAGTTTAATATTTCGGATGATCAACTTTCCACTAAACAGAGAAGATTATCAAGAAGAATACCTACACATAAAAAAGTAGCTATATCCAACGGTTTCAACCCAAATTTAGTAGACAAAACAGTTAACAGACTCAACAAAGCTAAGAAAATAAAAGAAACCACCACCCTAGAACCTACAGGAGAAAAAGAGAAAACCCTTTTTAAAAAATTCACCTTCCATCCATCAGCCTATAATAAATTCCAAAAAATCTTCTCAAAATACAACATAACTCTTGCACCTCAAAATAGGTTTAATATCAGAAATTTGTTAAAAGGCACTCCCAAAAATCCAATCACTACCAAAGAAAAACCAGGAATCTATGAGATCAAATGTGAAACTTGCCCTAAAATTTGTACAGGAAAAACAAAAAGAAATATTAACATCAGAACTAAAGAACATATAAGAAACATTAAAAATGGTGAAACAGAAAAATCAGCAGTGGGTTTTCAGTTTTTGAATACTGGACATGACATCAACTTGGAAACATCTCTAATAAAATATGTTAATCACCCCATAGACCTTTCTGTATGGGAAAAAATCTTAATTAACAAAAATCGTCATAGAGTCATGAATTTTGAAACTCCACCACCGGACACCTTTGACAAGTACATCACGCCATCTATTGACAATACGGAGAAAGAGGAAACCACCACAATTTACACTACTAGAGTACCAGCTGATAAGAGCAAAAGCACAATGAAAGCTGTTTACATGAAACCTGAGGCATGGAAAGAGGTGCAAGTTCTACTTGAAGTCATGGATAAAGTTATTCAATATCACAGAAAATAATGATACTTTGTCCACAGAGCATGATAACCTCTGCCTTACACAGCTAGCTCAAAGACTGGCAGATGAAACAATCACTAAAAATGATGTAGCAGAGTGAATCAACACTTTGAAGTGACTGTTCAGATAGTAGAGGCAGTGAGTGTAGAGGCTGAAGAAAGTGAAAGTGACAATGAAGACATTGAAATTCAGAATGAGAAAATCAGCCACAGTGAGGGATGCAAAATATTAGAAAGGGCCATCAAGTACCTGGCGCAACAGAGACAACTTCATGAGATCTACCACATCATATTTAGAGGAATTTAGTAATAGAGACGTCCAAATTAATTCATAAAATTATTTGTAGCCTATTTTTATCACATTATGTCGCTTACATTTTAATTTTTGAGGGATTTCTCAATCAAACTGTCTACTCAGGGGAATTTGGAGTTTATTAAGTGTCCTTTGTATTTCCATATTAAGATGTTCTCCCACATTGAGTTAATTATTCAATTCATTTATGGTTTATCATGCCTTTTAACTATCTTGGATTTGGGTTAAGGTTATGGTTATCATTCTAAAAGTGCTACTGCTGACACCTTCCTATTTCAATTTGACCACGTACTGCTTCGAGAATTGTGTGAAATGAGAGCAAAAAGTGAATAAGTTCTCTTAACAGAAAACTGTTATGGACTTCTTGAAGAAATAATTGTTTTTAGCTGGAACATATACTTTGTGAGTGTACTGCATGTGTTTTTTCACCTTTTACTTTATTTTTATTTGTATGTCACTTTTTTAATTTCATAATACATTAATGTTTTTTCTCACGTCTTTTACATTTCACCAGTTTATCATATGTTTCCCTCTTGGTTTTTGACAGAGTTTGTGTTATCAAGTTTTTTTATTATCCAACATGCCATCAATCCTCCTTACCTCAGATAATTGAGGCTCTACTGAATGATGGCTTTACAGAAAATTCAGAACATCTTTAGACAACATATCTTAAACCCATAAAATAAACACGTCAGAAACCCGATAAAATCAAATACATCAGAAACAATATCTCCATCCAAGAAACCAGGAATTTACAGAATAAAATGTGAAGACTACAAAGAAAAATACGTAGGATTTTTTCTATGACTGGAGCATGACTGAAGGTAGACCTGAACCAACAAATAACAAAATAGAGAGTTAGCAGAAGCTTCACACACTAGAACAAAATCCACAATATTAAAAATAATCGGCACCAATTAAAGTTCTGTGCAACAAGCGATAGAAAAAATTTACAAAAAAAATGTACATATTAAAGCACAAAATAAAACTAATTAATTTTCAAATCCCTGCAGAAAACAACCCAATATACAAATGTATCAACCAATCAACAGAGGGATCCACTGAGTCCATGCAACAAGTCATTTATAATCTGCTGCTGATGTAGGTAACTTACCTATAAAATATGTTCATTAAGTTTTAGTGAAGAAGTTGGAGTGCTAATTTGACTCACATTGTGATTCAGTAATGTTACATGATTGCTCAACTTCACTGTACTTAGCTTCAAAAATCATGATTTCATTTTCAATGTTTAAATGTGATTGGAAGTATGGAGGAATAAATTCTGAAGTTACAGTAACAAACTTGAAAAGAACAGAAAAGAAAAAAAAAAACTATCAGAAAACTTTCAAGTATCTTCCATGATAAGAAGCACTTATATTTGGGCAAATGCAACCATATAGGTGAAATATTTTGAAAATGGTTAAAGCCTAAAAACAAAATTATTTGACACAAACTGTAAATTTTAATGAGCTCTACATTTTCGGGTTGGAAGGCCTTGGCCCTCTTAGGGCTGTCGCACCAGGATTTATTTATTACATTTTCCTAGTAAATAGTCCCCCCCCCCCCCTCATGATTTCCTAGTTACATAAAAATCTATCAGAACACAGAAGACTTGACAAACTATAAACAGAAAATTAAAATGTAAATTACATTTTTCAAAGTCAGATTGAAAATCTCAATGCCATAGCTGGGATTTGAATCAAGGATCTCCCAGTCTCCATCCAATTGCTCTTAACTATTGAGCTATCATGGCGACATGCCAGCATGCAATAATTTCTCCAACTGATTCGTATTTTGCTGATAAACCACTAGGAGATTTCATATATCTTTTGTGGTAACTTCTATAAGTACTTAAGTTTCAGGCTTCATACTTAAAACCACTATTAGGTTAATTGATGGAAATTATTGCTCTTCTACACTAGCTATGTGTAGGATAAGGTTAAGAGCAACTGGATGCAGACTAGGAGATCTGTGGTTCAAATCCCAGCTATGGCAATGAATTTTTCAGCCTGATTCTACTCTTTGAAAACCTTGCCATACACGTAGCTAGTGCGGATCAATTTATTTCCACCAATTAACTTCATTTTTTATGTCAATATGTAAAACACATTATTTCAATTACAATGTGAGCCATATTACCAATAAAATACAATAATTTGTTAGAAGCTTCATTTAACTTTTAAGAAACTGTAAATTCTTCAAGGATCTCTGGAGACTAGTTTAGCAAAAACTTATTTGCATCAACAATTTGTTGATTTCTGTTATTGTTACAGCCACTAGGTGACGGCTTATTTTTGTATTTATTATCAACCACTGGAAGAAAAACAAACTTGCTTACAGAATCAATTGGCAGTATTTCAAAATTTATCACACGATTTCTATTTTTAAAAAAAAAGTAGAAATCATGTGATGAATTTTGAAATACTATCAGTAAGTTTGTTTTAATTTCATAGGTTGGTTATAAATAAAAAAATAATGTCACCTAGCAGCTGTAATGATCGATTTGGCTGATGAAGCAAATAAGTTTCTGTGAAAACAGTCTGCTAAGATCCTTGATGAGTTTACAATTTCTTAAAAAGAACAATGAAGTTTGTAATAAATTATTATACTTTATTGTAATATTTGTATGCTTTACATTATTAGCTTCAGCTTTTTTTTTTAAAAAAAAAAAGATATGATTAGCCATTTTTAGAAAAATATGAAAACATTTTTTTCTGCATAATTAAGCAAATGCTGAGGGAGAATAGCTCACCTTGTGTTTTCCGCAATAAGCGATGCACAACAGCCTCATTTTCTAGTGGATTTAATGAACAAGTTGAGTACACCAACCTGCCTCCAACAGCCAGCATCTCCATACCTCTCCTCACTATGCGAGATTGTATCCTGTGAACAGCCAAATGTTGCATGTTTAAACCTACTTCAGAGCTTTGCCTGCTTTTTCCTGCTTTCTCTTTCACATAAGGAGATAAACACTTACGCATTCATGAATACCTATTGCTATGATAGGATGTTTAGTGCATGGCTAGATTTCTCGGTTTGCCATGGAGCAAAGGTTTTTAATCATAATCATTTCACTAAATTTGGCTATTCTAATCCAATTGTAACATACATTTCATAGGTATATAGGATTTAGGAAAGAAGTTTATAAATTTCTTATATTATGCATGTTTGGTGGAACTTAGTAACAGTGAACGTCCAAATTAATTCAAAAAAACTATTTGTAGTTAGTTTTTCACACTCTGTCACTTACACTTTTATTTCTTGAGGGACTAGTTTTAGGAGCTGTTGCTCCATTTTCAACCTCAAAGGTACAGCAATTTTCTCTTGTCTGCAGTCTTCTTTCTGGTGGTGGAACTATGAACTTCTTTATGACAATCAATTGGTGGGATTTCGAAGTTCATTACACAGTCCTTATTTTTTCCTTAATGCATGGTGTTGCTGTATGGCAACATTAGGTTGCATTTAGCTTGAAAAATGTTTTAGTGTAATTATTATTATAATGTTGTACTGGCCTTTGTCATTTGAGTATTTTGAATTATAAACATTACATTATTTTTACAATTATGTTGTAGTGTTTTCTTTAACTATGAAAAGGCAAAATCCAAGCAACTGTTGTCAAATGATACCCCATTAACATCTAAGCGTGTAAATAGCGTGTAAATAGCCTCTGACAATGTCAGACACTCTGTATGAGTCTATTGACAGTAATAAACTACTACTACTACTACTACTACTACTACTACCACACCGATTATTTTACTTAAGTCCTCCCCCTCCTTTACCACAGGCACATTTGACTGCGGTTGCCGAGATTCGAACTCAGGACGTTTGGATTTGATTGGGTCAATCCATTACCTATCACTTTAACGACCATGGCTATTTGAATCAATTGTGTTGAGGCACCGAAGAAAGCAGTATCAAAATCGGTTTAGAAATGACAGCAAGAGTGGCATAAGTAGCAAAATAATTCATGCATTAAAGGGTCAAGATGTTTTCCAATGCTATCAGTTTGTTTTGGTTTATCACCCCTTTTAATAATTTTGGATATTGGTATCAAATTTTGAGATCCATGGGAAGGCCATTTTTGTATGTTTTAAATGAACTCAAATAAATTTGCCAAAGAAAAGTTGAAACTGGATTGACCATAGATAACCTTGATTTCTGCCTATAGTGTTTACCATTAAAGCTGTATAGTGCATATGTTTGTTAATAAGATGTATTCTTCTGCTTCTTCTGTTTCCATTTCCATTATACAGTTTGTCCATCAGCTCATGGCACCTGGCAGGAATGCGATAGAGTAAACAATTTTAGCTGCACGGCGATACCTGAATGTAGACGGGGTTCTGGTTGCAATAACGACACCAGTACCAACCTTGGTATGAGTATTCACGCCACATTAAAGCTAAAAGGTCACTGAAAATAGTGAAACTTAAATGTTATTCAGTTACTCAATTCAAGCCACATGTTACCTTATAAAAACCATACGCTCACCTCAAACAAGTGGAGTAGACAACTCTTCTTCAGAGCCAGATTCATTTTTGCTAGAGGAGTAGGAAGAGGAGGAAGGAGAATCACTGCTGTAAACAAGAAGACAGTTTTCCAGGAAATCGTTTACACTACATGCATAAACATTACTTTTGCTTGCATTCCTTTTTGCATGGATGACAAATTCCTCCTCACTTTGCCAGCATTTGCTGTAAATAATGTTGCTATCCACCCAGCTTTCATCAATATAAAAAATACTTCTCCCATTTTTTCGCAATTTTAATCAAATAAACATACCCCCAAAAAGATATAAGGGTGTTCTATAAGTATGTACATTTCTTTTGTTCTGACAGTTCCTCCATTTAAATCCCAGCTCTGAAATTACTTTCCCAAGTAAACTTTGGCCCCTTGGAAAATTTATCATTTCTCAAACAGTTATAAATTTAAATTTAAAGGGAGTCGATTAATTACACTAAACAACAACACTTTAGTGTCATTATCCACCACCTTTAAATTTAATTTATCATAACAACACTGTTTTCAACACTTCCAAGAAAGGAATTGCAGTTATAAATTTAGAGTAGGAACACCCTTTTCAACAATGTAAAAGTCATGTATAATTCTCCGAATCACACACTTGTCAAAATCATCCACATTCACTACATAGTGTGCAGGTCTTGTTTTTTGGTGTTTTGCTTGTGTCATTTAGAATGCTCTTTTTGCCACCTGCAGTTAAATCTTGCATCTGTTCGTGGATTCTGTTGATTGTTCTTTCAGAAATCCCTGTATAAAAGGCAGCTCTTGCATTTGCTTGACTTACTGGAAGTCCTATAGACTTCATCCTAGCTTCCTCTTCACATCCCTGAAATATCTTTCTTAATTGTTTCTCTGCTCTTAGAATTTCCTTACTTCTGACATAGCACCAGTGACTCGTACGTTGTTACAGTTGAAACTAAGAGAAATTAGCAGTGGGTAAATATAGCATCAACAACATAGGAGTAGTTGGCAACACCTGAAGCAAAACAACGTTTGCATGCATGTTTATAACGTTCAGATTAGATATGTGGGATGTCTCTCCTCTCCCCTTCATACGTCTTAATGCCATGAGCTGATGGACAAACTGTAGTTAGCCATTTTTAACAGTGTATGTAATTTTTCTGTTGGTATGCTTGGGAATAATGATGTGGCATCAAATGAAACCAGTCTGTTAATTTTTTCTAGCTTTATGTCATTAATTTTTTCTACAAAGTTTAACTGCTTTTGCTTCCCAAATTTTTTAAATTTATACTTACCTTTGTAACACATGAGTGTTACTGTACTTGAAGTACTTACAGCACAGTAAGCCATTAAGATAATTGTCTGATGTGTTTATGAGAACTCCTAGTGGTTTACCAAGAAAAACATGAGTTAGTTGGAGAATTTAATGTCATTCTGGCACACTGGCCACAGTAGGTCAATGCTTAGAACAGCCAGACAGAGACCAGAAGCTCCGCAGTTCAAATCCTGTCTATGGCATTGAATTTTTCAGTCTGATCGTACCCTTAGATAGATAGTCAGACAGACAGATAGATAGATGGCCTTTATTGCCGTAAACTTTACAGTATAGCAATGTCATAAACTAAAACTTACCAAGCCACATCATTAAAGTCATTTATGGAATATAATGGGTTTGCCACCAATGTATGGCATATAGCCTTTTTAAAACTTAAAATAGGGAGCTCTCTTAGTCTTTGTGGTAAAAAATTGTATAAATTAATTGAAACGACTATAAAACTATCTGAATTTTAGTATGTCTACATTTATATATAAATTCAAACAGTTTCTTGTTGAGTTAGAGCAAGGTATAAAGCCATTAAGATTTTCTTTAAAATATAAGACAATTCAGCACATACATCGATGGCAACGTTAAAATACCTAAATTAATAAAAAGTGGTTTACAATGTTCTTTTGAATGAACTCCACAAATTAATCTAAAGGCCTTTTTTTGCAATATAAATATCTTAGCTGCTAAAGAGTGATTACCCCAGAAAAGTATACCATAATTAGTATGCGAATAAATGAGTCTAGTAAACATTTTTTTTTTTTGAGTTTGATTTATGAGTCACTATGTTTACACTCAAACTTCACTTACTTGTTGTATAACTGAAATGTTTTCAAGATCATTCGATCTCATCCTCAGCTGTTTGGTGACTAAATGAACATTCGTCTTCTTCCACTACTACGGAGCTCAGATCACTCTGCCATCTGGTGTTAGGGGCACTAAGTTTTAATACTTTATTTAATGCCGGGATTTCAAAATTTATAACTATCACGATTTTTGGTTATGAATATTTTTTTCCAAATATCCAATTCTATGGGTGTACTTAAAGATTTTAATAGTTTAATGTTGTGGCCAATGTTGTGGTTTTCTGTCCAAAAATGGTGTGAAACTGCAGATTTTTCTGTTTCAACTTAATGTTCCTCTGGTGTTCTTTTTGCCTGGTTAAAAAGTTTCTCTTAGCTTTTCCTATGTAGCTTTTCTCACAGGTTTCACAATTTTTCTGATAAATTCCTGATTACAAATTGTTGGGGATTGAATTTTTTAGTGGTTTATTTAGCAGGTTCCCCAGACTAAATTTGTTTTGGGGTGCTAGTTTTAAGTTGAGTCTTTTGAAGATTCGTTCAAATTTTCTAAAAGCCCATGGATGGTAGGTGAATTTTCTATATTGCCAATTTGTGTTTTTAAGTGGTGTGAGAGTGGTATTTTTTGATATCTTCAGTTTTTCCTTTCTATTCATCATGTTCCTCTTAATGAACAAACTGCAACTTTTGGGAATTAGAGGTCTAGGATACAAATTAATTGAATCCTATATGACAAATAGGAAACAATATGTAGTTCTGAATTCCATTAATGGCGATGTTATATCAACTACAACAGAACTGACATATGGGGTCCCACAGGGATCAATCCTTGGTCCTCTTATTTTATATATACACGATATAGCTGAATATGTACATAACAATACAAAATTAATACAATATGCAGACGGCACCACTGTCATAGCCAGCAATACATCAAGCAAAATGCTAGAAGAAACCCTATATATAACTACAAAACTATTGCAGTACTTTTCTACATTAAACTTAAGTATAAATGCATCAAAATGTGAACTCATAACATTTGGCTCGAAGACACTGAATGCGCCTATACAATTAAATATTGACAGCAACTTGATAAATAGTATATAGGATAAAAAGAAGTATTTCAGTAATAATTGATAAATAGTGTTGACAATGTACAACTACTTGGGGTCACACTGGACAAAAAATTATCTTTTACACCCCATGTTGACCAATTAGCATTAAACCTAAGTAAAAATTTATTTCTTTTAAAGTGTCTAAAGAACCATGTCCCAGAAGCAACTACTAGAATAATTTATTTCTCCCTCATTCAGTCACACATCTCATATGGTCTGGAGATCTGGGGCAATACTTCGAAATTAAATGTAAAGAAAACTTTTACTTTACAGAAAAGAGCAATTAGATATATATCTAATTTAAAAACTAAAGAATCATGTAGGGAAGTCTTTCGTCAGAAAAAAATAATGACGCTGACAAGCCTGTACATCTACAAAACAATTTTATATATGATAAAATACATCCCATTGCAAACAAATTTGGATATTCATAACAACACAAGAAACAAGAATAATTTCGCTACTATGATGTATAGACTCCACCTGTGTGACAAGTTGCCTAGTTACATGGGAGCCAAGCTATATAACAAACTCCCAGCAGAAGTTAAAGTGTCTAGTAACTTAACAAAATTCAAATTTTTCTTGAAATCATATTTAATTAATGTTTTTTTATTCACTTGATGAATTTCTAAACTAAGACTACAACTTCAGAATTTATCGTTTGAGTGCTAGTTTCTTATTTTACAATACTTATGACTAATACCTAGACATTGTATTAGGTGTACAAGACATTATACATTTAGAATAACATCACCTAAGTTTTAGTTTCTTCTAATATCTGTATATATATCAAAATATCCAGCAACTTTAATTGTATATAATTGACGACTTGCCTGTTTTCAACAATTCTTGTAAAACATAAGGTGATAATAAATTATTATTATTATTATTATTATTATTATTATTATTATTATTATGGCTGGGTTGAATCCATTTAATACTGCTATCTCTTTTATGTGTTTTTCTTTCAAAAATTCCTCCTTACTCAGTGGGATGTTGTATAGACGGTGAATTAGACTTCTAAAGGCAGCTAGTTTATGTGAAACTGGGTTGTATTCATTTTTCTTTATGTAATTATCTATGTGTGTGGGCTTCCTGTATATTCCAAAATCTACACCATGACGATTTCTAGTTATCTTGAGGTCCAAAAAGGTAGGGTGTTGTCTCTTTCTACTTCCATTGTAAAGTGTGTTAACGTCTCAAATAATAAAGATGATTTTATCGCCGACATAGAAATAGCCACACATAACCTAAAAAATGAAAACTTAACCAAAGCCAAAATGGAATGTCTGGATATAATAAAGCAGTTATCTCCAATATACAATAAAACTTACAACAAGACAATAAGAAATTTAAATAGGAAGCCAGTGGTATACCTAAAAGCCAACAAAGGTAATTCTCTAGTAATTATGGAGACAGAAGACTATATTCAGAGAGTAAACCTTATGTTAGACAGTCCAGAATATGAAATAATTCCAAAAAATCCATTAACCCCAAGTATCACTTCTGTCAATAAAGCTTTATCAGTTACAAAAACATTAAGTACATCTGAAAAATACAACTTCCAACCCCACACTACCAAGGTTGTACTGTCTGCCAAAAATCCACAAACAAGACAATAGCATGAGACCCATCAATTCACCTATGTACCACATTGCAAAGTGGTTAGTAAGAAAATCAAAATCATATGACAAATTTCAAAGTTTGGGAATAAAGAACTTAGAATTGATAAATCACCTACAGAAGTACAACATCCCGGAAAATCACATACTAGTTTCTTTTGACGTTAAGGCACTTTTTACAAGCATTCCAGTAGAAAAAATACCTACACTCCTCAAAAAATGGCTAACCCAGACTACAACGGACCCCACAGATATAGATGACATTATCAATCTTACAGATTTATGCATAAGGAATTATTACTTCATGTTTAACCAAAAATTCTACAGACAATCAAAAGGATTAGCTATGGGGAGCCCACTTTCGCCTATTTTAGCAGACCTATACATGAGCTATTTTGAAACACACATATTTACAAGTTTTTGCTATCATTCCGGAAAAACTTAGAGAAGATTCTCTAAAATTACTAAACCTGCAAGATAATCACATCCAGTTTACAGTGGAAGTAGAAAGAGACAACAACCTACCCTTTTTGGACCTCAAGAGAACTAGAAATCGTCATGGTGTAGATTTTGGAATATACAGGAAGCCCACACACATAGATAATTACGTAAAGAAAAATGAATACAACCCAGTTTCACATAAACTAGCTGCCTTTAGAAGTCTAATTCACCGCCTATACAACATCCCACTGAGTAAGGAGGAATTTCTGAAAGAACAACACATAAAAGAGATAGCGGTATTAAATGGATTCAACCCAGCCATCATAAGGAACATGATGAATAGAAAGGACAAACTGAAGATAATATCAAAAAATTCCACTCTCACACCACTTAAAAACACAAATTGGCAATACAGAAATTTCACCTACCATCCATGGGCTTTTAGAAAATTTGAACGAATCTTCAAAAGACTCAACTTAAAACTAGCACCCCAAAACAAATTCAATCTGCGGAACCTGCTAAATAAACCACTAAAAAATTCAATCCCCAACAATTTGAAATCAGGAATTTATCAGATAAATTGTGAAACCTGTGAAAAAAGCTACATAGGAAAAACTAAGAGAAACTTGTTAACCAGGCAAAAAGAACACCAGAGGAACATTAAGTTGAAACAGAAAAATCTGCAGTTTCACACCATTTTTGGACAGAAAACCACAACATTGGCCACAACATTAAACTGTTAAAATCTTTAAGTACACCCATAGAATTGGATATTTGGGGAAAATATTCATAACCGAAAACCGTGATAAAGTTATAAATTTTGAAATCCCGGCATTAAATGAAGCATTAAAAGTTAGTGTCCCTAACACCAGATGGCAGAGTGATCGGAGCTCCGTAGTAGTGGAAGAAGAGGAATGTTCATTTAGTCACCAAACAGCTGAGGATGAGATCGAATGATCTTGAAAACGTTTCAATTATACAACAAGTAAGTGAAGTTTGAGTGTAAACATAGTGACTCATAAATCAAACTCAAAAATGAAGAAAACTTCACTGTTAATAATACTTCTGCTTGTAATATTTATAGTAAACCTTCATCAGAACGTCCTTCTTAACACGGTTCCTTAAAATTCTCAACATGAAAATTTCTTCCGTTGTTTAAGGACTATGATACAATGAAGCACAAAATTGTATTAATGAAAATTTCTGTTGATCGTTTTTGATACATAATTGATATGTGTTACCTGCCAAGGTCTGAATTGATATAAATACCTAAAAATTTTATAGAGGATCCAGAAACACCATTATTAAATTTATACTGAATATCAGTGGTTTTACCCGTGTTTATAGTTAGACTGTTTGTGTTACACCAATCATTAACCACTAGAGTTGCAATAGGTCATTTAAATTTTAATGTGTTTTTAGCTTTATCATAAAAATTAATAGCTAAATCATCAGCATAAAGATATGCAGTAAGGCTTTTGTCACAAATTGAAACAGGGAGGTCATTAATATAGATGATAAAAAGTACAGGTCCCAAAATTGAGGCTTGTGGAACTCCATATTTTACAGGTTTGAACTCTGATAATCTTCCATTAAAATAAGTTGCCTGGGAACTATTACTAAAATAAGAATTTAGAAATTTAATGCTTTTATCCTGAGAACCATAAAAACTAAGTTTCTCTAAAAGAATGTTAGGAGAGAAGAGATTGAAGGCTCTAGAAAGATCGAAAAATCTACTTGACACAATGTTACCATTATTGATATTTTCATAACATTTTCTCAGAAAGCTTGCAACCTCCTTCACAGTACTCATGCCATTTCTGAAACCAAACTGGTAATTATTTAACAAAAGGTTCTCTTCAAAATAAAAAACAATCTGTTTACATAATAGCGATTCAAATACCTTACCTATTATTGGAATTATACTAACAGGTCTGTAATTATCATAACAAGTTTTGTCTCCTTTCTTAAACACTGGAATTACTTTAGAGAATTTAAAATCATCTGGGAAATAGCCAGCATTAAGGCAACTGTTAGAAACATAAGATAATGGTTCACATATATACGGGGTAGCTGATTTTAATAGGTTAAAATTAATTCCATAAACATCCATACATGTACTACTATTTAGATTCATAATAGCAGAGTAAATATCTTCAGCACTGAGTTCTAGAAATTCAAAATTACAATTTGGCTTGGGCAACTTATTTAAAAAGGACTTTGATTATATACAATTACATAGAGTATACAATTACATACAAGTATACAATTTACAATGTCATTTACTTTGTCAATAAAAAAATAATTAAATTCTTTACAATTTATATTAATTGGGGATGTATCGGACTTTGAACTAGAATTTAAAAATTCAGATATAACTCTCCAAAAAGATTTTGATGTATTATGAGAGTTCTTAATGAGTGTTGAATAGTAGTTCATTTTAGTTATCTTTAAGGTATGTTTGTATTTCCTTTTCATATCAATATACCTGCTTTTGTATTCGTGGATACCAAAATAACCAAAGTTCATAAAGTATCGTACATTTTTCTCTTAAAATACGGAGTTCATCGTTGTACCACTTTTTATTGTTACATTTATTCTTAGGCTTATGTCTGAAAGTTATAAAAAGAAATGCTGTGTTGACAATGTCATAAAATTTGGTTAAAAAAATATTCAGAAATATTAGAATAATTAAGTATGCTATACAAATTGATCCAGTTAGTGTTAATTAGTAGATACACAAAGTATGTTACGTTACAATAATTAGTGTCCCTTATTGTTATTAATTTATATGACAGATTATTATCGTGATAATCAATACTAGCTAAAAATAAAATTGGATCATGATTAGAACATATACAAGGAATAAGTTCCGCATAACATTTGTTGAGATGTATAGAAGTGAAAACATTATCCAAACGAGTACCAGATACAGGTCGAGTAATTTGTGTGATCAAGTAACGTAACCCAAAACATTCAAGAACACTAATTAAATCACTCAGATCATTACTTGACTTGTTGAAGTTAACGTTAAAATCACCACTAACAACAATACTTATGTTCGTTTTACGTCTGAAAACAGACTGAAGGAAATCATAAAAGCCAGTTAAAAAATCAGTAAAACAAGTTCTTAAATTACTAGGTGATCTGTAAAAGTTAACACACAAAATATTAAAACATTTAATAAAGATACAGCAGGCTTCAAAGTTGTCATATACAACAAAGTCAGTTTATATCGAGATTTAACTGTATTGGAACACCACAGTGAAGCTAAAAATTATTAATAAGTCGCATAAGAGCCGAAGATGCAAACGATGATTTGCGAAACATGTCCTCAAAATAGGTACGAAAGTGAAGCAGATGTGTAATAAATACGACTCATCTAAAAATTAATAAAGTCAGTTATATTCAATATTTGGCTAGATTTGCGCTCATTTTTAACGAAAATTGCAGAGCCGCCATGTTTACCACTTGGCCTACAAAAACAACTTGATAAATAAAACCCTGGAATTTTTAACATAAGCAGCTCTTTGTTACTGAGCCAGTGTTCAACAATACAGATTAAACCTGGATCATGATCGTTAACAATATCAATTAAGCTATCCATTTTATTCAATATACTCTGCACATTCCAATAAAATATTTTAAAATTAAATTTACTTTTATTCTTCATATTAACATTTATAAGGCCAGTATTTATGTTATCTCTTTCTTTGACAGCCCTGTAATTTAAAGAATCTTTTGGAAAATGGAATTTACTTATAAAAGAACCACTGGGCCAGAATTCCAGTGTATAAACTACCTCGAATGAAACTGAAGGCACACCAATTTTAAAAGAACTGTAACTGGGATATCTAGATTTTAATTTTTCTACAACATAGTTGCCCGGTTTACAGTCATTTAGGTACTCAGCTCCACTAACTTTTGAAATTAGGACATGTTTCAAAAGTTAGTGGAGCTTAAGTGTTTTTACAGTTCGAGAATTGGTTTAAAAAGTGTTTCTGATTAAAAATAATTTTCTTTCCAATTAAGATTTACTATGCGTGATTGTAGGAATTTAATAACAGTTACATTACATCATTATTACCAAGCACACCAACAAAAAAATTAGACACTGTTAAAAAAAATTGCTAACTACAATAGAAATGGAAACAGTAGCAACAGAAGAATACATCTCATTTACAAACCTATGAACTGAACACAACTTCAGCTTTAATGGGAAATACTACAGGCAGAAATAGGATTATCCAAGGGCAACCCACGTTCACTCTTTTTGGCAAATTTATTTATGGGTTTATTTGAAACATTCATTAAAATGACAATCTCATGGACCTTCAAGGATTGGTATTGATATGTTAATGACCTCTTTGCAATAGTTCCAAATAGACATTTAGATGATGCATTAAAACTACTCAATCTGCACAAAAGAACTATCAAATTCACAATAGGAAAGGAAGTCAATGCACAACTCTCTTCTTGGACCTAAATATCATCAGCAATAACACAAATGTAAAATTTGGAATTTACAGGAAGTCAACACAAGCATACAATTAAATAAAGAAGTCATAATAGAGAAATGTACATTCCAGTTTGAGCATTAGGTTAATTTCACTTTTCAGTCTTTGCTAATTTTCCTGGTCCTTTTCAAGTATGTTATGATGTGATATCTACTACACTTCTGCCTGCACAATACACACTTGCAGTCTTTGTCTGGCTCGTGGAACTTTTTGTTTACACATGTCTTGTGGTGAAATCTGTATATAGAGAGTCGTGTTGTGATGTGGCACTGCGTGTTGCACTCTCTAGTCCATCTGTTGTCCATCATTGCTGGTGAGGTGTAGAAGTTGAGGTCGATTTCACTTTTCTTCCTTTTCCATACGTTTACTAGGGCCCTGCTTGCTTCTGTTGGCTGTAAATAGAATTGTGCTCGTATGTCTTCTATGAAGTATGTCTCCCTCATCATTTCATATACCACCCGGGATGGTGCTGCTTTTCCAACTCGGGTAATCCTCTTCATAAACATTGCTTTTATTAAACTTAAAGGGAGTCGATTAATGACACTAAACAACACTTACCTTTTTTTTGTGTCATTAATCGACTCCCTTTAATTAAAATTATAAAACAGAAGTATTTATAAACTGTGGAGCTTTATAAATAAAATCTTTTTAAACCACTTGTCAAACTATAAAAACACTTTTGCTCCACTTACAATTAAAATTAGGACATGTTTCAAGGACCACGCATCCCCATCATCAGTTGATCTTTGACTAGTTCAAGTGACCGCCTCCCTCTCCTGGCGCTGTTCAACGAGTTGAATGATGTCATCCACTATTGGTATTTCGAAATTCATGGCTCTCTTTCTATTCTTAAAAATGTGTATATTTTCCCAAACTGTTAATTCCCAATACCTTCTTGCTGGTACCAAAAGCTTGATTTCTGTAGAAATATTATGATTTTTTGACCAAAAATGGTACCTATTAATATGCCTTCAAACACTAGGAACATTGCAAAATAACAAGTAAGCAGAGGCAGCAAACATTCTAGAAGTAATGTTAGACATGTGAATCAAAATTGTTATTATGTGCCAGAGAAACAATTTCAGCAATTTCTTTAAACAGGGTAAGCAAGTTTCAGTACTTCTACAACCTTGTGCTGGGCATGGATGGTTGTCACTCTGGTGTACATTTTGGAAAAAAACAAAGGCAATGCTTATGGATCACTCTGAAATATTAATTCTCTTACAGAATGAAGGTGATTCAACTTCAGTAGCCCATATTATAGGAAATTATAAGTAGCAACTTCTGTAAATATAATAATAAAAAAAGGAACAATAGAGAACAAAACAATATTTGAACTTCTGATACAGTGTTCAAACTTAAGAGTTCTAGCTATGGATACAAACCCATGAAGGTGATGTCCATTAGCTGTATTCCATTTCAGCCAAATATCAGGATTCTTTCTCAATGTTCCATCTCCCGAGCATGGAACATCACAAAGAATGCGATCAAACTTCAGCATTCTTGAAGAGTTTCCTATAACAAATTAATGGTAGTCTAATTCATGTACTGCTAGCTTGTCCAACTGTTCACACTTGATGCATAATTATTAAATCATTACATATCCCTTAAACAAAAACATAATTTAAAGGATGAATATGTTCAAACATCTGATAACTACAGATAGAATATCAAATTGTAAACTGCTTTCAGACATAACACTATTGGTAAGCTGATTTTACATACCTTGGCCAGGAACATATAAATTTGGCATCACTGCTGCATCATGGTTTGTGATTATGATGCATGGAGAGCTCAACCGTTTTGCTTGGTGAACCAACATGTAGCACCGATTGTTATCTACATCATTTGCTATCACAAAGCCATCTGATAAAAACAGAACAGAGATCCAATGTTATATTAGAGCAGAACTTTAATTGTAATACTAGAATTAGAACATTCTATTGGAACAAAAGTAATACAAGTTCTAGTTTTATCAGAATATGGAGAATGGATGAAACCCATGAAGATCCAAAGCATTAGCAAATAGTTTTATCAGAACGTTCAGCAACAGGACTTTTTTTCCAAATTAAATTTATGATTATGATCAGCAAATGAACAATTAATGCTTGAAGACTATTAAAAAAAAGATCTTCAATTTAACGTAATTTTATTGCAATTCAATCATGGTGTTACACATGACTGAATCCAGTCAAAGCATAGCCTACTAGATAGCTTAGAACATGTACTATATGTCGTCTGTTCTAGGGCTAGCATGCCAACCTCAGGTTACCAAGGTTGCAGGTTCAAATCTGGCAGAGGACAATAGATTTCTTTTCAGATGTAAAAATCCTTATCATGGTTTCCTTCAGAACATAAGTAAAGCCATTGCTCCTGTATCATAGATGTAAAACAACTTCAATGGAGCATTGTGCTCACATTCCTTGCCACAATGTGCCTGGATTTGATCCCACCTGCAGGCGTGCGGATTTTAAGTCCCGGTATAGGATCACTGCCCACAAAACATTGTGAGAAATCCAAGGAGCTGTAAGAGGTAGCAGATCCCGTGAAAGAATGCACACTTTCCGACTGTGGGTGCCAAGAAGTTGAAGACATCTACCATATCGGTTGATCATTCACCTCTGCCTTGTGTATGTGGGTGTTAGACATGGAGTTGGCAGGCCGAGGCCGGATTCGGTCTGTTACACTGTGACTTACTTTATTAAAAGATCCTCAAGTCTGATAAAGACACCTCTCATAAAAATTACACAGCCTTTCATTTACAATATTATGACTCTGTGGCTTCGTAGAATTAAAAGTCCAATTTGCAGAAATTCAAATCGTTCTTTATTTTCGTAGAAATACACTCACAGCAGCAGTATTACATCACATACACAATCACGATCTACCAAGGTCGATGGCCATAACAGCGTTCTGATTACACCTGTTTAGAACATCAACTCTCGTTACAACATCTGTTCACCTGTTTACTACTTTACGACTCCTCTTGGCAAGTTGTCGCTTCCTTAAATACCTCATCTGATAATTCCAGACTGTTCCAGAACAATCAAGAAACCAAATAATCTCAATCAATCAAGATGTCACCAGAAATGTCCATTTATCTCAGGTTTTGGCAGACCTTTATCTATGTGCTAACTTTATCAATTCCTTTGTGTAAACACTATCCATCTGTTATCTATTTGCGCCGATCTATTTATGGCCGTCGCCGCGACACTGCTCCCTCCTCAAGGCTGGTCGTCCCAAACGATCCAAGTGTACCAACAACATCTTCCCTTGGAGCACCTTCTGGATGTGGTAGACCATGTCGTTAATCCTCTTCACCACCCAGTACGGTCCTTGCCATGGCTGTTGAAGTTTCGGGCAGCATCCCTTGGTCCAGGTAGGGCGGAACAACCAAGACTAGGTCACCCTGTTGGCACCCTAGGCTGTTGGCTTGCCTGTCGTATCAGGTCTTCATGCGGTAGCTCGCCTTCTGGATGTTCTGACGAGCCATCTTATGCATGTCGTGGAGATGGTCCACCAGGTTCCCCACATACTCGGTTGCTGGCTGTTTTGCATCTGGGGGGCTTCCAAAAGCCAGATCACAGGGGAGGTGTAACTCTCGGCCAAACATTAAGCTGGCTGGCGTCATCCCAGTGGTGTCGTGTGTTGACGAGCGATAGGCCAGCAAGAACAGTGGCACCTTGACGTCCCAGTCTCGCTGATGGCTGGTCATGACCTTCCTCAGCTGTTCTTCTAAGGTCTTGATGCACCTTTCAACCATGCCATCCAACTGGGGATGTAGAGATGTTGTGCGGGTCCTGTTCACCCCAAGTCTTTCCAGTGCTTCCCTCATCAGGTTGGACTCAAAATTGGAACCCTGGTCGCTGTGGAGCTCTAATGGCACCCCAAATTAACAGAATACTTGCTGCACGAGGCAGTCTGTAACTGTCCTTGCCTCCTGGTTTGGGATGGCATACACCTCCAGCCACTTGAAGTAGTCCACAACCACCATCAGATACTTGTTGAGTCGGTCGGACTCTGGAAATGGTCCAGCTATGT
Source organism: Mantis religiosa (assembly GCA_030765055.1). NCBI lineage: Eukaryota > Metazoa > Arthropoda > Insecta > Mantodea > Mantidae > Mantis > Mantis religiosa. The sequence continues at coordinate 248,302,625 of CM060948.1, forward strand.
CGACGGTGATCCGTTCGAATGGCGCTCCGATGTTGTAATGCTGCATGCGACCCCAGCTCCTAGTTTGGAGCCCGCAACTTGCCGCACACATGTGTCATTGATGGCACCATCTCTCAGTGTCTGCTCAGAGCCTCAGCCAGTAGTAGCGCTGTCGGAGTTTGTCGATTGTTCGGTTTGCTCCCAGGTGTCCTCCTTAAGTACCGGCATGCACTTCCTCCAAGACTTCCGGGACCTTACTTCGGGGAAGCACCAACTTGCCATTGGGTGATTCCCATACCCAGAACAGCATGCCCTGTGTTGTCTTTAGCGAGTCCCATTGCACCCAGTAGGATTTGCATGTGGCGCACCTCGGTGCGATGTCCTCCCAGGTTGGTCTTGTCCCTGCCTCCACTTCCTTCAAGAGTGGCCCCAAGTCGGCATCTGCCACCTGCTCCCTCCTCAGGCCTGCGCTATCCCTGCCATCCGCAGGCACTGCCGTGATCACTCTGACAGCTGCGGCACGCTCCTCTTCCACTCTTGTGCATTGGCCGTACTCCTCTGGGCAGGATATTCAGGACATGGCGTCTGCGTTTCCGTGGCTCTTACCTCTCCGATGTTCAGAGGTGAAGTCGTACTCCTGCAGCCTCTGGACCCAACGTGCTGTCTGGCCTTCCAGGTTCCTAAAGCTCAATAGCCAGGTGAGGGCGGAGAGGTCAGTCCTCAGGTGGAATGGCTGACCATTAAGGTACTTGTAAAGTGCTCCAATGTCTTTACTACCGGCATTAGCTCTCGCCGGGTAACACAGTAGTTCTCTGCCTTGGCTGAAGATGCACTGGTATCGTCTCAGTAGTTGTCGAACCTTCTCGAGCTGTTCTGCAGTCAGGTGGTCGACCGCCCTCTTCAATAAGCATTCCAGCCAGGGCCCCACATGTTGTGTCGGCACCAGCTCCTGTGTCTTGTCGATTGCGATTACGCTGACCACGTGTATGTATGTCCCCATTGCCGTTCCAACCTGGACGTCGTGATTGGTGTCCGCTAGGTTAAGCAGCCTCACTGGCACCTCCTCTCTGCACGGCAACATTGTTCTTCTTTCGCTGTCCTTCCAGTCGCGCCGTCACCACCACCTCCTTTCTCGCAGGGACAACCACGTCTTCCTTCAAGATGACCCTGCAGATTCCAAAGCAGTCTTCGGGTTGCCGGAGTATGACCTCTTCTCCATTGAGCCACAGGACCTTCCTGCTGACGTCGACCGTCGCCTTGTGGCTCCTGAGGGCATCCAATCCCAGTATCACCTTTTCGCGACGAACACCCACAGACGCGCGACACTCCGTCCCACGGTGAACTTCAGTAGGGCCTCCTCCACAGGCAAGGTGTCATCCGGTGCCGTCACAAGCTGGTATGGTCGGCTAGGCTTCGTCGGCAAACCCTTGGCCACATAAGGTCTGATGATGGTCACGGCTGCCCCGGTGTCTACAAGCACGTGGCACGGCTTCCCTCTCACTCAACCGTCTGCGATGAGGCTGTCATCCATACACGAGCTGACGAACACCCACAGACGCACAGCACTCCGGCCCACGGTGAACTTCAGTAGGGCCTCCTCCACAGGCAAGGTGTCACCCGGTACCGTCACAAGCTGGTATGGTTGGCTAGGCTTCGTCGGCAAACCCTTGGCCACATAAGGTCTGATGATGGTCACGGCTGCCCCGGTGTCTACAAGCACGTGGCACGGCTTCCCTCTCACTCAACCGTCTGCGATGAGGCTGTCATCCATACACGAGCTGACGAAAACCCACAGACGCACAGCACTCCGTCCCACGGTGAACTTCAGTAGGGCCTCCTCCACAGGCAAGGTGTCACCCAGTACCGTCACAAGCTGGTATGGTTGACTAGGCTTCGTCGGCAAACCCTTGGCCACATAAGGTCTGATGATGGTCACAGCTGCCTCGGTGTCTACGAGCACGCGGCACGGCTTCCCTCTCACCCAACCATCTGCAATGAGGCTGTCATCCATATGCCAGCTGATGGCGCGCACTGTCACTCAAGGGGATGGTGGTGATGGTGCCGACGTGCCCCTTGCCACAACGGCCCTTACTCGTTTTCTGGCTGCTTTTCCTGGTGTTGGTCGTCCTTGCGGTCATCGTCGCGGCCAAGTTGCTATTTTCAGCTTCCGTCTTCGTTGTTAATTCGGCCTTCACTTTGTCCATCTTCCCGGTTATGTTATCGTTCCACTTCCTGACACCAATTGTGACTCTGTGGGTTCGTAGAATTAAAAGTCCAATTTGCAGAAATTCAAATTGTTCTTTATTTGCGTAGAAATACACTCACAGTAGCAGTATTACATCACATACACAACCCCGATCTACCAAGGTCGATGACCACAACAAAGTTCTGATTACACCTGTTTACAACATCAGCTCTCGTTACATCTGTTCACCTGTTTACTACTTTACAACTCCTCTTGGCGAGTCGCCGCTTCCTTAAATACCTTATCTGATAATTCCAGACTGTTCCAGAACACTCAAGAAACCGAATAATCTCTATCAATCACGATGTCACCAGAAATATCCATTTATCTCAGTTTGTTTCGGCAGACGTTTATCTGCGTGCTAACTTTATCAGTTCCTTTGTGTAAACACTATCTGTCTTAGTACAAAAGTGAATCGAGAATATATTGACACATTGCTTCACTCACACTGTTTATTCACAGGACATGTTTCAAGAGCTCTTGCTCCTATCATCAGCTGATACTCGATTAGTGTAAGTTGTAGTGGTTTCCTCTTTCTCCGTATTGTCAATAGATGGCGTGATGTACTTCTCAAAGATGTCCGGTGGTGGAGTTTCAAAATTCATGACTCTATACTTACACTAATCGTGCATCAGCTGATGATAGGAGCAAGAGCTCTTGAAACATATCCTGTGAATAAACAGTGTGAGTGAAGCAATGTATCAATATATTCTCGATTCACTTTTGTACTAATTTGTGCTTCACTGTCCCTACGCTTCTTCCAAGTTTATACTTTGACTATCTGTCTTATCTATTTGCGCAGAAACTTTTATGCCCGTCGTCACGACAACATAGAATGGGATATTGAGAACCACAGCAGTTAAACAGCATCCAATAAAAACTAAATTTTTCATGTACATATTTATTTTTGAGACAGTCTAAAATTAAAATAAAATTAGCATTATAAAATATTTGAGTAAAAACAGGAGTTTTTAAAACATATGTTGCTTTATATAATTTTCAAAATTCTTCCAGCAACAAGTTTACATAGTGCTTTTACTGCTAGTTAAACATCCCCTCCAGAACCATCCTCACTAACAAAGGTTTCTTCCAGGGTTTTCTGTCCTCATAACCAGCAAATGGAGGGGATAACTCTAAACTTTAGTTTTCTTCTTAAATTTCCTTTCCAACTTACCATATCATATCATTTCATTTCATCTATCAACAGTGTCACTACCTGTGGTGGATTGTGAAATAAGAGCAGACATTAAACAGACACACATGTACACAAAGGTACGAAGGTTCAGTATCCTCTATATCACTTCACAAATTTATGGAGACAACTTTCAATATCTAAGAATTTCTAATAACTAAAATTATTACTATAGCATAAAGCAACTTACATCATAAATCACAAGAATAAGATTATTGCAGATATATCAGGTTTAATAAAGTCTAATTATATTATAATAAAATATAATAATTGAGATACACTCCACTTATCTGTTTGAAAAGTTATAAATATGTACATCAGGACCAGTTTCGCAATCTATCCATTGCATTATCACCTTGCTTACAGGAAGCAATTTACAATTTTATAGCAGAATTTATAATTTTTCAAACAAATAAATGTAGGGTGACACAATTACAATATTTTATTAATATTATTTTTATGGCTTCACTGTCAGTAGCTTCAGTTTTTAGGAAATACAGTCTAATTATATTTATACCTTAATTTTTACTTCTTCTACTAGTTATCTACAGCAAGTAGAGCAAATATTTTATTCTATACAAAGATAGATTCTTAGATATCACCACACTTCCTGCCTATAACGAAAAATTTGCATTTTTTAGAAAAAACGTACGTGCTTTTGTAAATCTCCTGTGTTTGTGAATGTCTGAAAAGCATAAATTAAATGCAAAAAGTTGATTAAATACTCAACTTGGAATTTTAAGTACATCATCTAGGAATGAAATAAAGATTATTTTCAAGAAAATCACCCCATCCCAAACTACCTTTAATGTGGAACATTTCTTCTCTCACTAAATTGACTACAACATTTATATTAAAATACTAAATGTTTGAGATATCTATATGACAAATTAAAATGTATATATATATATTTTTTTTTTTTTTTTTTTTTTTTTTTTTTTTTTTTTTTTTTTTTTTAGGAAAAGCCTGTGTAGTCTTCTTTGTTCTAAATGACTTCTGTATAGCTGGTAAACTATAACAGATACACAAAATCTTACTGTACACAAGTTTATCTTTTTAACATGCAGTTTACATTTTATTTATTAGAATAAATCTTTTTGGGAAATTTCTTGTTACTATATTTGTCACTATGTTTACACTCAAACTTCACTTACTTGTTGTATAATTGAAACGTTTTCAAGATCATTCGATCTCATCCTCAGCTGTTTGGTGACTAAATGAACCTCCCTCTTCTTCCACTACTACGGAGCTCCGATCACTCTGTCATCTGGTGTTAGGGGCACTAAGTTTTAATACTTCATTTAATGCCGGGATTTCAAAATTTATAACTTTATCACGGTTTTTGTTTATGAATATTTTTTCCCAACTATCCAATTCTATGGGTGTACTTAAAGATTTTAACAGTTTAATGTTGTGGCCAATGTTGTGGTTTTCTGTCCAAAAATGGTGTGAAACTGCAGATTTTTCTGTTTGTTTCAACTTAATGTTCCTCTGGTGTTCTTTTTGCCTGGTTAACAAGTTTCTCTTAGTTTTTCCTATGTAGCTTTTTTCACAGGTTTCACAATTAATCTGATAAATTCCTGATTTCAAATTGTTGGGGATTGTATTTTTCAGTGGTTTATTTAGCAGGTTCCTCAGATTGAATTTGTTTTGGGGTGCTAGTTTTAAGTTGAGTCTTTTGAAGATTCGTTCAAATTTTCTAAAAATTCCAAAATCTACACCATGACTATACATGAATATACAGGAAGCCCACACACATAGATAATTACATAAAGAAAAATGAATACAACCCAGTTTCACATCAACTAGCTGCCTTTAGAAGTCTTAATTCACCAGCTATACAACATCCCACTGAGTAAGGATGAATTTTTGAAAGAACAACAACACATAAAAGACATAGCGGTATTAAATGGATTCAACCCAGCCATCATAAGGAACATGAAGAAAAAAGAAAAACTGAAGATAATATCAAATAATACCACTCTCACACCACTTAAAAACACAAATTGGCAATATAGAAAATTCACCTACCATCCATGGGCTTTTAGAAAATTTGAACGAATCTTCAAAAGACTAAACTTAAAACTAGCACCCCAAAACAAATTCAGTCTGAGGAACCTGCTAAATAAACCATTGAAAAATACAGTCCCCAACAATTTGAAATCAGGAATTTATCAGATTAATTGTGAAACCTGTGAAAAAAGCTACATAGGAAAAACTAAGAGAAACTTCATTAATTTTTAGATGAGTCGTATTTATTACACATCTGCTTCACTTTCGTACCTATTTTGAGGACATGTTTAGCAAATCATCGTTTGCATCTTATGCTCTTATGCTCAACCCAATTCCACACAAACATGCCACCATCAACAGTCTCACACACAGATTAGTAAATCTACCCCTCAGCCAGCAAGAATATCAAAACGAATACCATCAAATCTTAAAAACTGCAATTAAAAATGGATATGGAAAAAACCTTGTAGATAAAAAACTAAAATCATTCAAACTTCAAAAGAGATTAAAACAGATCACAGCTCTCACACCAATAAAACAAGAAATTAGATTTGCAAAATTTACTTACCACCCCTGGGCCACAAAAAAGTTCCAAAAAAGATTCAAGAAATACAATATAACATTGGCACCAAAAAACAATTACAACATTAAAAACCTACTTCACAGTAATAATACTGATAAGATAAAACCAGAGGAAAAGTCAGGCATTTACAAGATTAAGTGTAAAGACTGTGAAAAAATTTACATAGGGAGGACAAAAAGAAACATAGGCACTAGAAAGAAAGAACACTTCAGGCACTTAAAATACAAAAATATTGATAAGTCCGCAATAGCAGCTCATTTCTGGTCTGAAAATCATGAAATTGAAGATAGCACTGAATTACTAAAATACGTACAAAAACATAGTGAACTCGTCATATGGGAGAGAATATACATAGAAAAACATAAAAACCAACTAATGAACTTTGAAATCCTGCCAGCAGAGAATCCCACATTTAAGTTCATCACTAAATCAACAGATGGCAGCAGCAACTCCAGAATTACCCACACCACTGGATCAAGCTTTAGTCGCATAAGAGCCGAAGATGCAAACGATGATTTGCGAAACATGTCCTCAAAATAGGTACAAAAGTGAAGCAGATGTGTAATAAATACGACTCATCTAAAAATTAATGATTATTTCGCTTCACTGTGGTGTTCCAATACAGTTAAATCTCAATATAAGAGAAACTTGTTAACCAGGCAAAAAAAAAAAAAAAAAAAAAACAGAGGAACATTAAGTTGAAACAAACAGAAAAATCTGCAGTTTCACACCATTTTTGGACAGAAAACCACAACATTGGCCACAACATTAAACTGTTAAAATCTTTAAGTACACCCATAGAATTGGATAGTTGGGAAAAAATATTCATAAACAAAAACCGTGATAAAGTTATAAATTTTGAAATCCCGGCATTAAATGAAGTATTAAAACTTAGTGCCCCTAACACCAGATGGCAGAGTGATCGGAGCTCCGTAGTAGTGGAAGAAGAGGAAGGTTCATTTAGTCACCAAACAGCTGAGGATGAGATTGAATGATCTTGAAAACGTTTCAATTATACAACAAGTAAGTGAAATTTGAGTGTAAACATAGTGACTCATAAATCAAACTCAAATATGAAGAATACTTCACTGTTAATAATGCTTCTGCTTTTAATATTTATCTTTTATTAGTTTTAATTTTTAAATACTCATACTTTTCTCAAATGGGGAATCTCCACTCTTTTCTTTTTTCTCTCGTCATGCATAGAGCATAGAATTTCAAAGCCATTACATAGTAACACACTCTTTAAAAGGCTATCACTTTACCTTCTGTATCCTACAAGGTTTATTTGGATTGAAAAAAAAAAAATCTATAAAAATAATTTGTAGAGTAAGTAGAGAAAGTTCTATGAATGATATCAAATATACAACTCCATGAAAAAAGGGACAATGCAGCAAAATATTGCATACAACATGTATAAAAGTAACTTTATTACTTTATGGACATTTGAAATTACTCCTTATGGTTGCGATCTAACTTGATCCTCTCGATAATAAAACTCCACTTCTATACTTGATTATATAAAATAATATATCAAATGAGTTAAATCTTGACAAACTTAACACTCAAACATCACATGCAGGTAGTTAATGAAGATAAAACTAGAACATAAAAATCCAATATATCAAGATTTAACTGTATTGGAACACCACAGTGAAGCGAAATAATTATTATTACGACTAATTACAAATTATTACTATTATTAATAAATATAACTCATCTATAAATTAATAAAAATCCTTGTTTTAATGTAGTAAATACTCAAATAAAAACAGCTTACATGTAAAATTATAGTACTAGAATCTATTTACCTGGCAGTTTTCCTTCTTCGGCATGTAGCAGTTCTATAAGTTGAGCAGTTTTAGAACCAGGAGCTGCACACATATCTAGTACCTACAATAATATTACATTACATTACTGGAGCATATGATGTTTGGTCATTTAACCATAAAATAAATCCAGAAGTTACATTAAAACAATTGAATGGACTGATAAATTTATTGGTTTGGGAGAAAAAATTTATTTGGAAAATAAAAATCGCATGATGAATTTCGAAATATCACCAATAGATGCAGTCAATAAGCTTGTTTTGCCCCCAGTAGATGGCAGCATGATATGGAACTATCCATCAACTTCCAGGAGGCAACAGAAAAGCTAATCAGTCTACTAATGATGCTGTGGTGAAAACATCACAAAACTGGTCACAGAGGATTTTGACAATTTTAAACAGTTAAATGCAACTGGATAACAAGTGTTGTAATTTATTTATAAACCTTTGTTTGTCTTTTTAGTCCACAAATATACCTCTACACTTAGTAATGAGTTCTATCATTAACAATTTTTGTGCAGCGAAGCAATAGTTCTTACTTTTAGGCTGACATTGTGATTCTAACTGCAATCAGGAAAACCGCATGGTATGGATGTAACTAGTTTCTGCTACTGATAAGAGAGCACTGTGATGCAAACATAACTACATCAGAGCACATTCAGAAATGATATATAGGTGAAGATCTTTCACTCAGCTACTTTCATGGCATGCCATCCACTGCCAATTTTTAATTTATATTCTCCAACATTAAGTCATATCGGACGATGAATGAAATGGTTGAAATGCTCAAATGAGTCCAGGTCCATAGAGCTTAGTTACCAGACATTTATCTTTGAGGATAAGGGAAAGCCCTAGAAAAAATTTATCCAAGTAACTTGTTCTGACCGAGATTCAAACTCGGGACCTCTTGAATGTGAGGCAGATTTGCTACCATCTATGCTACTGAAGCGGACATCCCACCAACAAAGCTGGCTGGTGTGTTAATGGTGTAAATGACAGTAAGTTTGCAGTAAATATAGTTTGTTACATAGGTTATTTCTAACATATTTAACATGCACACTTAAAAAATAAATTACATATGTATATTAAGCAAAATGATGTTGGAAGTTTCTTTACAACATACACAAATTAACCACTTTTAGAGTTATGAAAACCTGACATATAGTGGCCGCGCCGAAACCATCCCCAGGCGGTCGCCTTTGTACGGCAAAACAGTTCTCACCCCTAACCTCAATGTCATAAATTTCTTAGGTTACACTTACCGGGGCGGAGGGGTGAAGAATGTTAGGCTCGTGTTCATAGCTAAAACCATCCAGGGTTGCCGTTGTTCTAAGACGCATTTAGAAGGGAAAAAAATTCAAGCTGATTTCACTGTACGAACGTCATTTGGTTTACTTATTGACATTTTCAAATAAAATTTAAATCATTAATATATCCTAATTTTACAACGCTTTATAACATAACTCAAAAGAGATATATTGCCTATGCTTTTATGGTACTGGTACTTGCATTACCTACAAGAACTAAATGCGTGTTATTAATATAATATCCAGGAAAGCTTAGTAAAACATTCCGATACCTTGTTGTAGGACCATCATTACAATTTTAAAAGGGTTAAATTGCATGAGTGTACATGAATTTCTGAGGGATATGTACTTGCAAATTAAAGAAGCCTTTTTAATTCTGGTAGTTAATAATAATTTGTAAGCAAAGAGTGCATGTTAGGGCTTTGTTTATTGCAATTGTAAGCCGATTTACCCTCAGATATTTTCCTATATTCTATGGCAGCTACAGACGGGGAATCAAATTTCAGTTGATTTAACAAAGCAGTAAATATCCCAAACGCAAAAAAAAAAAAAAAAACCGAATAAGGAATTAAAGAAAAACTAGTAAGGAAAATCTATTAGGATGTCTTCTAATTTTACAAGCTTGAATAAAGTTAAGCAGTAATTTTTTTTTTTGGGGGGGGGGGGGGGGGCTTCTGTTAAACACAATTTAAATAATCACCTACATTCCGCATAATAATTATGTCATAAACATTTTAAAACTCGAGAAAGGTTCGAAATACTGTTAGGTATATGTTACAAGTATAAATGTTAGCTTATCCAGGGAACTTACAAACGTGCGCTAGAAAGGTACACATTGTCAGACGACCGTCAGTTAATATTTAAAAGTAAAATATAAATGTATTTTCCAACGGATATTTATTTACTAATAAAAGAATACTCTTTAGCTTGTTTGTTTTTCGGTAAACTTTTGTTTGGTACAAATAAATGCATAAGTTCTCCTGAGAATAATTATGTTCGTCTGAACATAGTGAAAAAAATAAATACACATTCTGTTTCTGTGGCAAACAGAGAATGTGGTGAAATCAAATTTGATGGGATATAAATAAAAGCAATGCTTTCGTCAAAACTCAACAAGTAAGAAAAGAAGCACCATTTTCAGCAGAATGATACAAATGAATGGTCCTTTTAAGAACAGAAGCACCATTTTCAGCAGAATGATACAAATGAATGGTCCTTTTAAGAACGTAGTTTTGCTAGTAATTTTGATCAGAAAATCTTTCCACATGACAATGTTTTTAGTATGTAAAACGAACATAAGAAGTCATGTATTGTGATTTAGATGTAATGTCAGATTATTAGCTAGCAATGCAATTTCTCTTTATTTAAAACACAAATGTCTGAATTACGCAAAATAAAGCAAGCATAAAGGGAAAATTTAGCGCTTTCTGCAAAATTCATTCAACAAATTCTGAAAAAAATTAAAAATTATACATTTGTGGTTAAAAATGCTTTGATCCTACCTTTATTCATCATTGTCACTGTCTCCTACATGAATCACGAATCTCTCCTGGTTGCTGTCTGCATCGTGACTTATATATTTTCCCTCGATTTTGGTGGTGCGCTGGACGCATGATGACCAAAGGTTGTAGTCAATTCTTTTTGTACCTTCACGCAAAAGCTCACACACGCTTGTCATATTGTGTTTCCTGACGAATCCTTTCAATTTAGCCCATATGAGTTCTATAGGGTTAAATATGCAGTGATAGGGTGGAAGACGTAAAACTTCATGGCCGCGAGAAACTGCAAGTTCATCAACCACATACTTTTTAATTATATTTGCAGACTTAATTGTATGTATAAGGACGGCTTTTATGGGAACAGGATTTGGTACTGGTATGTTAGTGAAGCAGATGTGTAAAAAACGCGACTCATCTAAAATTTAATAATACTGGTATGTTATGTTCTTTCATGAATGAAATAATATCTTGTAATCTCGTTTTCATGGATGGGATTTTAAACAACTGCCGCGAATGGTAGCTTGCATTGTCCATTATTATCACACATTTTTTGTTTGGCAAGTTCTCAAGCAGATTATTGGAAAACCACTTTTCAAATACCTCGGCTGTCATTTCATCATGACTATCAGCTTTGCAGTCCCCTATGTTTTTAGCTGATAAAAATAAACAGTTCGGCACCCACCCTTCATTACCCCCCGCATTAAGCACCATAATACGCTTCCCTCGTGACGGCGGAGATTTTAGCACACAGTTGCAGGTACCGTCGTCCCATCCCATCTTAGCAACGTCATGAGTGTCGAACCAAGTCTCATCTAGATACACGATCCTGAAACCTTGCGAACGCAGCTCTCATAGTCTGTGCAAGAATTTATATCGCCAAGCTACTATTCTTGCTGATTCCATCACTGCATTTTTCTTTTTCAAACGGTGAAATCGAAAACCCAGCTTCTTTAGCAGCTCCCGAAGTGTAGTTTCCTTGTAAGGAAAATCTGCTACACTTTTCAGATGCTGCAAAAGTTCTCGGACCGTTGGCGACTGCCCTTTACCATAAAATCGATACACTGCGCGCCTTATAAAGTCACAGCCAAAATTATCTACTTTATTAAATTTGGCCCTTTTGTTACCTGGCTTTTTAGGAGTCACTGGGCCTCTCTGCGTAACATTCCGCACAGTTTTCCTGTCCAACTTCAGTATTCTTGCAGTTTCAGAAATCGAACCCTTGCCTAAATTATTGTTTTTCACATACTCATGAATATTGCACACGAAAATCTGGCATTGCTTGTTCAAGGTTTTTGTACGTCTTTTTTCCTTCTTCGGAGTTCTGGAACCACTGGTACTTGGCAAGGGGTAATTTTCCGGTGCAGCTGGAGGGAGAGAAACCTCGTTCGATTCCCACGGTCTCCACATCGTAATTAAACTACGCAAATACTAAATGCTAATAACTATTAAACACTAATAAATTTATAAAACTACACTAAGTAAAACACTATGTAACTTCTATAAATATAAGCTTAATTAACACACATAAGAACACACACCTGTTCACAGTCTAAGCTAATAGCAGACACTGAACATCTAAGGTCACGAGAAAAATGTTGCAACAGCGCTTTTCTTTGGTGACAGATCACCCCATATGTTTTAGGATGAAGGACCCCTATAATTGCCTACTTATGGAATGTGCGGTCAGAGGTGAAACCTTTCTGACGCTTCTGAAGCCGCCTGGGATTCAAAGAACGAGGCTACTATAACACAAGGAACTCCTAGATAATAAAAGAACAGAAGTGTAGGAGGGAATATTTGCTGTGAGAGAATGATAGGATATTTTTTTCAGGTATGTGGAAAACATATGGCATTTTTATGACAAATTAACTGGCTTTTCAGTAGGATTCTGCAATAGCATGTACATCCAAGTTCTTTTTAGAGAAAATTCATGACATGCTTCAAGGTAATTATCACTAACACACAGCAACCTAATTCCCCTCTTTATTTTGCGGGATTAAAAGTGAAAGTGTACAAAACCAATCCATATACTTTAAATTCATCATGAAATTGATGCCATTTCTTAGAGGGAATTGCAGAGCATGTTACTACGCAGGTGCCAGAAATACTTGAACAAAGGCAGGCAATTTCAACATCTCTTTGCTTAATAAGGGTTGATTCGTTAGTTTTGGCAACTATTTATTTTCTGAGCATACAGCATACATACAAAATTTTAAGTTTTACAGACCTTCAATGTTGTCACCAGCATTGCATACAATGTGTTCCCAGTGATGTGGTAACCGTCAAACGCCATCGGCACTGCCTAATCTCAGACTGAACTGCATTCAGAATGTTGTTCACAGTTATGAATTTCTTCCAACACACTGGTTCTTTCAGCTTAGGAATGAGGTCAAAGTAACAGTGACTTATGTCTGGAGAGTATGGAGGGTGGTAGAGCACCTTGTAACCCCAGCAAATGCACAAATCAGACAACGCTCTTGCTACAGACGTGTGCAAATTTTTAGCCTCATTCATGTTTGTTTACTTTGCTTCAGTTTAACACTCAAAATAATAGTTATATACTGCCGTAACCTATTTCAATTTGATGTAATTCTTTTCCTTGCTGTAATATGAAGCATATTCAATGAAATTTCTCTCTTAATAATATCTGGGGGATTTGTCCTTTACTTATAGTAATATGGTGGTAGATCTGCATTAAGAGCAGCCATTTTCTTTATTGCTGTTTATCCAACTGTTTAGTGATATTGCTTTCATTTGGTGAATGTAGTAACTGAAGATAGCTAATATTTGCATTTATTGTGTTTTATGGCTAATATATCCTCAATATTTATTATTAATTGATCTCAAGCCAGGTAACATCGTGTATCTGATCCTTAGCATTCACACTGACTCAAAAGTGATGTTATGGGTAAAACTGCTGACTTATCCCCAAGGAAAGTAGCTGTAACTGAGATTCTTTTGAAGGAAACTCTTTTTTCACAACGTGAAATAGCTAAGAAATTGTGTATTTCACAAAAACCTGTTAGTCGCATTAATCAAGCTTTAACATTCGGTGACACGTTGACCTCACAAAGGGATGGAAAATGCGGGAGGAAAAGAAAGCTATCACCAAGGATGCAGGTGGCAAAACAAAATTGAAGAGCAAGCAGCATTGACCTCAGCTAAGGCAGTACGGTACAGAAATATCAGCCTCAGTAGTTCACGGAATATTATGTGAAGCAGGTTTACCAGCATGCAGGCCTCGTAAACAGCTAAACTGACCTCTGCAATGGCAAGAAAACGTTTAGAATGGGCCAAAGAGATGCAGAAACATCCAGTGAAATTTTGGACAAAGGTAAATAGTATGAAAATTGTATAAAGCATAAAATTAAAGTGTGTAGATATAAATTTTATGGAAATGAAATAAACAGGCTAAACTTTGTTTCTGTCATTGCTGGTTTTGTTATACTATCTTTGAGCAATTTTAAAACTGTTTAATATTAATAGATGTTTTTATTGTTTCGGGTAATTTTCTCAGATGAATCCATGTTTGAAGTATGCGAAGAGAGCAGCCAATATGTGAGAAGGACAGATAAAGAAGCATTTTCCCCTCAGTGTGTCGATCAAAGAGTAAAGCACCCAACACCAAAAATGATCTGGAGCTGTATGTCTGTCCATAGACCTGGAAGATTATACATAGTTGTGGGATCTATGGAGCAGAAACAGTATAAAAGTGTATTAGAAACAAGACTATTTCCGCAAAGTAAAGAATGGTTTTCAAATGGTGATTTTGTGTTCATGCATGACAGTGCTCCCTGCCATAGAGCAAAATCTGTAACCCAGTTCCTCAAAGAAAACAATGTAAAAGTACTACCATGGCCGGGGAATAGCCCTGATTTAAATCCAATAGAGAATTTGTGGAGTGTTGTTAAACAGAGACTGAAAAAATTGAAAATAACTAAAGTTCAGCTTATTGAGGGCCTGAGCAGTATTTGGCACAGAGATGAAGAAATAAAGGAAAAGTGCTCCACCCTTATAGATAGCATGCCTAAACGCATCAAAATGTAAATAAAGGCTAAAGTAATGCATACAAAATACTAAGGATTGAAAAAAATATTTTGTAATATTATTTCTGTTAAATAAATAGAAAATAAACAGTATATGTTAAAAATTTCACCATTGAGTCTAATAATTTGCACAGGTCTGTACATGTGCCCTCAGAGTATCATGTAGAATGATGGATGGATTATCCATGAAGTTATTGTTGGGTGGTTCTTAACACTGCTCACAGATTATTTCGTGGAATGAATAATAGTGCTCTGCATCAATGGCCTGCATTGAGGGAACGACATGCTTTAAGATAACACCATTCCAATCGTAAGCTAGGATTAGTATCATTTTCACATATGTAGTGGTCTACCGAACTTGTTTTATGCAGTGACCCATAATGATGCCATTTGGATGACATACGTTTCAATTGTGGTTCATAACTTTTTGCCTAGGTCTCATCAATGGTGAATGTCATAAGAGGGGCTCTCTTAGCACTCTTATGTACAAGCAGCTTCATATCGCAAAAATTTCTCCATCTCTGATAACTCATGTGGAACCTGCAATTTCTTGCATCCTAAGGTGGATTTTACGGATTTGATGCAGAGACGAAAATGCCAATTCAGTATCTGCAGCTAACTCTCCAATAGTGCACTTTTGATCCACTAATGCGGACACTGTCTGCAGGTCATTCTCAATAACCAATGGATGAGACTAGATGTAGGCATTTGTGACGCAATTTTGCATTCTCCTTTAAAGGCTTGTACCCACCTTACCTCTGTTCGAT
This sequence comes from Mantis religiosa, assembly GCA_030765055.1. Classification (NCBI taxonomy): domain Eukaryota; kingdom Metazoa; phylum Arthropoda; class Insecta; order Mantodea; family Mantidae; genus Mantis; species Mantis religiosa. The sequence goes on from CM060948.1 coordinate 248,318,084, forward strand.
ACGACAATGCATCTGCACCACAAACCTCTCGCAAAACTTGGTGACACCATCATACATTTCCACCTCTGGCACATTCAATTTTCAACCAGATTCTCTGCTCCTGCTTTGAAAACATTGTGTTATGCTGTGAGGCTTGGATCTGAACTGATAACCTTTGGCTCATTGCATGAAAAGGAGAGGGGGGAAAGCGAGTCCGTATGCTTGGATGGAGGGGAGGCAACTAAACTACAAGTGCAATAAACAGAATTGCCAACCCTAGTTTTATTTGGGTTCCATAATATAGTTGCCAAAACTAAAGAAACAACCAATGTACATGAGTAATTGAAAACCTTGATGAAATGCTAGGGTTTTAACAATATGTTAAAATGTAACTAAATGTTAGTTAACAAACTTAACAGCATTTTAAAGTGGGGTTGGTAAAATCAGGCCTTAATGCTGTATACTAGCTTAAATTGGGAATAGCTTAATTATTGAGTCCATTAATATCTCTATTTACCAAAACCACGGAGATAAATAAAACAGCATTTTCTGGGACTCCTGGAAACAATAATGAGAGCATAACTAGGAAAGAAAAAAGAAAGTCTGGAAAAGTTTTGGAAAATATTTTGCTATTAATTATAGTTTCATTTCTACAATTTCATAATGCCAATGTCACTAAACAATTATATTTTTGATCCCAAAAATATTTCTCTAAGTAACTAACAGTGCAACAAAATTAACAATGAAAACATAAAAATGAAATGTTACAAATGTGAAAAGGTCAATTATGAAAACTGTTAATGATTTATAGTGAAATAGTATCTTACCTTATGATGTGGTTTTACATCAAGCACAATTGGTGGGATCATGCTGACAACTTCTTGTCTGCTGATACTTCCACAGTTTGTTTCAGAAATGAGGAAGTTATGCAGACGAAAATAGGCTTCAGAACGACGAATATCCTTACGAGTCAATTGTAACTGCCATCCTAAGCCATCTGGATACCTACAGAAGTTACAGAAACTTAATGAAACACTGAAAGATAGAATCAGAACTGAAAAATTCATGGTACTCAGTGGTAGAGCATTCTTGTATAGAACAGAAGATCAATGGTTCAAATCCCAATTATGGCACTGAATGTTTCAGTTCTGATTCTAGCCTTCAAAGTTTGACTACACATGATTTATGTATGTTAGAACAATCAATTATCATTGACTGTTCTTATAAATGGAATCCATAACAATAACTTAAAACTTGGGGCTTAAGTACTTACGAGCTGTCATTGGGGTACGTGATCTCAAACAGATTTCTTCATTGAAAAAACTATTTATAGTTGATTTTTTCGACACTTCGTCACTTACATTAGTATATTATTGAGGTACTAGTTTCGGAAGCCGTCACCTCCATTTTCAACCTCTATCCAACTAATGTCTGTTGTCATCTGCCCTCCTCTCTGGCGGTGGAACTATAAACTTCTTTGTCAAATTATCTATTGGTAGGGTTGCAAAGTTAATTACTGTTTCCTTATTTTTCCATATGAATATGTTCTCCCACGTTGTCAGTTTATTACTCCTTTTAGTAATTTTGGATTTCAATCAGGTCTATAGAGAAAATATAAGTTGGAGAATTTAATGCTGTACTGGCATGTTGCCATGATAGCTCAGTGGTAGAAGAGCTGCATGTAGAACAAAGATCCATGGTTGAAATCCTGGCTAAGGCATTGGCTCTTTCACTTCTGATTCTATCTTTCAAAGTTTGCCTTCATATGATTTGTATGACTGATATAATCAGTCATTATAAGAATAATTATAAAAACATGATAAGCAGTGATATTTTTCTTTCTGAGCTCATCATTAATCTGACACTGTATGAAGTCATGAACATTAGTTCCTGTGGTAGTATGCTCCATTCTGAAGTATGTTAAAATTTTAAGAATTTAAAAGAGAAAGGTTCATATTAATGTCTCCCAATTTCAATTCTATTTCTATTTCATGGAATATGAATATTAGAGGGTATCTTTTAGCATTTATTGCAAACATGACAGATTTGTTGACTTCCTGCCCAGAGGAGTAAATAAGGAGGCTTCAAATAGTTTAAAAATTGAGTTATTATAGGGAGGGGATTGCATATTGTGTTTATATCAGAAAATGTCCCTCTGATATCACTGAATTTTGTTATTAAAGAATATTTTTATGTGATTTTGATATAATTTGAGAAATTTAGTTTTTAGAAAAACTGATGAGTTACCTTAAAACTTCCAAAGTTCTACTAACCTTATTTTCAATCCCAAGCATACAAAGCAAATCTCAAAATTGTATATCTAGACAAAACATTTTCCACTTTTACGATACTATACAAATTATAAGTTAACTTGCAACTCTGAAAAATTATTCCTATCATATTTTCAGGCCCTTAGGTAGAAGACTGCATTGTTTAACCCATCTAGTCAAAAAGATTGTAGTATAGTATCATGAACATAACAAAAGTTACTGGTTACTTATAATTTGAAAAAATTGCCCTATCACTATTTCCAATCATATTAGTGTCTGGAACTATATGATATATAAAGCTATATATATAAAGCTATGTATATTTCCAATCATATTCTTTATTTTCAATCCCAAACTGACAATTCTACACTGCTTGGCTGATTGGGACACAAAGTTGTGCACTTAAACTAAACATTACAGGACACCTGCAACTTCTTCAAAACACATCTGCTCTTATTTTCAATACTTTATACAAAAATATGTTGTCTTCCATGGTATAGTGTTTTCTCTGGTTGTTGAGTTCAAGGTTCAAAGACAGAGGGCAATGGATCAATGGATGTCTGGATAAACAAATCCTTAAAAAGGATTTCTTCAGAAGCTTGTTTTTTAAATTGAAATAAAAACTATTGTAGTTGATATGTGTTTGGAGGAATTTAGTAACAGTGAGGTCAAAATTAATCTTGAATTCATTTTTGGAACAAAAGGAGTTATAAACCAAAATAAACTGACAACATGGAGGAACATATTCATATGGGAAAAATAAGGACTGAGTAATGAACTTTGAAATCCCACCAGTAGATAATTTGATAAAGCAGTTCATAGTTACACCGCTAGAGAGAAGACAACAGATGTTGGATGGATAGAGGTTGAAAATGGAGGCAATGGCTTCCGAAATTAGTTCCTCAATAATATAAAAATGTAAGAGATGAAGTGTCGAAAAAACTGACTACAATTCCTCCAATGATGCATAAGCCTATTTTTTTGTTTGTTTGGTCACATTGAGCAGCATTCTACGAAACTGAACATGTCATATGAAAAACAACCTCACCAAATCAACTTAAATCATTTTAACTACCACCATACAGCAAAACATGCTTAGTGCTTATTTGAACATAAATAATTTCATTTCTTGAAAGAGACTATCATGTGCACCTAGTGGCCGAATCAGTAACAAACTCATTTGATTTCAGTATACACAGCTTGGATGTCCCCACATGCAGATGACATAATAGAAAATGGAGAAACTTTCTTTTGTGTGATGCGAGAATATTTTCTAAGTCCAAAGGTGCATGTATAGGCATACGCAAGCAGACGACCAAGCCAGTTCTCACGTTGCAGCCAACATGAGAAAGATACGTAAAACTTGTAGCCAACCTCTGCAAGAATGCCCCAGACATTGGTGATGCAATCTGTGTGCAAAGGAACATGGTTTGAGCAGGCTGTTATTACCCGGTCCAATTTTGTTACTTATGCATTCCTTTGCACATAAACAATCCTACGACACAACGATAATAGAGTGCTCCGTAGGAAATACATGTATGAGCTCACGGACTGTATCGAACTGGTTCAGCTACTGCCGCGAAGTGTACATGATGTCAAATGACACCAAGTATACTGAAAGGGGGAAATTGGCCGTTTCAGCCACGTCGTTCAAATCAATTAATGCAAAATAGGACAATGCAAATTTCATCGTGGGCGCGTTGTAGAGGGCAACTGAATCTTGGGAATGATCGATATGGAAACGAATGAGGTCCAGATGACGATATGCCCCAACATCAGAAGGGATGCAAATATGCTCCACACTCTAATTGCAGCGCCATGATGATTTTTATAGCTATGTGGTGCAATTTAGATACTTTTTTTTTTTTAATTAACGTCCTCCAACGTTAAGCATTTCAGGCGATGAATGAAATGGGTGAAATGATGCTCAAATGCGTCCAGGGTCCATGGAGCTTAGAGTTACCTGACATTCATCTATCAGGATAAGGGAAAACCCTGGGAAAAAACCTTATCCAGTTAACTCACCCTAACAGTGATTCGAACTTGAAACCTTTGAACGTGAGGCAGACACGCTACCATCCATGCTACCGAGGTGGGCATTTAGGTACTACTTTGTGTTAGTGTAATTTAGGGAGAAGTAAGACTGTTGGCAGCATTGCATTCAGTAGAGAAGCAAGCACAGTTGGCTGCACTGAATTCTTCAATATGGCTACATTACACAGTAAGTAATTAAACAAACAATTAATAACCTTAAAAGAATGCCCTCCAACACAAAGTTACACTAAAAAGTAAAGAAATTATATTAAAAATCATGGTTGTATATAAAAACATCAAAAAGTGTGAAGGAATTAGAAAAAAATTGCTTTGTCGCATATTAGAAAGAACAGCCTAGAAAACAATGCAAAAATTTGCATGGTTTGACAATCGGGACAAATGTTGGACACATGCTTTGTGCTAATTGTATGCTCGTGAATTTAAACATACACCCCTACCCCTATCAATCCATTACTTAAAGGATGCTAATTTCTTTATTTTTGATCTCTAATGCTTAACTGTCTGTTATATGCTATACCATCTTACCATTAGCTCTAATGGGGCAGCACAACTAGAACTGGGAAGACATTTTACCAGGGTCAAAATTATCTTAAGGATATTGAAATATTTATATACAGTAGCTAATTTGGAGGAAAAACAATATTATTAAGGAATGTCTTCTTATGCAAATAAGAAGCAAATGGGAAGGGTCTTGCACACAAAAAGTACGGGAATTCATGGAACAGATAGGTATATGACATATTTGGAGGAATGGGGAGTATTGTTATAGAGGCTTTTGGAAAGAAGTAGAATTAAGATTAGAAGATATTAATAGTCAAGTTATTTTTGCTAGTACAAGGGAGAAAAGCTCGTTGAGGATATAGAGAGAAATAAAAACAATATGGGGGAGGGAAAAGTACACAGATGTGTGTAATAAGCCAGGGCAAAAAGGATTCGCTTGGGCAAAGACAGCAGTCAGAAACTGGAAAGGTAATTAGATATGATAAGGATGAAGGAAATGCCCAATATGTGAAGATGATGATACAGACTGGCATGGTATACTATACTGTACACAAAGGTATGGAGAGAAGAAATTTGGCAACAAAAATGAATAGATCCTTTCATGGAAGTGTTGAAAACAGTGTTGTATAAATTAAATTAATTGGGAGTCGATTAATGACACTAAACAACACTTACTTTTAAATTTTCCTGGAACTAGTTTCAGAGGCCTTCCCTCTATCTTCAGCCGGACATCGACTGGTTCTCATTGGTGTAGCTGGCAATATTTTGTCATCGGTCTCCTCTGGTGGCGGTTCGAGGAACTTGCTGAACAAATCTTTCTGGGGGATGTCGAAACAAAGTATTCAATTTCGAAATCCCCCAGAAAGATTTGTTCAGCAAGTTCCTCGAACCGCCACCAGAGGAGACCGATGACAAAATATTGCCAGCTACACCAATGAGAACCAGTCGATGTCCGGCTGAAGATAGAGGGAAGGTCTCTGAAACTGGTTCCGGGAAAATTTAAAAGTAAGTGTTGTTTAGTGTCATTAATCGACTCCCAATTAATTTAAAAATGAATAGTTTTAAGGAGGGGGGGGGGAAGATATCAGGAAAATGTTATCTGTAAAAGGAGAAATTACTGTAAGAAATATATGATTACTTAGGGAAAGTGAGAGAGAAATGGTTAAGAATAATTAAGGATAATCAATAAATAATTTTGGAGAAATGGGAACAAGGGATATAAAAGAGCAGGGGGTCAGTAATACATGGAAAACCAGGGTTTGGATGTATTGAGACCGAAATTTAAGACAAGCAGGTAGGACGGATATATATTGGGTGGGAATAAGAAAGTTTATTATGTACTAGGGATGTTGTTAATGGTAATGTATTTATGAATATATGTATGAATGAAGATGAAATATTCTATTCTATTCCACAATTATCTAATTTAAGAAGATATTCCTGCAGATTGTAAGTACATGGAAGTTGTATGCATTTTGAGACATTTGGAAGGAGAGCAGGCTCTTTCCCCAACATAATTCTCTTTTTGAATGCCAAGCATTTAAATGTCTCACTCTATGCTATTGGTATATACCAAATTAACACAAAATGCAAAATAGTCAGCAGGAAATATAACTAAAACATTATCAAAGCTTAGAGTGAGTTAGATGCTGTAACTACTAACCATGGCAGACAGATAGGCTGCAGTTCAGGTGCTTCTTCATCTCCTTCTTCCCTTGATGGATTTAGTAAACAATCTTTGAAAAATTTTCCCTTTACAATGTGTAGAAGTGCTCTTGCTTCTGCCTTGGAGCCAGTTATTCGAAATGCTGTGGGCAGGTTTTCTTGGATGCTTGACAGAAATTGATCCCACTCTTCTTCCGGACATATTTTCTGCAGCTAAATATCAAAAGAGAAAGAAATGTTAGCAAAAATCTATTTTTAAATGAACAGCAGCTCTTCCTTCAAATGCTTTTATTCTTTCAATAAAGGTAACTGGTAAATGATGTAACACATACAACAAAATTTGCATTTTTTTTTTCTGAGCAATATGAATGAATGGTTGAGTTTCTATTTCTATTTCACAGTTACAATCAATTACATTTACTAAATTGGTTAAAATACTTGGTATACAAAAATATCCTTCAAATTTAATAAGTCTAACATTTGCTCTTACAGGTTCCATTAAGTTAACCCCCTGGTCATTTGTATAATGGATCTCCCACCTTTTACACTTCCTTATTGTATTTTACCTTGCCTCTGACTATCCTGATCTATTTCACTCTTACTTGAATGAATTCCTGTAGTCCCTTTAAGTGGAACATAAGGCCTTCTGAACCACACAACCTCGAGGCCCATAGGCAATGGGTTGAGGATCAGAGGTTTCCCGATCAGAGAGATTCCAGAATGAGTGATCAGCCCAATGCCAGAAGTGAAAGTACAAGAAAGATGAGGTGATAAAAAAGATGGCGCAATGGAATGCTGGCGTGGGAAACTGGAGGACCTGGAGAAAACCTGCCCCAAAGCCATGTTGTCCATCACAAATCTCACTTTGCAGTCACCTGGGATCGAATCCTTGGTGCGAGCCAAGCGGTCAAACCACTTAGCCATAGTGCAGCCTCACTCTTACTTACTGTTCCTAAATATTCTACAATCATTTTAATCCTTTTTGTACCATTATCAGCCAAAATGTTAATTGCAATAATTTCTTTATGTAATTTGTCCATTTTACTTTCCATATACCCTCACTCCAACCCTTTAACCCACGACACTCAAATAATGGAATATTTCCTCTGGCTTCTTGCACATGACATTCCCTTCTTCATTATCTCCTCTAAAGCATTTTAAATACAATGCTCCTGATTGTATCCAAGTCAACCTTTCTTTTACCAAACTACTACAATAATCTATGTACTTCTCTTCCTAATCTTTTTAAATTATTCTATGTAATTTTAGAGAACGCTTATTTCTAAGACTGGCCAAAATTTACAACACTGTTTCAAACCTACCTTCTCTGTAATACCATTTCCTGAATACTTAATGCAGAACTTAACTCTTATCTTACTGTCAACAACTCTTACAGTTTTCTTGAATCCTGGATGATTCTCGGTTTCCCTTCTTTTTTAACCATTCCTGTAGCTTAGAAGCTAGTATATCATATAAATTTTGCCTAAGATTGACAATACACTAATGCTTCTATAATTTCCTGGATTATTAAAATCCCCTGTTCCCTTATACAAAGTCTGTTCAAAAAATGCCAAAATTTTGCCTACAAAACTTTTCTATTCTTATCTTTTACTTATTGTGGCCTCCTTTGAAATATTCTCCTCCACAACTGCTCCCAATGACATTTCCACTTCCGGAAGCATTCTTGTTACACTTCTTTCTGGATCATGCAAAGCACCATTTGCAAATGTTTTATCTCGTCTATTGTTGCAAATTTTCTATACTGTCACCCGAACGTCGGAACTCCCGATAGAACCGGCTGGCGGCAGGGGAGCAGGAGACGGGAAACGTTCGGCAACGCCCACCCATTTGTCTTATAGCGGTAACGAGGGGTGGCTGGAAAAACATCACTGTGCCGTCTCTTTCCCCTCCCCATTGAGTTCTCGAACATACAGGATATTTCATCTAATCCGGAACCTTCTAGATTTGCCAGTTGGTCCTATATAAGAAGCGCGTCGGGCTGGAGGAAAGTCAGTTCTTGGCGAACAGCTGTGAGGAGCGCCCAGTGAGGGGACGGACTGCGTACGTGCGTCAGAGGAGTGTACGTAATTGCGAGTGCAAGTGGAACTGTAACGGATGAATTGGTGAATTGTAATTGTGTGCATTACGTAATTCTGTGTGATTGGCAAGTGTTCCTATTGTAATTCGGTGGAAATAAAGAACATTTTTGAGTGGTGCAATCGGACTTTTAATTTCACAAACCCACAAAGTCACAATACTTTATATATTTTCTAATTCTGTAATAAGTTTCAAATATTGAGCAAATGGCTTGGCTCCAGCCCTGACCTTAACCCAAACCACAAACTTATACAATAATGTTAACTTCTAATATCTTATACTAACTGCTTTTTCAAATCTTTTTCATTCCTCTACATTCAAGTTAAATGTAAACTGTATTTCAATTGCACTATGCAAGGATATATTATTCTGTTCCATGTTTCTTCTTTCCTTTTAGTCTCCAAATTCCTATCAATTATACTAAATCTTTCCTTTCTTTCTTACTCCTACTGTCACTATAACCTTTCCTGTGCAATCTTTTAATTCTCAGCAAAATTTCAAAGAAGTTTAGTTTCCTATAGCAGCATATGGAGTGCTCAGTCAGCAGCAAGAGACTATGTTCTGTGACCTGCTGCTGTGTGTTAAGGAAGGGACAAATCCATGAAGGGGGTGGATATTACAATATATAGAGCAAGAATGGGACAATTTAGGAAAGTAAAACTTGTGATTTTGAGTCAGATTAGGGAGATGATAAACATATTGATTTTAGGAAGTTATTTTTATGCTAGCGACTGCAGGGTCAAATTCTGGCCCTAAACACATATAGATATGCTGAAAAACTTAATTGAAAAAATATTACACTCTGATTATTTTGAGGTGACAGCTTGAGTAAAGATGCACATTAAATGGAATTAGTCGTTACCCATCCTGAAAGGAGACCGAGGATGATTTATACATGTGGAGCCATTGATGGTGCATGCATCAACTACCGTATGTGTACCAATCATCCCCAGTCTCTTTTCAGGATTGGTAAAAGACTAATTCCATTTAGTGTGTATTTTTACGCAGCTGCCACCTCAAGTTAATTGAACTATAAAATAAAAGGCATGGAACAATGAGAAATATTCCTAATCTTAAAATTCTTTGTATGCAATCAGGCCTCATTTATAACAATGAAATTCATAAAATAAACACTAAACAGTTCCAAATCAAAACTTTGTTTTCAGAAAGGTGTGTATTATAAAATCATCAAAATATTTAATGGTCTTCCTAATCTTAAAGGAAAAATTTCACTGTTTTTAAAATTGCTGCTAGAGAGTACCTTGCTCAAAATCATTTTATTTTGTACAAGATTATCTGAATGACAAATTATCCTGATAATGCTATGTAGCTCTGTAAGTAGAAGCTAGCTTTTTGAATGACAAATCATTGCCAATTGAGGAGTGTTTTTTCAAAACTCGATAGATGCGCAAAATGTGTGTCTGAGAAAAACGATCTTTTCTATTTATTGGCAATACTAATTGGATAGTAGAGCAACTATATTAATCATTCAATTCTCCTTCCTGAAACTGTCTCATTGAATGTGAAAAGAAACAAATACCATAACTTAACTAGTGCAAATTTGAGGTTTGAAAATGCAGAGTTTTTTCAAAAACCGATAGAGCATGAGCGAGAAATTAACACAAAGTTTTATTATTTTAGTCATTTATTGTTTTTGTCACTTTTTAGTTATGTATTTATTATTTTTTACTTATTTTCACCTTTTCATAATACATAATGTATTATACAACAAACATGTTAATGTTTATAAGGATTACTTGATTAGGTATTGACTTAGAAACTAAGTACTGCTACATTCACAATAACAAAATATTTTGTTTTATTTATATAACATATTGAATACCAAGAAATTTCAAATAATATGAATAAGTAAGCTTTAACCTTTGTTGGTATCTTCTAGTACATCTTCATAAAACTCTTTTGCAGTTTCTGGAATTTCAAAACATTTAGCTATATTTTGAATAATCTTTTTCTTTACTTTGCTCACTCTATCAGGAGGCATATAACTGTTCCAAGTATTGGGTAGATATGTGAAATGCGGGAAAATTTTTTACTCTTCTCCAAGAAAGCAATAAGCATGATCATCACACTATTCTTGTTCTGACTAGAGAAATATTCTGAAAATAAACGAATGGTAGAAAGTGTTGCTGGACATCCTTTCTTCCAGTTCCAACAAGAAGTGGTGCAAAGCTGAGGCAACCTGGTTGCAGTCTTTAGCAGATTCAGTTTCCAACCATGTATACAAGGAAATATCATCTTCGTTCTGGGTTTTAGATGGAGTTATGCACCTGCCTTACATAGAATTGCTAACAGAAAGTTTAGGCAGTGGTTGATTCTGCTGCATATCAGAAGAAATAGTTATTGCCCCAGCATTCTCGTTTTCCTCTTACAATAGCTTTTTTTTTTTAATTTACCTCCTCCAACGTTAAGTCATATTGAACGGTGAATGAATTGGGTGAAATGGTGCTCAAATGAGCCCAGGGTCCATGGAGCTTAGTTACCCGACATTCGTCTTGAAGGATAAGGGAAAACCCCAGAAGAAACCTTATCCAGATAACTCGCCATGACCGAGATTCAAACTCGGGACCTCTTGAACGTGAGGCAGACACTACCATCTACGCTACCGAGGTGGACTTTTCAATAGCTGATAAAACCTTTTAGAAGTCTGTACATGGTTCTTAGTTTGTTTCTCTTTTCCACATCTGCCTTTGTCTTCATCTTCTTCAGTCCCATTTTGCAATTGGAGCATGTGTTAGTGTGTGGTGTACGGAATGAAAAATTGAAGAAGTTGTAAAATATGTATTTATATTTTGGCAATAAGCAGACTGGTAGATTACTTAATCTTCTGTCTTTGCAAAAGTTGTTCCACATTTTTCAGATATTAAGTTATGGACGTGAATATCCTCTCCTTGATTTTGCTCACCCATAGTGCCTTTCTCTACATCTGTACTATCTCAATGTCTTGCTTTATAGCAGCAGAAATGCCCTTCTGTAATATTCCTGTTCTGTCACCTCCTCTGGTTTCCTTTGGCACATTTCCAGATAAGTGAAATTTTCTAGCCAGGAAAGATAATCTATCTTTTGACACACCTGTGATTCCTTGGAAGCATGCAGCGCATACTGACAATACTCAGCCATCATTAGTTCTCACACTGTGTTTAATACTAACACGCTTTAATTAAGATTAGAGTTAGGGGAAGGCAACAAGCGTATGAAGAAGCTTGATGAAGGATGTCTCAGTGTGGTGGAAATGTATAAGTGGAAAGAAGAGTTGCATAAAACATTTGTTAATGAATTGAATTCAGAGAGTAGTAAAATCTTACAAGTGAGGGTACAAAGCTTAACTGAGAATAAAATAGAGCAAGCCATAGAGGACTGGAATATATTGTTAAAAGGGCAGGGGCCAGTATGAAAATGGGGGGTTCTAAAGGCATCAGTAGGCAGTGGTTTGACAAGGATTGCCAGGTGGCGAAGGCAAGAGTAGCACAGGAATTAAAGAACTGGGGGCAATCAGGGGAAAAAGAGGAAAGGGAAAAATTTCCTGATCTTGAGATGGGCATACAGGTGTATAATGGAACAAAAAAGAGGGAATGGAGTGAGAAAATAGGCAGAATGCTAAATAAAGCAGCAAGAATACATGACACTAAGAAAATTTGGTCAATAATAAGAGGGCTATATAAAGATGTGGGGAGAGACGAGCATATAGGCGCAGATCAATGGTGTGCATACTTTGAATCACTGTTAGGACAAGATAATTATACCAGAGTGGAAAGAAGTTTGTTAGGGGGGTCCGATAATAATGAATTAGATATATTTCGGATGCTGAATTTTGTGAACAAATAAGGAGGTTAAAAGCTAACAAAGCTAGTGGTATTGATGGTATACCAGGAGAATTTTGGAAGGCTTGGGCACTCGATGAAACTAGGAGGAAAATAGTGATAAAATTATTCAATAAAATAATGGAAGAAAAGAAAATTCCTAGGAAATGGAGGACAAGTATGGCAGTGCCAATTTACAAGGGAAAGGGAGATAAAAATAACCCAGCTAACTTCAGAGGGATTAGTTTGTCTATTCTAGGTAAGATTTTCACTGGAATTCCAGCAAATAGGTTGCAAAATTGGGTTGAGAAGGAGAATAAACTATCAGAGTTCCAAGCAAGTTTTAGACTGGGCAGGAAAACATCAGACAACAATTTTATTATTAAAACAATTGTACACAAATAGCTGAGCAATAAAAGGGGAAGGGTATATATGATATTTATTGATCTAGAAAATGCATTTGATTCTATTAATAGAGAAGCATTGTGGATAAAATTAAGCAGTAAGGGGATAAGTCATGCATTTATAGAAGTAATTAAGATGATATACTAAAATTGTCGCATCGTAAGTTGGTGATTGGCGTTTTGCCTCCACGTGCTATTCAGCTGCGAAAACAAGGAGAGGGAATAAACACGTCACTGACACGTCATTGCGGTCGCCTAGCAACCAACAATCCACCAATCAAAAGTAAACTGTTGCCATAGCAACCCGGCACGCTTATCCTACGTTGCCAAATCTAACACACTACACCACGTGCTTTATGTATGACGCTAGTCTATCGGCATGTTGAGGTTTGCAATAAGCAGACATTGTTACTATTGCTGCTTCGCGTATGAATCAGCGGTATCACAATACCGTCGTCGTTCGTTGCCCTTTAGTATGAGACGGTATGCGTTGTTTGAAGGGAACAGATGTGGATTTAGTTTCAAGGAATATCTTATGAGAATTTCTGGGTTAATGACCAACCTTTTCAGTTTAATGACCAACCCTCCTTACCTGCCTTTGTCCGGTCCAGTTCTAACATGAATAACCCTTACGGTACTTAGGGTATTTCTCCCTGTCATCACTGCCAAACTAAGAGTGTACTGCTTCAAGTAGGGAATGTTTCACAGGGTGTAAACAGCTTTACATTTTCGCAACATAATTCGTGTGTTTCGGTGATCAACTTTAGTGTTTCAGTGTAACTTTAATATTTAGCTAATTATCGTTACTAATGGCTGTCACAAACACTTGTGCTACAGAAACAGACAGAAGGAAATTATCTGTGAAGACCACCAAAAATGTTTTTGGGTACGGAATCCCAATTAAAGGACAAGTAAGGGAAATTAAATGTGCGTGTTCAAGACCATTTTTTTTAAAAAAAGTATGAATTGCTAGAACCGGTAAAAGCAAACCGCAGTTCCCAAAATATATACTTAATAAAATTGCTGCAGAAAAAGGCCACAAAAATATTAGACTTCCTCCCTCCCATTGCCATTTTAATGCAATAGAGTTGATTTGGGCCCAAATAAAGGGATATGTAGCGCGCAACAATACAGATTTCACTATATCATCTGTTATAAAACTAACAGAAGCAATAGCAAAAATAAGTGCTAAAAATTGGGAAGATGCTGTTTGTCACACAAAACAGTTATAGTAGCAGCATGGGAAAACGACGGCGTTTTGGAAGAAAGTGGAGGAACTCATGATTTCCGTGGGAGATTGCAGTAGCTCTGACGGCGACGACGACGGCGACAACGATCAGAAAAGCAGTACCAATGACAGCAGCGACTCTGAGATAAGCGGCATATTCCCGTTGGAATAGAATGCATAATTCTGTGCAGGTATGGCACTTTTGTTTCTCTAAATCTAAACTGTAGCTAACCATTTATTTTTTGTTCTTTTTGAAGATTTCGTATGCTGTAATTAGGTAACTGCTCACTTAAACGTGTAGACAGTCTTACGGCAGTCTTATGATTAATACGCAAATTTCTAGGAATATGTGCGTGTACATTACCGCACTCGAACTTCCTCCTCCCCTCTACCCGCCATCTTCGTGCCTAGCACGTGGAGAGGAACGGTAAAGTGGCAACGGCGCTATCCCCTCTCCTTCCCTACTCCTTCAACCGTCAATCACCAACTTATAATGCACCCATAATAGTAGAATGAGTTGTGGATAAAACTACCAGGCAACAAAGTAACTAAATCTATATCGAGTAAGGCAGGGATGTAAACTTAGTCCAGTATTATTTAACCATTATATCGATGGAATTTTAGAGGAGATATCAAGTTGTAGGGTACATTCACCAGTTATTAATAACAAAGAAATACTGGGGCTACTGTTTGCAGATGACCTAGTAGTTGGGTCCATATCAAGTGGAGGGCTGAGAAGAGCAATCGAGGCAGCCAATTCTTATTGCAATAAATGGGGTTTGAAAGTGAATGAAAACAAAACAAAGATTATGGTCTTCAAAAAAGCATACAGGTTGCATAAGGATGAGAAATGGGAGGTTAATAGAAGAGAAATAGAGGTAGTAAGGAGATTTGATTATTTGGGGACAAGGTTGAGTTCAGATGGCAGCTGGAAAGAACAAAAAAAGATGTCTGTGGCAAAGGTAAAATGGCCATGAGAGTGATAAGATCATGCTACAGTAAACTGCCAGATATAAATGTCAAATGGTTGGAGAGGATTTATATGGCAGTTGTAGAAAATAGAATGTTACATGGATCAGAGGTTTGGGGAGTAGATGAGGCTTGGAGAGAGACTGATAAGAGTGCATAGATCCTTTTGTAAATATATATTGGGATTACCAATAGCATCACCTAATGGGGCAGCACAATTGGAACTAGGCAGGCATTCTACTAAAATTAAAATCTTATCAAGGGCAATGAAATATTTATACAGAACCACTAACTTGGAAGATGGCAATATTATCAAAGAATGTTTTCATATTCAAAAGAGAAGTAACTGGGGTGGGTCTTGGGCACAAAATAAATGACATGTTGCAGCAGATAGGTATGGGTCAATGCAGAGTATGGGTATAGAGGCTTCTGGAAAGAAGTTAAGCTAAGATTAGAAGATATTGACAGACAAGACATTTTCGCCAATACAAGTCACAAAAGCTCACCGAGATTATATAGAGAAATAAAAACAACCTGGGGGAGGAAAGGATATATAGATATATGCAGTAAGTTAGGGCGAGAATGTTTTGCTTGGGCGAGAACAGGAGTGAGAAACTTGAAAGGTATAGGTCAAGAGAGGGAGCTAGATAAATGTCCATTGTGTGGAGAAGAGAATGCAGATTTCCATTGTATATTAAATTGTAGTCAAACAAAGATATGGAGAGAGCAGGCTTGGCTACATAAATGGGACAATTTGGGGGGTAAAGTAGTAATTAGACAAATGTTGTCAGTAAAAGGGAAAAAGAACAGGAGAATTATAGGGAATTATTTAGGGAAAGTTAAAGAGAGATGGCTAAGAACAATTAAGAGAAAAATGTAGAGTGGGATACGTGAAATGGCAAAAAGTGTAAAAAGGAGTAGACGGCCTCCAATACACAAAAACCTAGGATTAGGTGTATGGGGACCGAATTACTATTCAATGGTGGGCAACATGATTTGATTTTCAAGATTTAGGAATATATGGCATATTTCAGTATGGATTTTATAATTGTAATCTTGATTTTGTATTTCCATTTGATAATGTAAAAGGAAAGATGAGAAATAAATTTAAAAAAAAAAAAATTACTAACAGTCTGCTTCGTATTTGGAGCTTCTTTCTTCACCACTCTGCAATTAGGAGATGTAATACTCATATATTTCATAAGGAATTTATCTTGATCTATTTTGTTGAGCATGGAAAGACGTTGATGAAATCCACTTATATCATTATAAGTCAAATCAGCTACATCACAGAGCTTATGCCTTTTACTTTTAGGAATTCGTGGAGTGTACTCAAGACCATGTGAACATGAAATTTTTGAAGTATGAGCTTTCCTTGTCTTGCATTTTGATTTCCTTTCCTTGTTTTTGCAATTTCTACCTCCCACGCATTCTACGACTGGTACAGTTTCACAATCTGAGCTCCTGTCCATTGTGCATAGCACAGTGCAGTGTCCCAACTAAGAATAAAAATGCCATACAAGTATAACAAAACTTTCAGAAATGAATGTGAAATCCAAGCTCACAACCTGAGTTCGCAGTTATTGTCAATGCTGCAGCAGTGTACAAAACTTGCAGAAATGATTGAGAATTCCAAGAATCGCAATAGTGAGATGGCAGTCAGTGCCAACATGCGTTTCATAGAATTGAGGTTGCTAGACGCTGGACCATAGTATAACGAAGTTGCATCTATCGACATTTGCTTTAACTGAGCAAATGCATCTATTGAGTTTTGAAAATACTGCTAATATACCCTACCTTCTACAAAGGACATGAATAGAATTTTGCAAAATCTGAATTTACAGAACGATGCAGATATTATATATAACTCAATTTTGTAAAATTTTTCATCTGTTGAGTTTTGAAAAAACGCTTCTCAATTTACCTTGGATGCCTGATCAAAAGCTACTTAAATGTATTTATTTATATATGAAAGAAGCTAGAAACAGAGATATGTTAGATGTATTTACTTAAGATGAGTCAGTACTAGTAACACTAACATCACTTTTTTTAACCTCTGTAAACATGTTTTAGGAACATGTGTTCCCATTTTCGGAACATGTCCGACTAACCAGTGTTGTTTCTGCTGTGGTGGTAGGCTGGTTTCTAGATTTCTTTTTGTTTTTCCTATATATAGTTTATAACAATTGGAGCAATTGATTTTGTAAATTCCAGCTTTTTTATCTTGTGATATAAGGCCTTTTGATCTATTACAAAGTAATTTCTCTATGCTAAATTTGTTCTGTGGGCCTAGGCTAATGTGTTTCATGAAATCATCTTAAATTTATAAAATGTTTTTGGGTGATATATGAATTTCTTGAATTTCAATTGTTTTTCTACGATGAGATTTGTGGTGTCTTTGATATATTTCTGTCATTTAAATTCTGTAATTTTCTTGTTAGATTGTTACTCTGTTGAAACCGTTGCTTTCAGCTGTGTTTACTATATGTCCATATTCTAGATCATATTTTTGTTTGTTCAGGGGAGGCTAGTAAAAGAAATCTAGAAACCAGACTTAAGGAACTTATGAGATGATTAAAATACAAACAAATGGATAAATCTAATCAAACCAACCAGACATGCAGCAGAATTGGACAAATGGGAAAAGATAATTTTGAAACACAAATGACAGTTAATTTTGATTTACCATAATCAAGTACCCTCTGGAAGTACATTTTACCATCACATGATGCCGACATTATAGACACCAGCACAACAGAAATAGCAACATAGGTCAGTCGGACACATTCTGAAGATCGAAATACATGTTCCCAAAACATGTTATCAGAGATTAAAAAAAGTGATAAGTGTAACCAGTACTTACACACGTTAAGTTTGGAACAGTTATTGAATGAACTTCACTACCTTGCAGTAGCAGAAATGTGATAAAAAGAGAAAGTTTTATGTACAGGAGTTTGACTATATCGAATAAAAGGAGAAATGACAGCAAGAAATGAGGGGCAGGGTATCCAGAGATATAGAAAGAAAAGAAAAGAAAACATAAATCGAGGAGTTAAACTTGGTCTAGGAGGAAAGACATGCTATGGGTTGCAAAACAAAGGTAAATAAGAATGGAGGACATAGGTAAACAGATATGGAGTAGCCTGGAAAACAAAAAGGTACTCAAATTTTACAGATAAATTATGAGATGTTGGGATAAGGAGAAACATATACACCAATGCAATAAAATAGAAAGGCAGGGAATGGCATGGATGAGAACAGGTACAATACACTTAACAGGTTTTAACAAGAGGATAAAGAGATGTAGATTATTTGGAAAAGAAGAAAGTACTTATGACAAAATGTAAAGAATTAAATGGAGGAAAGGCGTATGGGATAGCATTAGTTAAAAAAAAAAAAATATGCTGAGAGAGAATAAGCAAAAGAGGAATAAATGCAAAGATTTCCTAGGAAAAGCAAAAGAAAAATGGAGTAGAAAAGCAAAAAAGAGTAGAAAGAGAGAAGGGTTAGGAGACAAGGAGGAGACCTCTTGATGGGCTTGAAAGCCTGAGAGAAGTCAAAAGGGACAGAGATGGCACATACCTATTTGTACTTAAGATTTAAGCAGAATGCAAACAAAAATAAAAAGGTAAAGTATGTACAAAAAAGGTCCATCTGTCCATCCATAAACTACAGAAACATATAAATTCATAGAATTTTTTAAATTGTATGCTTTGATATTTTGAATGAGAAATATAGTAAAGATGAGAATGGGGAATACATATTTGTTAATAGTAATAGATGAACTTGATTTATGTAATCTCAGAAACTATTTGTAGTTGGATTATTAATACTCGTCACTTACTTGTTTATATTTATGAGAGACTAGTTTCAAAGGCATTCGCCTCCATTTTCAATCTCTTTCCAACTGGCATCTGTTGTTGTCTGCTCTCACCACCAGAGAGAGAGCAGACAACAACAAATGCCAGTTGGAAAGAGATTGAAAATGGAGGCGAATGCCTTTGAAACTAGTCTCTCATAAATATAAACAAGTAAGTGACGAGTATTAATAATCCAACTACAAATAGTTTCTGAGGTTAATTTTGACGTCACTGTTACTAAATTCCTCCAAACACATATTGATTTATGTATTTTGGCCAATTAACATGGGATCTATTGTAAGCATTTTGAAGTATTAATTTTAAAAACTACTAGTGGATATTAAAATACACTCACAGTAAATGGTTAATAACACTACCCAACATTTTGAAACATTTTATTGCGGCAAGGGATGTGACATGTGATTTTAACAATTTTGGGCCGCTGAACATGAATCCATTATTCATTTCCAATTATCACGTCAGGTTTTCTTGCAATAGGTACTCCAATATAGTTTATTTCCTATTTCTTATTACAATGCCTAGCATATACAACTTCATACATATATAACATAATTAATATACCATAAATACAATTTCTTACATACTGCTTATTTTGGAGTTGCATATTCCCATGCCTCATTATGATTAACCCAGGTTGTGTATATAATGGAGCATTTTAAAACTTGGGATTTATATTTTTGTTTCCCTTTATACCTTCTGCTATTTTTCCTAGTTCTCATTAGTCTTCCCTGTTTTCCTAAGCCATTTTTGTCTTACCTTGCCAATAAATTTTCCCACTTTTATTATGTTTTCTTCTGATCTTAGATTCAAGATTCTTTTGCCTCTTATTTCATTTGGTATGTTTTCCCGCCTTATGCAAAAGAAATTCATCTCTCCAATATTTTGTTTTTTGAAAATCAAAAATATAATGCCAAGTACTATCTTCTTTTTCACACATTGGACATCTTCCCTTAATATATCCATTCCTTATACCCCTTAAGTATATTACTCCTGTTCTAAACCATGCCAACCGTTCTCTTCCTACTTTATCAAGATGTCAATATATTTTTCTCTACCTCAATCATTTTTCACCAATCATTTTTCAATGTTTTATATAATTTAAGAGATCTTTTGTTATTAAGATTAGCCCGTAGTTTTTTACTCCAATATAAGAGATATAGAAATAAAAAGTACTAAACAAATTAAGATAAGTTTGGAAATATCATAGAGAAAGTATAGTGATATTCTGTAAACAGCCCACAACATATCTATTCCACTACTTTTTATGAGAGCAGGCCAAATAAACACAAGTTTCATCTACATAAGTGCCAATACCTAGGGTTGAACCATAGTTTATTGGTTCACATATCACACCTTGCTGAAGTTCATGATTTCTGTGCTCTAGCCATTAAATGTGACCAAAGAATTCACGAGGGCAATATATATGTTGAACAGCACCAGAAGATGTTATTACAGGAAAAAAATTGCAGTCACCTTTAGTTTTTTTTTTTTTTTTTTTTTTTTTTCAATTTACGTCCTCCAACGTCAAGTCATATCAGATGATGAATGATATGGGTGAAATGATGCTCAAATGAGTCCGGTGTCCATGGAGATTAGAGTTACCCGACATTTGTCTGTCAGGATAAGGGAAAACCCCGAAAAAAATCGTATCCAGGTAACTCACCCTAACCGAGATTCGAACTTGGGACCTCTTGAACGTGCACCTCTAGTGTGAACAGTCCTAGATGTGCCCTTTGAATGACAACTTGGCTGCCCAGCATTTGACTGATGCATGTTTGCCATCTCTTTTCAAACACATCATTTTTTTTTTTGTTATCTAAAAATATATATCTATGTATATAGATATATATTTTTCTTTCTTTCTTTTTTCCCCCTTATTTAACCGATTTTTCATTATTTCCGTTTATTTTCTTATCTGTTTTCCTAGTTTCACAAATATTCACTATACACATAAACACCCATGCCCAAGGCAGGACTCGAACCCGCAACCCTCTACGCGGCGGAACACTAGAGACATACGCTTTAGCGACCATGGCTACGAGGGCCGGCGCATTGGTACATTCCACCTCCCCTTGCATCCTCTTTCTGCCTGCTTGATGTCTTGGTCAAACCTCTTTACCATCTCTTCTCTAACAGCTGCAAGGTTTTCGGGAAAATAATCAAGCTGAGAATGAAGGAAGTGCAGTTTCAGGTTCATTCTATGCCCCAAATCTTTCATGTGATCCACCATCATTTTTATTATATTTATACTATTCACTCTTTACTCCTAGAAACTTCATGACATCTCACATTGAAATCCTTGCAGCAGTTCCACAGTCTTCAACGTCTGTACAAAGTTTGGGTCTTTCAACAGCTTTTTCATTTGTGCCCCATCAAAAATGACTTCCTTGACATTTGCATGTAATAAATATGGAAACTTGCTTGCAATATATTGAAAAAAGGGGCTACTTCTGACCACACCTTAAAAAACTTTTTATGATTCCCAGTTTGATTAATACCGGTGGCAAAATAACCTTTTGTGGATCAGCTAAGGCATCATTTATAACTTCTTTTTTACCCTCGGTGTCAACACTTGTTTCTTGGCCAGGTAGATATAAACTGACAGGCTTATTCACACATATTTTTCTAATTCCTGACACACTTGCCATTTTCACAGCAGAACAAAATGTAAACAACAGGCCAGATGTTCACCACACTCACGACACAGCTGATTGTCACTGGACTAGGCAGCATTAAGAATTTTGCCACTACCAAGAACTACAAAAACTCTGCACTTCAACAGTGCATTTCATCGGGAACAATTCTAAAAATAGACTGATATCGGAGAGTTCAGTGGAATGGTGTTGGATTGACAAGCACTTGCAAGAATATCAGAGCAAAAACAGCTACACTAACAGCAGCTAATTCCGTTATTGTAAAGTAGCACGGAGTTGCAGTGACATATTTTAAGACAGTAAATCATGATTAGCATGAAAACTAGACATGATACAGGAAAACCAGTGACATTTCTGAAATCACAAGACCTTATTTAGGCATAACCGTTTATCAGATGCTTTGCCGCAAAAATCATGCTGCGTAGTATAATCTATGAGAGGAAAGATATAATCGGGATGCCCACTGAGCACCTGAAGCTGTTTTCTCTGTATTTTCCTTGTGTCATTTTCATTTTCCCTGCATTATATTTGGCAGACCATAATAGGAGTCGGATAAATGCTGACGATGGGGAAAAACCGTTCTCCAAAACATGTTTAAGTAAGGATAAATTAAGTGATGTTTGTGTTTGAATTACCGACTCATTACTTCAAATGTTAAACTGTTTCTAACCTTTTGCTTCAAATAAAATAATATACTCTAGTATTACTAAAATTAGCAACTGAGTCAACCTTGTATAGTATACTTTTCTCCACTTGCAAGTTTTTTGATGAAGACTAGTTTCTGGGAATTTCTTCCCTATCGTCAGTTCTGTGGTTGACTGATGATGCATCCGTTGTCTGCATCTGGCTTGGTGTCGTGCTGCCATCTAATGTTCTGGTAAGTTTGATGACGTCATCTATGGCGGGAATTTCAAAATTCATCAAGAGGTCCTGTTTCTTTGTAATAAATGTTTTCCCAAATCTGTAGTTCCAGAGGTTTCTTTGCCTGTTTGATCAGTTCTATTTCTTGTTTTATGTTGTGATTCTCAGACCAAAAGTGATGTGGTATGGCCGACTTGTCTATTTGTTTGAATTTAATATCTCTGAAGTGCTCTTTCATTCTTGTTCCTAGATTCCTTTTGGTCTTACCAATATATATCTTGTCACAATCCTGGCAGCTCATTTGGTAAATGCCTGATAATTGAGATGCAGACACCGGATGCATCATCAGTCAACCACAGAACCGACAATAGGGAAGAAGTTCCCAGAAACTAGTCTTCATCAAAAAACTTGTAAGTGGAGAAAAGTATATACAAGGTTGACTCATTTGCCTAATTTTAGTAACAATGGCACTCCACTTTCTGAAATACTACTTATTCTATATACTCTAGTATGTTTGTAATCAATATAATGTTATTTAAAGTTAAAAGAAAACATCATAGCTGTTTTTCCTTGGGTCATTAGGCCCCATTTGCAATGAAAACATAATGCTAAGATAAATGTAGTAATATGGTAACATTGTTCACAATGAGCAGTATGCTTAGGATATTTTATATAAAATTATATGTAATTAATTGCATTTAATGTTCAAAAAGATATTTTCATACAGCAGATTCAAAACACAAATTGATTTTTAGCTATATCGAAATTTAACTGTATTGGAACACCACAGAGAAGCAAAATAATTATTAAATTATAGATGTGTAATAAATACGACCCATCTATAATTTAATAATTATTTTGCTTCACTGTGGTGTTTCCATACAGTTAAATTTTGATATATTGAAGTGACTGTCAAGTCAAGAAGAACACACGAAAGTTAGATCCAGCCAATTAAACACCAGAATTTTGTTTAGCTAATATTAGGTATGAACGTTTAGGGAGTCGAAGTTTATTAATTAATAAGGGATTATTAAATTTAACATGGAGGTAGGAAAGTTCACATTTGAAAATTTCAACGAACATTTCAGCAACAAAAAAGAAATAAAACAATATTCGAAGCTAAAGAAAAAAAAGAAGGTTAATATCAGCAGACATACAATTTATCAACCAATGCCTACAACGAAACATCTCTCCCACATTTGTAAGAAAAGTAGTAAAATTTAACCGTAACAGTTAAAATCAGCATGTTAAAATCTGAGAAAGCAAACCACTAGAGAAAACTAATATAGACCTCTCATTGAAATACATAAGTGAAGCTGATGTGTAATAAATACGACTCATCTATAATTTAATATTGATTTTACATCCCTAGAGCTTGTATTTTCTCCATAAGTATTTTGTCATTTAAAAGAAAATCTAAACCCAGACAATGATTATTAGGTTTGCATTATTCTTGAAAAAACTATTTGTATTACACAAATATAAATATTTGTAACGAAAAGCTTATCTTAAGAAAATGGTGTTAATTTTTCTTTCTAATGGAGATTGATTTCAAAAACAGATTGTTTTCATCATCAGTCCATCAATAAACTCATTGATAAATTCATTGAGTTTATTGATTGACTGATGAAAACAACCTGTTTTTTGAAATTGATCTCCATTAGAAAGAAGAATTAACACCATTTTCTTAAAATAAGTGAAGCTTTTTGTTACAAATATTTATATTTGTGTAATATTCATTGCTTCACTGTAGCTAGCTTCATTTTCTACGTAAACTTAGTGAAGCTTTTCGTTACGAATATTTATATTTGTGTAATATTCATTGCTTCACTTTAGCTAGCTTCATTTTCTACGTAAACTATTTGTAATCAATTTTTATCAATTAATTTTGACGTCACTGTTTCTAAATTCCCTCAATCATGCATAATCTCTATGAGGAACTATTGGTAATTTATATTCTGCAGGAGGTTGATGCCAGTCCGAACTGCTTAATTAAATATAGTTGTGGTGCATTTATTCTTATCTCACCAGAGTAACCTCAATGTGGACCTCAAATACATACATTGTTTTATCTGAAAGCTTCCAGTACTATGGGTGCAAGGTCCTGAATTTACAGTACATTTTTAGTTATGAATGGTACTTGAATGAGAAAAACGTAATGAGTGACACTTCTGGACATCTAAACTCCTGCAGACCACAGCTTCTAAGCCCAGAAGAAACTTTTGTTAATTAGTGACACTTCTGTTTAATGCAATTTTAACAAGAACATTAATAGGAAACACTGGTCAAATGACACAAATATTACTATTAGAACAGTTTATGTGCCTTCTTCAATGTATATATTATGACAAAGGACAACAAATTCACCTTAAAACTTCTTTATTTGTTGCTAAATTGTTAGCTCTATGCTAATGTAAAATAAGCCTCTTTTATATAAATACAACCTTAGACACGTGTCCCAAGTGTCTGTCTCTTTACAACATACCCTTTATGTAGCTAATAATCTTTCTGACCTATACACAGGTCCACCTCTCACATGGAGCTCCATGCCGATTCTGAACATAACTGATATTTGCATGTAAACTGCTTCCTGAACTGTTTCATTACATGTTGACTCCTTCCCCATGGAATCGCATTGAGCTCGAAGCACTGCACTACTGTCACTATTACTCTTGTACTGTCTTACTACTCATGCTCCAGACCTTGCATTTCCAGATACAGTAGATCTTTCTGGAACTAGAAATCTCTTGAAGCACCATCTTGAAAGGTCATCTGTGTAGTAACAACACTGCTCCACCCCAGCCTCATGATAGCTCATGTCATGAGCTACCAGCTTATTCATGGGGATGTGCCTCTACTGCCCCTCCAGCCTATAAACAAGTGGACAGATTCCCCATTTCTCATTCCTCCTATGGGCAGACTCAGCTGCCCGATTAGTCTTCCTCTCCATAACAGACAGCAATGGCAACTAAATCTCTTAGCAGGTCACCGGATTGCTGATGACAATATTTTACAAGAATGTAAAATATTTTACAACTAAGACAAATTATGACTTCTTAATTATGAAACACTAAAAATTAGCTTTTAGTCTATTTTAAAAATAAAGTTCCCTCAATAACACAAAGAACTTTTAACTTTAGGTTTTGATTCACTGCACTTGAGATATTTTTCAGTTACACTTTAACTTATTTGCTTCATTTTTTTTTTTTTTTTTTTTTTTTTTTTTTTTTTTTTTTTTTTACGAGGATCATTTGATTAGTCTGGTAAATTTCCATGAAGGGATGGAAATTTTTTGTTAAAACTTTGTGGGTGGTAAGCTTGATTATTCAAAAGATTATACAGAAAATTGACAGCCATCTGAACTGGTCAGTGTGATAACTGCGATTGAAAATGGAAAAAACAGAGTTTTGTGCTGTTATTTAATATTTTCATTTGAAGGGCTGGACTGCCGCACAAGCCAAAACTGAATTGGATGAAGTTCACACAGACACTGCACCAACATTGAAGACCATTTACTTTTGGATCAATGAATTTAAACATGGTCATAGAAGCACCAAAGATGAATCACGCTCTGGTCACCCAACTGAGGTCACCACACAGGACACCATTGAAGAAATCCACGATCTGGTTAAGCAAGACCGCCAAATCAGAACTCTTGAGATTACTGAGGCTGTAGGCATCTCAACTGAGTTGCACAATCTCCTGCTTGAAAAATTGATAATGAAAAGGCTATGTGCAAGATGAGTGCCGCGATTGCTCACAGTCAACCAAAAGCGCATCTGGAAGAACACTTCTACCAAGTGTCAGGCGATGTTTAATCGCAATCTGCAAGACTTTTTGCACTGATTTGTGACAGTGGATGAAACTTGAATCCATCATTGCACACCAGAGTCAAAATAGCAGTCAAAAACAATGGACAAAAGCTGGTGAAAGTGCACCAAAGAAGGCAAGGACCATTTTGTAAGCTGGTAAGGTGATAGCCACTGTTTTATGAGATTCCCAAGGGATAATCCTCATAGACTACTGGAAAAAGGCAGAACCATAACTGGAGCATATTATGGTTCATTGTTGGATCGTTTGCAAAATGAGTTGACTGAAAAGAGACCAAGATTGAAATGCAAAAATATGCTCTTTTATCAGGATAATGCACCATCGCACACATCAGCAATCACAATGGCGAAAGTGCATGAGTTGGGCTTTGAATTGGTTCCTCATTCACCTTTTTCACCAGACTTAGCCCCAAGTGACTTCTTCCTGTTCCCAAACTTGAAAATTTGGCTTGATGGTAAGAAAAGTTTCATCAAATGAAGTGATAGTCACCGTCAAAGAGTATTTTGGAGAGATGAAAAGGCTAAATATCACTGTACCAAGTGTATAGCCATCAATGGAGACTAAGACGAGAAATAAGGTGAGATGTTCACGATTTACCAGACTTATCAAACGACCCTTGTTTCATCTTTACCAATTCAATTTGCCGAAGTTGCAAATCCTCCTGATATTTTAACTCATGTATTACCTCAGAATTTCTTTTATTCTCTTCTCTATCATACTGGTT
Source organism: Mantis religiosa (assembly GCA_030765055.1). NCBI lineage: Eukaryota > Metazoa > Arthropoda > Insecta > Mantodea > Mantidae > Mantis > Mantis religiosa. The sequence continues at coordinate 248,345,021 of CM060948.1, forward strand.
CAATTTCTCTGTTTCTTTTTGTTTACTGCATGCTCCATGTGCATAACAAGGCATTTCTTGGTGCACAGTTGTGGCACTCTTTCTACCTGAATCCTGTATGCCATTCCATGCTCTTCTCAAGGTTATCAGACTCTCCTCATGAAGGCTCAAGGCATTGCCATGTGAGAACACAAGAATAATTTTGACAATTTGCCACACATCTTTATATTCTTCCATAATAAAATTTATATGTTCCGTAGTATAATCCTCGTCCAATATGTAAATAAATACAAATAAAGAATATTGAGGCTCCATTAGCATGTAAAGTTCGTATGTAAAGCTATTTCATTTCTTTTGTATAAAAGAATTTTTGTCTCTCTGTCAAGGAGACATTCTCCGATTAAAACATGAAAACAAACTTTTCTACACTAGATACAAACTGAACTAAAGGATGGCTCCATCAGACTGAAGTGCAGCAACAAATTCTTTGCCAAAAGCATTCCTATAATTAAAAGTCACAATTTCACTGTTCTAGCTTAGTGCGTATCTTTTGGGGATCAAGACAATCTGACGCTGACAAATTTATACTTCACGGGGCACCCCTCAAAAAGCTTCCTGGCAATTTTGGCTCAACAGTTTTTTTTTTGCATGCAGACAGTATTTGTCCACATCAATATTCTTAATACATATATCACTGAGAAATAGCCTTGCAGCTGCTCCTACCATAACTTGTTGCAATTTCACACAGTTGTATACAGTTTCAACATCTATGTAGATGATGGAAATAATCATTTCTTCCATACTAGCCGTGTGTAGGCTAAGGTTTGGATAAGTAGAGCTAGACTGAAAAATTCAATGCCATAGCCGGAATTTGAACCACGGATCTCCCGCTCTCCATGTGGTTGCTCTAAACCATTGGGCTACTATGGCCAACATGCCAACATGACATTAAATTCTCCAACTGACTTGTATGTTTCCCAGTAGACCACTAGGGGTTCTCATATACTATGAGACACACACCTTTTTGTGGCAACTTACTATGCTGTGAGTACTTAAGTCCCAGGCTTCATAGTTAAATCACTATGATTTTATTTTTAGGTAAATTGATGAAAATAATCATTTCTTCCACACGAGCCGTGTGTAGTCTAAGGTTTGGATAAGTAGAGCCAGACTGAAAAATTCAATGCCACAGCCGGATTGTTTCAGTCATCTTCTGCACTACTTAATTATTAGGCAGGTGTGCTCTCTTGCTCTTGAAATAGCTCTTTCATAGACAGTAGGCAGCAAAGTTTTCAAGCCAGCAGCAATTGCAAAATTTCAAAGGAAAATTATTGCACTTTAATTGATGGAAATTGTTCTTCCACAATAGCCGTGTGTAGGACAAGGTTTCAAAAGATAGAACCTGACTTTACAAATTCAATGAAATAGCCAAGATTTTAACCACGGATCTCCTGGTCTCAGTCCAGTTTGCTCATTACCATTGAGTTACCATGTCAACATGCCAGCATCATACTAAATTCTCCAACTAACTTGTAGGAGATCTCCACTAGAAGATCTTATATACAATGAGATATATACCTTTGAAGTAGCTGGCAAGATGTAGAGAGGAGGTGCTTTACACAAGCTCCGCGATGGATGTTTCGCTCAAAAGTTATCATGCACAAATCAGTGCATTTAACCAAGTGAGAATGTGGAAAAACAGGAAGAATATACGGACATTATAGGCATGGTTATGGAAGGCAGTAGTTCTGGCAGTCCTATTGATCGGTGGAGTGGAGTTAAACCCTGGGCCAGAGACAGGAGATGTAATGATGCTAAAGAAAATTGCAGAGGACACTGCACAAATAAAGCAAATGGAAAAAAGATTCGATGCAAGACTGGTTGCAAACGTGAAAGAAATAAAAAAGGAAATGGGAATCTTTGAAAGAAGAATTGGAGAAAAGATGTCAGAAATAAATCAGTCAAGTGAAAAGTGTACATGTTATATTTTGTAAGCCTACATTAGTCATGTACTGGTCCACAGATGGCATGTTAGATGCTCCATTGTTTGGGGAAATGAAGGGTCAAATATGGTGTGGATCAGCTATTACTAGCTATAACTCTTTACGAAAAACAGTTAAATGGTAAAAAAGAAAAGTATTTTTATACCAGCTGGATGTAACCATACACAATTGTTTAGTAATTTGCAGAGCTCTAAATTCATTGAAGATGTTGTACCTACCTGAACTTACGCGTATAAGTAGCTCGTAACCTAATTGAGTACTATAATATTCAGAAGCCTCTTCATACTGGGGGTAAGAAATCCACCACTACAGCACCCCTCATACTTAACAGAAAACACTTTGAGTGTTCGGAAGCTTTCACGGCCGGGGTCAGAATTAATATAAGAGATTCCTTCCGGGCTTTGGAGCCGTGGTCTGATGGAGTTAAGCTGTCCATACGTTTCGTCCATCCCTGCGGTGGACATCATCAGTGGCGTGGTCTTAATCTTCTAGGTGAAGGTTCAGGCACAACTGAGGCGCTCGCTAGAGGTGTCGTATTTATATCCTGGTTGGACGTACTGGATTGGTGCGGCTGGAGAGGGGGTGTGTCCTCGGTGGGTGGGGTTTCCCTGTACTGATAGTTGATTGGCTCTCGTGATTTTTCTGCCTTTTGGTTTTGTTTTAGCCGTTCCAGTATCGGATGCCAGATGTTGTTCAGTTTAAGAGCCTCTCCCTTTCTGTTGAAATTATTGGAGTGTTTATAGATTTCAATAGCTTCGCGTTGTAGTCTGGCGTGGTAGTATGGTGTAGAAGAAAGCACCTTTGTCTCCTCATACTGGATAATATGTTCACCATCGGCCCAAATGGCATGTTCCGCGACCGCAGACTTGTCCCATTGTCCCAGACGGCAGTTACGCTTGTGTTCTGAAAGCCGGGTGTTGAAACTGCGTTGTGTGGTACCGACGTATACAGCACCGCAGGAACAAGGAATACGGTAGATGCCGGCTAAAGCGAGAGGGTCCCTAGGGTCTTTGGATGAGCGTAATAACGACTTAATCTGCCTAGTGGGCTTGAAAATAGTTCTAACCTTAAAGCTTTTAAGCAGGCGCTCAATTCTGTCGTCACATTCTTAAAATATGGCAGGAATGCAATGCCTTTGTATTCATGCGGACTATTCTCGCAGATGGCAGGGCGAGATTTACGTGGTCGCGTAGCTCTGCGGACTTCACGTGCTGTGTAGCCATTGGAACGTAAGGCCTGTTGGAGGTGACGGAGTTCCTGTTGTAATGAGCCGGGTTCACAGATGCGGGTAGCGCGGTCCGTGAGGGTTTTAATGATAGCACGTTTCTGTTTAGGGTGATGGTTGGAGTTTTTGTTCAGATATCTGTCTGTATGGGTCGGTTTGCGGTATACCTTGTGTCCAAGTGTCCCATTTGGTTTTCTACTCACCAGAACGTCTAAAAATGCCAGTTGTCCATCTTCTTAGACGTTCTGGTGAGTAGAAAACCAAATGGGACACTTGGACACAAGGTATACCGCAAACCGACCCATACAGACAGATATCTGAACAAAAACTCCAACCATCACCCTAAACAGAAACGTGCTATCATTAAAACCCTCACGGACCGCGCTACCCGCATCTGTGAACCCGGCTCATTACAACAGGAACTCCGTCACCTCCAACAGGCCTTACGTTCCAATGGCTACACAGCACGTGAAGTCCGCAGAGCTACGCGACCACGTAAATCTCGCCCTGCCATCTGCGAGAATAGTCCGCATGAATACAAAGGCATTGCATTCCTGCCATATTTTAAGAATGTGACGACAGAATTGAGCGCCTGCTTAAAAGCTTTAAGGTTAGAACTATTTTCAAGCCCACTAGGCAGATTAAGTCGTTATTACGCTCATCCAAAGACCCTAGGGACCCTCTCGCTTTAGCCGGCGTCTACCGTATTCCTTGTTCCTGCGGTGCTGTATACGTCGGTACCACACAACGCAGTTTCAACACCCGGCTTTCAGAACACAAGCATAACTGCCGTCTGGGACAATGGGACAAGTCTGCGGTCGCGGAACATGCCATTTGGGCCGATGGTGAACATATTATCCAGTATGAGGAGACAAAGGTGCTTTCTTCTACACCATACTACCACGCCAGACTACAACGCGAAGCTATTGAAATCTATAAACACTCCAATAATTTCAACAGAAAGGGAGAGGCTCTTAAACTGAACAACATCTGGCATCCGATACTGGAACGGCTAAAACAAAACCAAAAGGCAGAAAAATCACGAGAGCCAATCAACTATCAGTACAGGGAAACCCCACCCACCGAGGACACACCCCCTCTCCAGCCGCACCAATCCAGTACGTCCAACCAGGATATAAATACGACACCTCTAGCGAGCGCCTCAGTTGTGCCTGAACCTTCACCTAGAAGATTAAGACCACGCCACTGATGATGTCCACCGCAGGGATGGACGAAACGTATGGACAGCTTAACTCCATCAGACCACGGCTCCAAAGCCCGGAAGGAATCTCTTATATTAAGAAAACACTTTCCTCAAAGGATACCACCCACAAGAAGAAAAGTTGTGACCATATAAAAAATGTCTCATGTCGCGAAAAAGAAGTTCGCAAGGAAACCAATATTATTTGGTGTGAATCTGAAGATGTGCCCTAGTGTGTGTTGATCCAGATTTTCTTTAAGGGTAAGTTTTTATTTCTTATAGAACTTAAATTTATTGTAAAAAAGGAAGATTAAAGTAATTTATGTTAAATAAGCATTAAATGCATGTATGAGCAGGACGTCTATACATTTCCATATCAGTTTGGAGCATTTTAACTTGGATGTCATATGACGTCCATATTGGTGAAAGGGTTAAGGAACTCTGTTGGTAAACCATCTATTTCAGATGTTTTGTTTCTTATCAATTTAACCTCCTTTATTTTTCTTCGTTCATTTTACAATTCATGATGACTACATAATTATTACTACCATTTCCCCAGCTCCTATTTCTTTTATACACCTTACCGCCCACCATGTAATTCTTTGAAATATTCCATCCATTCTCTTGGTTATACACTAGGGTTGTTACATATTATACATTAATTTGATAACCTTTCATTCCTCATTTACCTTTTCATTTAGGAGCCTTCTCAAATTACTTTCATGTTTTTACTCCAGTTTGTTTTCTTTTGTTCTAGCAATATATTATATCATTTATTAATAATAACATTTTATTCTATCTCGTTTGTCTTTAAAATTAAAATAATGCTTTTATTAAACATTTTAAAAGCTGTTAACATCAAATGGTAATGTATTTTAAGCTCAAGTAGGTATGAAAGTGAAGAGTAGGAAGATATAGCTCACCTTGTAATAGCTCTCAAATTGTGCATTTTGTCTTGTAATATCTTCATATGGAGGTCTAGGTGCCTTTTCCTCCCATTTGTTCTGCAATATTGAAGTGAATGTACAAATTAATAAGCTGATGACAATATAATAAAGATGTATATTATAAACTAATTTACTTTATTATGTTTCCATAGCAACAGCCTTCCCCTCTTACTCTTCACATCCTCTTGCTTGACATCTGCTGTGTCTCTTCTTTTTTTTTTAGCCCGCCTCGATAGCGTGGTGGTAGCATGTCTGCCTCACGTTCAAGAGGTCCCGAGTTCGAATCTCGGTCAGGGTAAGTTACCTGGATAGGGTTTTTTCCAGGGTTTTCCCTTACCCTGAAAGACGAATGTCGGGTAACTAAGCTCTATGGACCCTGGACTCATTTGAGCATCATATCCATTCCATTCATCATCCGATATGACTTAACGTTGGAGGACGTAAATTACAAAAAAAAAAAAAAAAAAAAAAAAAAAAAAAAAAAAAAAAAAAAAAAAAAAAAATCCCCTTCTTTTAAAAATCAGACTATAGTGCTGCTCCATTTGTAATCAGGTATGGCTATTACATTAAATTTCTTGGCACAGTAGTGGGTAATTAACTTCTACCTTGGAAACCACATATGAAACCATTACTGCAAAGCTTTTGAAGGCCATGTAACAGAATTTCTGTTATTACAGAAGAAAGTAGTTCACATGTCAGACATACAAATGCAATCATATTGTAAAACCATTATTTATTAAGTTAAAACTATTGTCTGTGATCAACTTTTTAATATACGTATATGCTGCTGTACATAAAGTGTAAGTCTTTATCCAAGTTAATTGATGGAAATTAATCATTTCTTCACACTAGTCATATATAGGCTTAAGTTTTGGATAGGTACAGTCAACTTGAAAAATGCAATGCCACAGCTAGGACTTGAGATCCAGGAGATCCATATTCAAGTTGACTATGTAATTTATCTGTTTAACAACATATGTCTAACATTCATTTATATATGATAATGAATTCCTGTATTTCCTTTTAAGTGGAACATAGGACCTTCTGAACCGTGCAAGCTCGAGGCTTGTAGGCAATGTGTTGAGTATCAGAGGTTTCCTGATCAGAGAGATTCCAGGATGAGTGATCAGCCCAATGCCAGAAGTGAAACTACGAGAGAAATGAGATAGGGAAGATGGAAACCAGAGGACTGGAAGAAAACCTGCCCCAGTGCCATGTTGTCCACCGCAAATCTCACTTTGTGGTCACCTGGGGTTAAAACCGAGCCACCTTGGTGAGAGCCAAGCGGTCTAACCACTCAGCCATGGCACGGCCATTCATTTATATAACAGAAAAAATAAAATTATCAATGTACCCTTATCATGGAGTTCCTAATGTTTTATTATTTTTATTATTATTTGTGTCCTCCAATAAGTTATATTGTACAAGGGTACTCAACCACTTGGTCATCAGCACCCTTTCTAATAGTAATTCATGGGAATAGCCAGAAATAAATTTAACTATGAATTACAAAAATCAAAATAAAATGGCAAATAAAATAAATCTGCACAATTAAGGGAAAAAAAACTGAAAAACTATAAATAATTAATAAAATGCCAAAAGGCATAAAAAACGGTTTTCAATATTAAATTCTATAACTTAGCATTACAAAACAAACTACCTGCCAGCGGTGGTCAAATCAATCTGCCCCTTTCTAGTATTTTCAGCAGGTTTATCCTGCCTTTATTTTACTGTCATTCTGGCAGTGAGGGCAGGATCTTCCGGCTCCATATCCTCTATGGAGGAGGACCACTTTGCAACTGAAATTTTCCGCTGCGATCAACAAAGATGATAGTCACCGATCTGAATCCTCTCGAGATGATTCCTCAGAAGATGATCAAGGAGGAGTTTGTGGAATTTTACACTGGTTTATTTTCTTGGTACTAGGCTTATTGCTCTCCCTGAGGAAGTTGGTTCTTTCATATGTGATCTTGAACCTTCTGGGTGATGCATTATATATAACGGTTCATGTCATTCTTGAAGTAGATGCTTTTGGCAGTGATTTGGCTGAAACATTCTTCTTAGGACTAGACTTGGTAGCTGTGCTTACTGTTGTTCATGCTGGTGACTTGCTTTGGCTGTGATTTTGGTGTAACTATTTTTTCTGCAATTACTGCCGCCACATTTAAGTCGATGTTTGTGTTGCGTTTTCATGTCTAGGTACCAGCTAAGCTGCAACTGCACCATAAGTAACAGTCCTAGGGACAAAAGGCTGACAAATATGCAAGAGGCTTCTGGGCTTCCAAGAAGGACACCTCTCTTACCAGGATCTCTTGGACTGTCTTCTCCTCCATAAAACAGTATTCTGTGGAGTTCAGTGAATGATTACCTCTGCAGTTGACACAGGTTGCAGGTGAAGTACATGTGTCATGCTTGACTTCACCATGTCAATGCAGGTAGCAACTCCATTACAAGAATCACTCGTGTGGCCAAAGCACTGGCATTTGTAACACCTCAATTGACTGGGTATATAATGCCTCATTTCAATAGCTTTGTACCCTGCCCTAATCCTTTGCGGGAGATCTACCCGATCAAAGGTAAGAATCAGGGTACGAATGGGCAACATATAAGCTGAGGCTTTCACGGCCGGCGTCTTGAAGATGAATGTTGTCTTCCGGGCTCTAGGAGTTCTTGAAGGGACCGATGCTAGGCGCAGCTCCTGGCGAAACGTCGGTTCCTTCAAGAACTCCTAGACCACGGTCCATAAGCCCGGAAGACAACATTCATCTTCGAAACGTCGGTTCCTTCAAGAACTCCTAGACCACGGCCCATAAGCCCGGAAGACAACATTCATCTTGAATGGGCAACAGTTCACCTCAATTTGATCATACCTTGTTCCACCAAGTTTTCCTGAATCTCCTCATTAGACATTCTGTCCAATGTGCTGGTGTTTACAACACCACGCAAAGAGTTCAGAGTGCCATGCATTTCAATGTGTACTGAATAACTCGCAAGCATATTGGCTTTCATCATTTTTGCAGCCTGTGTCGGTGAAACAGCTTCGATCAGGTGTGTACCAATTTGAGATCAAATACATGATTTTACAGGACCAACCATACTATCTAAAACCTTCTGGATAATAAACAGGTTCACAGTAGTAAATTTCTGGCCTTCCTCATTTCTAGTAATAAACAAGTAGCGAGGATCACAACACTCAACTACTTCTATTCCACTTTTCTTAACCTGTTGATTTTCTTATCTGTTCCCATAGCAACAATGTCCTGCACCATTGCAAATGTCTCTGATGGCATGCTCACATCCTGAGCGCCACCCTGGCTTAGGTGCGAGTCCTAGCCTGAACCTTGTTCACCTTAGGGTCTCACCTCCCAATGTACAGACAGAGGGACCCAATCGCCTTCAGGATACATCAGTTCAAGCAATAGCCCCTCCCCAGAGCTGATCTTTATCAGTGGATATGAACACAATCCAACATTATAAACAAGGGCTGGGACTAATGCCTTATCCAGCTCCCCCAGTGCTCCTCCACGCTAGGTATCCATCAGACTTGTGTTCAGGGAGGTTAAAGTTTATGGGTCAAATATGGATGTGGAGCAAAGTTTTTGGGCATTTGGCAATAGCTCTCACCACTCAGAGGCGCACAATCGAGAGATTTGGCTCGGGACCCTGGGATCACCAATCCTCAACCTACCGAAGTAAGCCCCCGTGGAGATATTGGACAATGAATGAAATGGTTGAAATGACGCTCATATGAGCCCAGAGTCCATATAGCTTAGAGTTAGCTGGCGTTCAACTTTCAGGATAAGGTAAAACACCAGTAAAACCTTATCCAGATAACTCATCCCTGCCCGCCTCGGTAGCGTGGTTGTAGCGTGTCTACCTCACGTTCAAGAGGTCCGGAGTTCGAATCTCGGTCAGAGTGAGTTACCTGAATAAGGTTTTTTCCAGGTTTTTCCCTTATCCTGAAAGACGAATGTCGGGTAACTCTAAGCTCCATGGACCCTGGGCTCATTTGTGCACCATTTCACCCATTCCATTCAACGTCCGATATGACTTAACGTTGGAGGACGTAAATTACAAAGAAAAAAAAATAACTCACCCCAACCGAGATTCAAATTCAGGACATCTTGAAAACAGTTATGAAGTGCTAGGAATAAAACTATAGTCAGTTATCAAGACTAACAATTACAATTACAATTATCAAGACTAACAATTACAATTACAATTATCAAGACTTACACAATTACCAATTACAATTATCAAGACTAACACAATTACAAATTACACTACTGAAATGCAAACTGTATAATCTGTTACCTCTCTGGCACGACGTTTTTGGGCAAAGCTTTTTTCTTTGTTTCTGAATTTTTTAGACTTTCCCATACTATTATTTCCTATTTACTCAATAACTAAACTGCCTGAAATAAGAATAAAAGGAAATAAATGTTTCTTTTACTTTTCTAACTTAACACGCCAACGCAACAATTGTTACTTCGCAAATGCCACAGAAGGCCAACCAAAGTTGAATAAAATTTAAACAGATGACTATCTGACCAATAAGCATTAAGCCAACATGTGCGAAAAGTCATGTTAGTCATGTTAGCTTTTATTTTTCACAACATACTTCAGTTATCCAATAAACAACAAGTGACCTAATATAAAAATTCAATCAAATATTTTAGATGTGTACTAAATTTTTTCTTATATTCTTTTCCTCGGAAATATAAGAAAACTTTTCTTAGTTGTTTTCTTATCTGGCAATATTTTACTGTCCTGGTAGCCATTAATTCACTGTTGCAAACAATCCCATAGATATATTGTAAACTTAAAATTTTAATCGGTTTATCAGCAATTTTCTAATCTAAATAAGATTAAATTCTTCCGTTGGTTAAATTTGTGGGTTAAACTGCAGAAAGACGGCACATGCATTACAGTATCCCTAGTTTATAACAAGAAAAAGGAAAAGTGTTGGCGGCATTTAGCTGTGTTGGCGTCAGTTGGCGTATTTTAACTACGAGGTTGGCAACAACTTGTTTCCGTGGCGTCATGCCGTACCAACAACGCAGTCTTTCTGCCGTTTAACCAAATTGGAAATCAATATATCTGTCGAACAGTTCAACCAGCGGGGTAGGTCCGAATTGCTCCGAAGCTTTAGGGTCCTTTTTGAGGTTGACGCCTACATATAAGGTAACAAGTTACATCTTGCTCGTTTCTGCATTTGTGACCTGATGTAAAGTGACAGTTGATTAGAGTGTCCTTGGTTCCGCAAAAACCTACAGTAAACGGTATACAATATCATTCAAAAGTTAATGAAATGCCATCCAAAATTAGTGAAAGTTATGTGGTTTTATATATTCTAATGAAAAGCATGCACGCGACTTAAAGCGAGCAGCTGATAATATTGTAAGTGAAACGCGCTGGCAGCAGATAGCAGGCGTTTTCAGATTGGAGTACCAAGTGTTTGGGAAAAATCAACAGCGTAAGTGGGATTGCATGACGATAATTCAATGTTGGACTATGAGTCAATTGTTTGTTCATTGAGTCCTCACCATGAGCATTAAATCTGTCATACATTTATAGCAAAATGTACCTTTACCTGCAGTACACTCACCATCACTAGTGCACTGTTGCCTTTTTTATTTAATCTTACACTATGTATTAAAATATATAAACCATCACCATTTTAAGCATTAACTTAGAACATGCATTACAGCAGCCAATTAATAATGCATATTATCAAATCAGTGTCTCCTCTGTGTATTGGATATTTACCTGTTGAATGGGATATGAAAGAATTCCTCCACACTAGAGAGGGAGGGAGTTAGTATACAAGAATGACTTTAATGTTTCTTGGAGATTTTATGTTGATAAGGGTTATCTAATAGTTTTGTATAGCATGAGAGGTTATAAATTTGTATTACACAATAGTACCATCCTTTGTGGAACAATTTTAAGGTTTTTGCTGGTGTATCTACATGCCTTTATTCCTCAAGCTGCGGTCATGCACAGCAAGATTTGATGTGAAATTGTCATAATGGTAAGATAGCGTAACAGAATATATGTGCTTGACAGCAAGAGTAAGCATTTTTTAGGTTTTAAACAAGAGCCTGCAGAAGTGACAGGACCCAACATCACAAATAATACATATAATCCTTTTCTGTAATATAAAAATTACTTGCTGAGTGCTGAATTACCCTAAAAGATAATTCTGTATCGTGACAGAGTGAAAATAGACAAAATATACTGTTTTAGTTAATTAATGGAAATTAATCATTTCTTTGTACTAGCCGTATATAGGCTAAGGTTTTTGATAGATAGTAAACATGAAAAATTCAATGCCATGGCTGGGTTTTGAACTACGGATGTCCTGGTTTCTCTCAGTCGCTCTTACCCATTGAGCTACCATGACCAACTTGCTGTCGTGACATTAAATTCTCCATTTTACTCATATATTTCCCTGGTAAACCACTAGGGGCTCTCGCATTCGAGATACACCATTTGTGACGACTTACTATTATAAGTACTTGAGTCCCAGGCTTCATCATTTAACTCTTATTTTAGTTAATTGATGGAAATTAATCATTTCTTCACACTAGCCGTATACAGGCTAAGGTTTTTGATAGTCAACACAGTCAGAATTTGAGTTCAGGAGATCCGTGATTCAAATCCTGCCCGTGGCTTTAAATATGTCATGTTCACTGTATCAAAAACCTTAGCCTATATATAGCTAGTATGAAGAAATGATTAATTTTCATCAATTAACTAAAATAATAAGAGTTAAATGATGAAGCCTGAACTCAAGTACTTACGATAGTAAGTTGCCACAGACGGTGTATCTCGAATGCGAGAGCCCCTAGTGGTTTACCGGGGAAATATACGAGTCAAATGGAGAATTTAATGTCACAACGGCAAGTTGGTCATGGTAGCTCAATGGGTAAGAGCGACTTGATGGAAACCAGGAGATCCGTGGTTCAAATCCCGGCCATGGCATTGAATTTTTCATGTTGACTATCTATCAAAATATACTGTTCTTAAGGCATTTTGGTTAAGCAGATATTTTAAATTTCTTAATGCAAAACATAGTTAAGCTTTGGTAGCATGACTTATTTGTTTTCTCCAACTGAGCTCATATAAACTGGGCCCAAGAAATTTTGTATCAGATATTTATTTAGTAATTATTGTTGTATTCAATTGTTAATTCCATTACCTGCTTGCTTTGTTTTAAATTTAATAAAATTTTTCATAATTTAATGACTTATTTGCTTCACACCAAATGTTTTGTTGACCGAGTCTCTTAATTTGCTGATGTGACTTAAGATATATATTCCAGCAAATCTAAGAGAAAGAAAATGGACAAACAACCTAGAAAGAAATCTTCCAAAAACACAGCCACAAAAAGAGGAAAAGAAAATCCAATCTAATTAAAAGGATGAATTGCAAACTAGAGATAAAAGATAAAGAGGTAGAGAATAGTAATCATTGAGACCACAATGATATGAGGATGGGCCCTGTACCAAGACAGAGTGTTGAACTGACCATAAGACAGTTTGGTAAAGCTCCGCTTACTGGAGAAAGAGCAGCAATGGCAGCATATGTATTAGAAGGAAAGTGTCTGTAGGGGTGAAGTTGGTCTTGCATCATAAAAATAGCTGTTTTTGAAGCAGTGGGATATGGAATAAATGGAGGCAGATATAGGCACGTGGAAGCTGTTCAGAGCAAAGTAGCATCAGATTCCAAAATATATTTTATGTTTAAACTAAAGATCAATATTGTCAAAAAGTGTCAGCTAATATTAGAGTAATGACATTTACATGAGTATCACTATAGTCTCATGAATAAGAATATTTGCACATGTTCTGTTAAACTTAGATAAGCAATTGAATTATTAGGAAACCAGTAATCATAGTACATTACCTTATGTTCAACATTTCATTCTTAAAAAATTATTTTGCACAGCTATGTTCCTTCTCAGTTCCCAATAAAGAAATTTACAGAAATATACATATTGAAATTTGGTAGAAAGAATGCCATATTTTGTTTTCATTCTACTCTTTAATATAGAATGTGAAAATATTTTTTCAGAATTTACGTATAATGTATTCTGAAATGACCATGCAATTTTTTTTCACTTGTCCATTTATACCCTGCCTTTAACTGTAATGGTCATATTGGCGGCTATTCTCCTTTGGAACATATCGAAGGTGGTAACTCGTATTCGTTGGATTTTAATCATTAGATCACGCACACATTCACACTCTCATTCATACTTCCAGACTCTGGGGAAGATGAATTATTTTGGTCGGAGAAAAATCCCCACCCCACCGTTGGGAATTGAACCTAGGATCCCTAGCACGGCAGGCAGGTGCTCTACCGACTGAGCCACAGTGCCAGCCAGCATTATTTTTGAAAGGTGGAATCAGAACTGAAAAATTCAATGCTATAGCTAGGATTTGAACCACAGATCTTCTGCTCATTGTGCAATTGCCCTACCACTGAGCTACCATGGCAACATGCTAGTTCAACATTTAATTCTTTAAAAAAAAATCTTTTAAAAAAACCTTAATCTGAAAATGATAACAAATTTATTCTCGATTTGCATTTTCCTGGCAGACTACTAGGAAATCTCCAAATCAAAATCACATTCCCCAATAGCAACTTACTGTTATGTTTACACAGAAAATGAAGCTATTTACAGTGGAGGTAACAAACACTACACAAATAAAAATGTTTAGTTAATATTCTCCACTTAACTTAAGAAGTCAATGACAAATGTCCACGAAATTAATTTCGCAAAAACATAATAGAAGTATTGTCATCGGCTTCTTAAGTGGAGAATATTTACTAAATATTTTTATTTGTGTAGTTACTGTTATGTGTTAGAACAATCAATATCATTGATTGTTCTTATAAATGTAAATGCATTTTTTATTTAAATTTATTTTGCATTAATCATTTGGTGAGTTTTATATTGTGCCATCTCACTTTAAGCTTCAAAATCTGAAGAGTAATGCATAAACAGTTTTGATTTTAACTTAAAATATATTTACATTTCATTAAAAGCATTTGCAAACACTTTAGCTTGTTCAGAGTTGCTATCGTTATATTTGCCTTCTAGGTAATTGATATCTGTTTTTTCTTGGTGTTTTCTCCATTGCCATGCTATGCTATGAACACACTTGGAAGGCAAGGATAAAATAAATCACTAATACAGGTTACTTAAGGCAGCATGTGCTTGCAATACAAGATCCATGGTTATGATCCTGACCATGGCATTGAATTTTTAATTCTGACTATCCAAATCGTAGCCTAAAATGGCTAGTATGAGAAAACAATTAAATTCCCATCAATTAACCTAATAGTGGTAACTAAAGTACTTAAGTAAGACTTTAGTACTTACAGAGTTAGTAAGTCGCTACGGTTTCTGGAGCCTTTGTAAAAATAAACACAAAAATTGACACAAAAATATAATTTGGAATTTACAGGAAGCCAACACAGTCAGAAAATTACATAAAAAGTCATACCTTTAACGTAATTACACATACATGCAATAATAAACAGTCTTGCACACAGACTAGTTAACATACCCATGGATAAAGTAGAATACTTCAAAGAACAAAAGCCATATTTCACATAGCAGAAGAAAATGGATACAGCAAAAGTCTGGTGTTTAAGAAAATAAAAAGGCTAAACTAAAGAAAACCATTAAGGAAGCAATCACTTTCACTAAAGAAAAAGAAAGCAACAGCATATTCAATGAATTCACATATCACCCAAAAACATTTAATAAATTCAAAAAGAACTTTAAGGAACAAAATATAATCCTGGTAAAGTCTGTTTTTTTAACGTGTGTGCAGTTCCCACTCAAAGGGACCTCAAAGACATGACCTTTCTGCCCACTAATGACCGTCATAAATCTATCTCCACACTTCAGAAATGGAACACTGACGTTGGGGACCAATAGCAACTCCGATTTTCTGAAAATGACAGTTGCATGTCTACTCCGCGTGGAGTCTCAGTTGCCAAAGTTCCAACTTCCAGTTGTTCTGTTTCATTAGGTGCAAGACGGTGATGTTAAAATGTTGCAACCTTGTAGAGAGGACCGTCAGGAGGAGGGTCCATGTTGTAAAACGATTATGAGGGTTCCTCAAAGAAAGCGGCCGCCGTGCACTTGCGTTGAGTAGACAGACTTTACCTACAAATAGATCCTCAGTTTTAAAATTGCTAAATTCAAAAACAAAAGATATAATCCCACCAATTAACAGAACCAGAACATACCAAATAAATTGTAAGAATTGTGAAAAATGCTACATAGGGCAAAACTAAAAGAAACCTAAATACCAGAGTCAAAGAGCACTTTAGAAATACAAAATTGAAACAAGAAGATAAATCGGCAATAGCATTTCATTTTTGGAACGAAAACCATGTCAGTGACCCAAATCCAAAATTACTTAAACGAGTGATAAACCAAAATAAATTGACAACATGGAAGAACATATTCATATGAAAAAGTAAGGACTGAGTAATGAACTTAAAATCCCACCAGTAGATAATTTGACAAAGGTGTTCATAGTTTCATCACCAAAGAGAAGAGAGGAGATGACCGCAGACAAAGTTGGTTAGAGGTTGAAAATGGAAGCGATGGCTCCCGAAACTAGTCCCTCAATAATATAAACATATGTGACAAAATGTCAAAAAACTGACTACAAATAATTTTTTCAATTCTGATATCACTGTTACCAAGTTCCTCCAGTCATGCATAGTATAAGATATATTCTCATTTTTTAATAGACTAGTCTAGGCTCTTGCATTCTGAGGAAAATGATAAGTGATGACAGCATATGGTCTGTAAAGTGATTGGTAAATATAAGAGGATAAGCAACATTTGAGGTTTAAGTTAATTGATGGAAATTAATCATTTTTTCACACTAGCCGTATACAGGCTAAGGTATTGGATTGATTGACTGGATGGAAACCAGTAGATCCATTGTTCAAATCCCGGTCGTGGTATTGAATTTTTCATGTCGACTATCAATCCAACATTTGAGGTGCTAAAGATAATATAACTGAGATAAGCAGTGATGAATAATCCATTCTATTAGATGTGTTTCTATACTATGTGTTCCAAATGGGATGATTGTCCTTGAGCACTACTCTTGGGCAACCTATTGGAGTCCTGCAGTGTTGTCATATTGTGTTCCCCCTAAGTGGTGACAAATGCCAACCTAATCAATCTCAAATACTATTTGCGCAAAGACAGACATTGAGATTTAGCAAAAGCTGATCCATGAGAAAGGTAGAGAGTAATATATCTAACATTATAGAATATATAGACATTGAATATAATTATTGTTTGGCATATATGCATGTAGGTATATTTTTAATTACTCAGAATTGAAATGTAAATGTAAATTAATTGTTCTTTCACACTGGCCGTGTGTAGACTAAATTGTGGAAACGTAGAGTCAGACTGAAAAATTCAGTGCCATAGCCCGGATTTGAACCACAGATCTTCTGGTCTCCGTCCAGTCGCTCTAACCATTGAGCTACTATGGCCAACGTGCCAACATGACATTAAATTCTCCAACTGACTCATGTTTTTCCCGGTAAACCACTAGGAGTTCTCATAAACACATGAGACAACTACCTTAATGGCGACTTACAATATGTAAGTACTTTAAGGCCCGGGCTTTATAGTTAACCACTATTAGGTCAATTAATGGAGATTAATTGTTCTTTCACACTGGCCATGTGTAAGTTAAATTGTGGAAACGTAGAGTCAGGCTGAAAAATTCAATGCTGGGATTTGAGTCAGTTGGAGAATTTAATGTCATATCGGCACGTTGGCCATAGTAGCTCAATGGTTAGAGCGGCTGGACGGATACCAGAAGATCTGTGGTTCAAATCCCGGCTATGGCATTGAATTTTTCAGTCTGACTCTACGTTTCCACAATTTAGCCTACACACAGCCAGTGTGAAAGAACAATTAATTTCCATTAATTGACCTAATAGTGGTTAACTATAAAGCCCGGGCCTTAAAGTACTTACATGTTGTAAGTCGCCATTAAGGTAGTTGTCTCAAGTGTTTATGAGAACTCCTAAGTGGTTTACCGGGAAAAATACGAGTCAGTTGGAGAATTTAATGTCATATTGGCACGTTGGCCATAGTAGCTCAATGGTTAGAGCGGCTGGACGGAGACCAGAAGATCTGTTGTTCAAATCCTGGCTATGGCATTGAATTTTTCAGTCTGACTCTACGTTTCCTGAAATGTAAATGTTTGACATGATGTGATAAAAGAATTACTTTGAATATGCCAAGGTGTTTGTCATGTTCGAGTAAGAACAAACAGCACACTTCCTGCTGGCTTGTAGGATGGTGCATCAGCAGAACATGACGTGTCACATATGTTTGTTTATGAATGGTTTGTAATCTCTATTTACTCTAATATCAGAGTTCAAAGCAGTATTATTCAGTTCTTCCACTTAAAAACCTCGAAAAGGTATATCAGCTGGATCAGCTTGCAATTGAAATGAAACGTAAGATATTATAATCTACTTTCCTCCTTACCACTGCCAGAACAATCCAATTGAGTTAATGTGGGCTCAAATTATTTTGCGAACAGAAATAGTACTTTTAAACTGATTGACGAACGACTTATTCATGAAGAAATTGACATGATTATACAAGACTAGGAAAACTATGCGAGACATGCAGATAAACTTCAAGAAGACTTTTGGAGAGAAATAGTATGTGACAAGATTTTGGAGCCTGTCATCATAAATTTGCAATACTTGGATGAAGACAATGATGAATTGTCTCCTAACGTAAGTCATTCACAGGTATATGAATGGCCGCTGGCAGTTTTGTTAGAGTAAAAAAATAGGTAATTCATAAACTATAATTATTTTTTAAACTGTACATTTAAACTGTGCATAATGTATGAATATCCATGTTGCAATTGTGATTTCAACAGCTGCATTATTATAACATTTTCGAAAATTCATTTTGCATTCTGTTATTGCCAAGAAGACTCACAAGTGTGTGAGAGAGAGGGAAATATAAAAAGATTCGGGATATTGAGGTGGCAATGTTTAATGCTCTAATGCATCTGATTTGCTACAAGCCAGAACTCTTCCCATTTGAAACACATAATTGTTCATCAGTAAAGTTCTAATGCACTCTGTACTTGATATTGAAACCTACATGGTAGTGCAATATATACTTTCCATTCTCAGAATATTACATGACTGGAGTAAAAGCAAAATAAAAACCACACCCTGACTAATCTACTAAGGTGCATATAGAGGTGTCACACTGTGGTTGACAAGATTTCTTAGTATAGCCTGACTTTATTAAAATATACAGCCATTAATATAATGCTGTATTCGTTACCAGAAAAATTATGTGCAGTATAAACATAATGAAAGGTAGGAATAAATTTAGATTTTCAATGGATTTACTTGAGCCTTGCATTAAACTTCTTTACTTAAAAATGTATGACAAAGTAATTGTTTATGTAAAGCATTATTTTTCTGTAATGCAATGAATTTTTTGGAACTACACAAGTCTCTAAGTATTCAGAATACTGTAAGTTCGGACAAGTTTGGATGGATAGTAAATTATATATTATCCCAAGGTTACCCTAATTTACTGTATTTTAAGTTCCATTCAGTTCATATAGTTTGAAAAAGCAATGAAAATCTGTCGGGAAGAGCAAAAGTGTTTGTACATTTCATAAATTGCTCAATAGTTAAGTGACCGGTATACAAATATTTGTGGTTAGAAGACTGGAAAATGTACCTGAGAAATAAAATGGATAAGGATGTCAATAGCTAAATATATCTCTCAGTGTATACAAAAGCATTCTGTTGCGGGTTTTCAGGTCAATAGCATTTCAAGATGGGTAAAACAACAAAAGTTGTAGTATGTGGACTGAAGAGAGTGGGCAAAACAGCAATTCTTGAGCAGCTGATCTATGGCAACATTACAAAACCTACGGTGAGAATAATTTGTGCTTGGAATACAGGAGGAGATTTCATATTATAGTAGTAATAGAATAGAATTTATTTATACAACTTGCTATTTACAATATTTTATCTACATTACATACATTTCTTAGTTTAGTTGTATAAATTTTTGGTGCCATTTTTAACCTAGCTAGCTCAACCTGCTTGGCTCTCAGGCCTTTTATTAGTAATAAATATGAAACTAATCACAACTCCTTAGTGATTACTCATATAAATGGTAATTCTTCTGTTCATGTTATGATAAATTTTTTAGTAGAGAAGTAATGCCAAATTAAGGTTATATACACAATGCCAAAACTCAAAGCATAATGGTTTGCATATAATCTGTGTTTATTACTAATGAACTCGAGCTGGATAAAATAAGAGTTACATAGATTCCTCATGACAGATCAGTATTTTATCTACTTAACCCAGAGGTCTCACGTTTGATTTCATACAGGGCAAGAGAATTTTTCTTTAATTAGAATCATTTCCTGCTCATTGCAAACTGTGGAAGTGAATATGAATGTGTTTCTTGAAAAAAAAAAAAAAAAAAAAAAAAAAACTATCTAACAAGTTGTTTCTAAAGTCAAAAGCCCTCGATGGGATCACAAGTGAAAGAGGGCTTACAATAATAATGTCATTTCAACCTGGAAAACATAAGTATTTAACAACAAATATTTTGAAAATAACTAATTCTAAAGAAAATGTTTTTATCATAACCTATACATGAAAATGAGCACTACCTTTTGTGAGAGTAATTTTTTGTTACTGCTTTCATTGATATAAACGTATGCAGATATCTTGCCAATGCAGATTATGTAGAAAACAGTGACAGGTACCATGTGCTGATGTGTACTGAGAGAAGGACATGCTTAAATTCATTCTGCGAAGACTAAATTTTATTTATGTGCATGTATACTAATTATGGCTATTTGGCTGCAATAAATATTATTATTAAATGTATGGTAGTTTTAATTAGAATTGTGAAAGCCATTTTTTGAGAACATGAAAAATAATTCAATTTTTTTTTTTTTTTTTTTTTCAGGGTTAGCTAGGGGAAGCAAGATCTAGAAAGTTTTGCTTTCCATACTTAACAGTGCTTGACTGAAGTATAAAATGCCCCATTTTAGAGGCATACAATAATCATCCACTTATTTTATCAAAAGATGTAATGAATAAAATTTTCAAACCAACATAATATCAATAATCCAACCATCACAGTTCATTTATATATTTTGAAATATAAAAATTAGAGAAACCAGTGCTGCTTGTGATGTGTAAATTTATGCAAATCCATGTATGACAGTTTAATTTTTCTTTTCTTAGAAGTGAAAGCCTGAGTTACAGATAGTATTAGAACTCAGAAAACCTGTCTCCAAAAGTAAAGTGTGCATTTGACCTTTTATTTGTCTAGTGCATTCAGCACATTATTCCACTATCATTGTATGTACTTAGACCTACAAACAAAATTAAAGAGAATAGAATTTACATCCTTTTCTTTCTATAGTTCAAGATGTTGATGTAACTAAGATAACTTATCTTAGAACTGGTGTAAGCTTAAGTATTACATCTGCATTCTTAGTATTGTTCGCCAATACAAAGAAAGTCCCTGACAGGAATATGCTAACCTTATCCGTTTCAAGACAGTGCAACAAGGACAGTGGATGTGTGTGATGGAGAATGCATGCTACACAAGGAGTAAAACCATTCAGAAAACATGCATCCTACTGGCGCATGGAACTCAAGTGTGGACTTACAAAATAATTATAATACAAAATGAATAAGTACAAGGGTTAGGCAAGTTCAGAATCAGAAAAGTCTTCATCTTCACTGATGCAAGAAATGTTATTATTTGGGTTCTTGATAATGGCTTTGATCACATCTGATACTGTCCATTCATGTCCTAGTACTCCTGTTCAGCTTTCTCAACATGGCTGCAGAAGCCCTTTGTCTTCTGTTGTCACTACTACAATTCCTAGCTTTACCAATTCTTTAAGTCATGATGGTGACATGTCGCCCTACACATTATGTTCCTGAATGTTTTACTTTGGATCAAGTGTACTCAATAGTGTTTAAGTCACGCGTGTAAGGAAGCAATCTGACAACGGCATATACACAAATATATTTTACTGGATGAACTAAAACTGAGAAGGCACTCTTTTCAAAAGAAGGTGTCAGATCCTGGCCAGATGTTTTTGAATGGCCTGTAACTTAATTGTCCTGAGTGTCATAAATAACTGCTAGGCAGGGTATCGGGAACTATGTCTAATTGGCAATTTCCCCCTTTGCCTCATTCCCCTGGGACTTTTTTTGCTGTGGCAAACTGCAGTAATAAAGAGTAGAACAAAATAAAATAAAGCAGACAAAAGTCTTCTGTAAACTATTTGTAAGCAATAGAGATTATTTTACTGGATTGTTTTAGGAGCTACATCCAACAATTGAAGATATTTATGTGGCAAGTATTGAGACCGACAGAGGCACCAGAGAGAAACTTCGTTTTTATGACACTGCTGGACTGGATGGCAGTAGAGAACAAAACCAGTTAGCAAGACAGTATCTAGGTTTGGCTGACGGCTATGTACTTGTTTATGACACTGACCAACCAGCTTCATTAGATGCCCTTGTCATGATTAAGAAGGATATAGACCGTAATCGTGACAAAAAGGAGGTGGGTAGTATGAAAGAGAAAGTGTTTAACATCCTTAATGTCTATAATAACCCCAACCTTAAATTGCTCATCACTGAAGAACCTATTTACTGAAGATTTTAACAGTGGCAGTTGCTTTTACTGATGCGCATTACTATACTAATAATAATATTTAGTTTATCTTATGCATAATAAGTTGGGAAAATATTGAATTTCACCTAAAAATTTGATACTAAAATTTTACTGTAAATATATATTTTGAGATCCTCTGAATTGCCCAGCATTGTTAGAGAAAGGTGTGCATGTGTGTGCATGTGTACCTGCGTGCGCACGTATTCTTTGACTAACATTTTATTTTATACTTTTCTCAAATAGGAAGTCATCTTTCATTTTCATGAAGTTTCAAAAGCATCACTAGTGACCAGTAGTGCTTTTAAAAAATTTGACTAATTTAATAATGCTTAAAGCTTACTATATTCCCACAATCCCTTGGACCTACAAGAAAATTAGCAATAAGATAATTTCTGCAAATATCTATCTTGATTAACATGAAGTAGAAGTAAATCCATTAGTAAGAAAAGTTTGCACAAAACTTGGGAAAGTCGTGCAAGTACAACAAATCATATTTTTATATAACTTATATTTCTTTTCATCATCAATGCTTTATTAGAAATGAAGCTTGGTTAGTTGTTTTTTAATATTTGGGAATTGGCAGTAAAGCCATTTCTTGCATGCCAATATTTTGATCAAGAGTCTGGGCAGTAAAGTTAGTTATTTTGGTGCAGATCTTCTGTGAATTCAAGTTATTTTAAATGCTCTCACAGCTGGCCATGCAGGGATATGCTTGAGGACGGACAAGGAAGGGGATGTGCTTGAGCTAGACAAGTTGAAACTAATAAGGGAGGGATGCAAAATGATCCTTATGCAAGTGTGATTATGACCAATCTAACTATTCACTACAGGACATTCGAAGCCATGCAAGTTAGTTTAATTTTCTTTATTGCTTCATCTCTATAATGTCCCTTAACTTCTGTGGTTATATTAGCAGCTGTGACTTGGGAAACAACTCATTGACTGTAAATTCTTTAACATTTGGGTATTGTGTAATCATTTCTAATTTTAAATCCACTCACATTCTCCCCATGTAGACTCTGCAAAGTTTAGTAGAAGATTCTAATTAAGGTATAAATCAAAGCGAGACCTCTGGATTGAGAAGCCAGAATTCTGACTGCTTACCACAGAGGTAGTCAGTTTAATCCTGTTTTTTTGCTTATAAACCTTCCATCAGAATATTTATTGCTGGGGATTCCCAAAAAGTATTCTTGTATAGATTTTTTTCAAAAACATTCTTTTATAGATTTTGAGGCATCTGATGGTCCTGGAATGACACCTGTTTTACTGTCTTTAATTGATCATAGGCCTTCAGGAATCATCCTGAAGTCCCAGTGGTGAGCATGCAGGCAAGTGCCATTAAAATATGCTCTCAGTAAAATGTGGTAAACAGAGCAGCAAAACTATTTAAACTGATTATTTGTTAGTGAATTTCAGTGTCACTATGATGCATTATACATGGTGTTCATTTTTACTTGTCATTTTACCGCGCAAAATTTGACATCAATAGCATTGCTGATGGAGCAAGTTTATATATGATTCCCCTACCGGCTTGCTATCATACTTGTGCTGACAGCAGCTTTGAAGCCTCTCCCTACCAGCAGATAAATATACTATTTGAGAGGTGGTTCCTGCCTTCGTAATATAAAGGTGTATTATTTTGCCTGGTGCGTAGATACCGTAACTGTTAGTTTGTTTTAATGAATGTGAACACTATAAATGACGGATAAATACAAACAATATCTTGCATTTTAATATATTTAACTTAATATAATTTAATAAAGGAATGCCAAATTAATAACGGTATTAGTTTCAAAACATTTTAGTAAAGAGATTTTTTTGTCCTTTCAACAGTATCTGTCATATCGAACGATGAATGAATAAGTAAATTAATGAATGAAACAGGTGATATAATGCTCAAATTAGTCCAGGGTCCCTAGAGCTGAGTGTTACCCCATATTCGTCTTCATAGTATAAGGGAAAACCCTGGAAAAAGCCATATCCAGGTAACTCATCTTTAGCGAGATTCAAACTCGCAACCTCTCGAGTGTGAGGCACACATGCTACCTCACATCATGGAGGCAGGTAAGAAACAAATGTAAATCAACCGAATATGGACTGCTTCTATACGTTAATCAAAACAATGAAACCAGTAATTGTTAAACATTAACTTCTGTGAACAGCTTTACGGAAACTAAATGGCAAGAAATAGCTGAACACAAATAAGTAAAGCTGAACCAATGTGGCAAATTAAATATCATTGCTTCTTTAAACGAATGGTTCAATGTGGCCGCCATTGAGAGCAAGACACTTCCTTACTCTTTTCAGCATATATTCATATGCAGCTTGCAGCATCACAGGTGTTACTGTGGTCATCTCATACATAATTAGCTGCTTCAGTTGCTCTAAAGTCTCGGGTTGCCTTGAATATACCCGATCTTTGAAATAACCCCAGAGGAAAAAGTCCAACGGGGTAAGATCTGGAGATCTTGGTGGCCACACAGGATTGCTAATGAATCTATTGAGGAGAAAAAACAATAATTGAGGTTATTCATGCTGAGTACATTTTGGAAAATATGAAAATATGCCTTTGATATAGTCAACATGAAAAATTCAATGCCATGGCCGTGATTTGAACCACGGATCTATCAAAGACCTTAGCCTATATACGGATAGTGTGAAGAAATGATTAATTTCCATCAATTAACTAAAATAATAAAGTTAAATGATGAAGCCTGGGACTCAAGTACTTACTATAGTAAGTCACCACAAACGGTGTATCTCAGATGCGAGAGCCCCTAGTGGTCTACCAGGGAAATATATGAGTCAAATGGAGAATTTAATGTCAGGGCGGAACGTTGGCCATGGTAGCTCAATGGGTTAAAGCGACTGGACGGAAACCAGGAGATCCGTGGTTCAAATCCCGGCCATGGCATTGAAATTTTCATGTTGACTCTAAGACCTTAGCCTATATACGGATAGTGTGAATAAATGATTAATTTCCATCAATTAACTAAAATGAAAATATGCCGTCTTACCTCCCAGGAAAATGTCTTTCAAGGAAAGCAATTGTACCACTGGCAGTATGTGCAGGAGCACCATCCTGCTGGAACCAGCCATCAGATTTTTCATGTTCATCCAGTTGGTCAATAAACGTGGTTAAAATTTCCTCCCTATATCGCCGAGCGTTTGGTCTTCCTTCAAAGAAAATTGGGCCGATTATTCGCTGTCGTGACATGGCTGACCAGACACCAATCTTTTTAGAGTACTGTAGGACTTCCACAAACTGATTTGGAGGCTCAGAACCCCATATGCGAGCATTTTGAGTGTTGATACAGCCTGTCAACTCGAACCAGCATTTGACTGAGGTGAAGAATATATCGCATTGCTCATCATCCTCAAAATACTCCAGGAAGTAGTTGCAAAAATTCACACGGGCAGGTATGTCTTGCATTTGCAACTTATGCAACTGTGTGATTTTATACAGGTAGAGTTGCAGCTCCTTCCTGACAGCTGCTTGCGCCATTATCGTCATTTGTTACAGTGGGCGCATGAATATTTCACTTGGCGCCGGTTATGCGGCCAGCTGATCATGTGACTCGCCAGCGCGCAAGAAAAGAGGCTGCTTCTTCCTTTTATAGTTACAGACATGTTGAGACATGTAATGTGCTTCGTTGTGTGGCTGCGTGCAGCTGTTGTTGCAATGAAAGAACCGTTTTAGTTTATCTCAAATATCTTCATGATTATTCACATAAGAAATGTAGCGTGTGCAATAAATTTATCTAGTGATATGAATAGAGTTCTATCGAGTACAGTCCACAAAATCAGTTTCCTTGGTTACAGCTAAAATCAAGGTGGTCCTCCGCATTAAATTAAGCACGACACGAACATTGGTCCTTCACGGGCGGATATTTATTGTGCAACGCAACAGTTTCTTCTGCATGGATGTACATCAGTGGGCCCCAGGACGCCAGGCATCGGGATCTACGCAGCAGATGATCAGCATTTCATTCGCAACGATGCAGAAGCCTGCATCGCAACACATTTCAGGTCAGAACATTTCTTTTCTTTCTTTCTCTCTTTTAAGCAAGTCTCATAACCATTCAATATGGAGCAGGATTTGAAAGCTCTTGTCAAAAGAAGGGGTATAATCAAAAGAGAATTTACCTTTGTTCGAAAATTTCTTGGTAAATTACCAGAACAGGTCAACATTTTCATATTGACAGCTAATTTCGATAACTTAAGTGAAATTTGGGACAAATATGAAGCTATTCAGACCCAAATCACATCTCTTGTGGAAGCGGTAACTGAATTAGATATGCATGCAGAACACAAGGAGGAAACAAGAAACAGTTACATCAAATTGAAGGCTAGGTTAGCTGAATTAATACAGGATCATGAACAGCAAGAAAATGGTTCTGGACATTTGCAGCACACAGTGCAGTCGCAATCGTCACAAGCAGCTAAAGCTATCAAACTGCCTGTGATACAATTACCTAAATGTGAGGGTGATGTCACTCATTTCAAACATTTCTATGACACATTTACAAGCTTAGTGGTAAACAACCAAGCTTTAGAAATAGCTATTCAGAAATATCATTACTTACTTTCCTCTTTCAAGGGACAAGCTCATTCACTAATACAGAACATACCTGTCACTAGTGAAAATTTTGATGTAGCATGGGAGCTCATATGCTCACGCTATAACAATACAAGACTAATAGCTACAGCTCATATAAAAAATTTATTAGCACTACCAGTAATGCATAAGGAAACAGTAAATGAACTATGTACCTTGCTCAACCATTTTCAAAATAACTTGAATGCCATTGAAGCATTAAAACTTGAAGTGCCTTTGCATGAAATCATTTTAATGAAACTTCTCCTAGAACATTTGTCTGACACCACACGCAGAGAATGGGAGAGTAAAATAGATTCTCAAAACTTCCCTTCTTTGAAGGATCTTATGCAAATTTTAGAAGCAAGAGCACACTCTTTTGAATTGCTTGCTAACACTGCATGTAACAAGAGGGTAGTTAAGCCTAAGACTGATTTACACTCTGCTAAGCCCAACAGCAGAGACAGTAAACACTCTTACTTATCCACGAGTGATTGTGTATGTTCATTTTGTCAGTGCAATCACATGCTACATAATTGTGATAACTTCAAAAACCTTAATGTGCATAAGCGTTGGACTTTCATTAAATCCAAGCGCCTTTGTGCCAATTGCTTTGCTCCTAATCGCATATCAAGTAAATGTAATCGTGCCTCATACTGCAATTGTGGCTCATCCACTCACCACAAGTTGCTTCATGATAGTAACAGAGAAAATGCTTCACGTGCAACTTCATCTAGTCCTGTAAATGATTCTACTAGAACGATTGATGCACCATCTAGCTACTGTTCTTTTAAATCAAAATCCACATAGCAGGTTTTGCTTGCCACCGCACTAGTGCAAGTGGAAGACAGATATGGCAATCTCATACAATGTAGAGCACTCCTCGACTCTGCCAGTCAATCTAATTTCATAACTGCAGATCTTGCAAAGCACTTACAGCTTAACAAGGTGACAGCTGATACGCCTATCAATGGTATAAATGGCACCATTTCTATGGCCACTCACCATGTTCAGGTCAATCTGAAATCTATGGTACACAATTTTAAGACTAAAATTGAATGTCTAGTACTTCCTCGTATAACAGGAAAACTACCTTCCACACATATCAATTTGTGCAACTGGAATATTCCTTCTAGCATTCCATTAGCAGATCCTAGGTTCAACAATCCTGATGAAGTTGAAATCCTAATCGGAAGTTCCTTATTCTTCAAGTTATTGCATGGGAAAACCTTAAAGAAACAAGGACATCCTATACTAGCCAGCACAGCCCTCGGTTGGATAATATCAGGCCCTATTCCAAGGTCATCATACAAGTACAAGGCTAAGTCTTCGCCTCAGCATAATTTCTTCATCAGCACTGATAACCTTGACACACAGTTAAGACGTTTCTGGGATTTGGAAGAATTTCCTCAGCATGTTCTTACTAAGGAGGAAAAGGAGTGTGAAGAATACTATGTAAAAACAACCACTCGTAATGCCGATGGTAGCTTTACAGTTCGTCTACCCGTCAAGGAGGACAAAAATCGCTTAGGTGAATCTAGACAGCAAGCCATCAATCACTTTATGCACTTAGAACGACGTCTTCAAAACGACATCACACTTAAAGAAGATTACACTCAATTTCTCTCTGAATATGAATCCATGGGGCACATGAAGCAAGTGTCACCACCAAAGGAAGGCGAACCTTGTTACTATCTTCCACATCATGCAGTTTTCAAACCTTTGTCTACTACTACTCGCACCAGAGTTGTATTTGATGCATCTGCGCAGTCATCTTCAGGACTAACCTTGAATGATGTGCTGAAGTTGGGTCCTACTATTCAGAATGACCTTACCTCCATAATTTTACACTTCAGAACTTATCGCTATGCATTCTCAGCTGACATTTCTAAGATGTACAGGCAAGTGAAAATGCATCCTGATGATCAAGATCTCCAAAGAATAGTATGGCTAGAAAACAAAGATGAACCTATCAAGGACTACGCTCTTACTACAGTCACATATGGTACCAAACCTGCATCCTTTTTGGCCATAAGGACTTTGCATCAACTAGCTTCAGAGGAAGAGGCTAAATATCCACTAGCTTCTCAAGCTATCCGTGAATCCTTCTACGTAGATGATAGCTTATGTGGCCATAATGATCTACAGCAAGCTTTACATATTCAGAGGCAGCTACTTCAGATGTTAGACAGTGGCGGATTCCCACTTAGGAAATGGTGTTCTAATCATGAAGATATTTTAAAATCCATTCCACCGGAACACAGAGAGACACAACTTCCACTTTCATTGGATAGCAGTGAAAATGTGCATGCTCTTGGTCTCCTCTGGCATCCTGGAACAGATCAATTCCAGATACAAGACAATCCATCTCTTCAGGATAATCTAAATTCTAGCTACACCAAACGAAACATACTTTCTGTCATATCATCTATTTTTGATCCTTTAGGCCTAGTGAGTCCTATTGTCATAAATGCCAAGATGTTTCTACAATCTCTTTGGTTAGAAAAACTCGGTTGGGATGAATTGATACCATCTCACCTCATCCAACAATGGCTAAATTTCTGCGAGACATTGTCCATCATTCATGCTATACGTATTCCAAGACACGTCCTAATCACAGGTACATTAAGGGACATACGAATACATGGGTTTTGC
Source organism: Mantis religiosa (assembly GCA_030765055.1). Taxonomy (NCBI): domain Eukaryota; kingdom Metazoa; phylum Arthropoda; class Insecta; order Mantodea; family Mantidae; genus Mantis; species Mantis religiosa. Next base: position 248,374,411 of record CM060948.1, read on the forward strand.
GATGCCTCAGAAAAGGCTTATGGTGCCTGTATTTATCTTCGTTCTATGAACAGCTGCAATGAGGTGAAAACCAGACTTCTTTGCTCCAAATCCAAGGTTGCACCATTAAAGAAACAAACCATTCCTCGGCTCGAACTTTATGGTGCTTTACTACTCGCTAAACTTTACAAGGTTGTAGCTAACCTTAAGCTCAGACTTCACAGAACTATCTATGGACGGACTCTATGATTGTTCTAGCATGGATTAAATCCAACCCACACAAATGGAAGACTTTTGTAGCCAACAGAGTTTCACAAATACAAGATTTATCAGAAACTACTGCTTGGCGATATGTAGCTACTCAAAATAATCCAGCAGATCTCATTTCGAGAGGAGTTTCGACTAAACCTCTTGCCTCAAAGGACTTGTGGTGGAAAGGTCCTTATTGAATCTCACAACCCTTTGCATCTTGGCCAGAACAATCCAACCGATTAGATATTCAAGATGCCACTGAGCAACGCACTACTGCATGCTTGATGGTCACTACAGAAAGTGATATCATTTCTCGTTTTTCAAAATTGTTACGCCTGCAGAGAGTGACAGCATACATGCTGAGATTTGCATTCAACTGTAGAAACAGCAACACGAGACGGCAAGGTCCTCTCTCAGCACTTGAGCTTCAACAGTCATTGCACTGCTGCATTAAACTTGCTCAACAATCAGCTTATATCACAGAGTTAACAGAACTTAATGATAAAGGACACATTCCTACTAAAAGCTCATTGAAATCTTTGCATCCATTTGTCGACAATGAAGGTTTACTCCGAGTAGGGGGAAGAATTGACAAAGCTGAAATTTCCTTCCAGTCAAGACATCAGCTCATCTTACCTCCTAAGCATCATCTTACCAAGCTAATTATTGAAAGTGAACATGTTAAACTTTTGCATGCTTCCAATCAGCTACTTACCTCTTCTCTTCGACAACGGTATTGGATACCGAGAATAGGAGAAACTCTTAAGTCAGTCCTACACAAGTGCCTGCAGTGCTTCAACTCAAGGCCAAGGGAGCTCAACAATTAATGGGCAATCTACCTACCTACAGAGTGACTCCAGTGAGACCTTTCCTACGAGTTGCAGTTGATTACGCTGGTCCATTCTTCCTACCTTATGGCTCGCCTCGCAGCAAGAGTCAGGTGAAGGCCTACATAGCTATCTTTGTTTATCCACAAAGGCAATTCACATTGAGTTGGTTTCACACATGACTTCTGATGCTTTTGTTGCTGCCTTACGAAGGTTTACAGCTAGACGAGGATTGTGTAAAGAGATCCTAAGTGACAATGGCACAAATTTTGTAGGTGCTAGCAACAAACTTAGAGAACTTAGACTACTTTTGCAATCTCGCTAGCACCAAGAGATTGTACAAGACTACGCTTCATCTAATGAATGCACATGGCATTTTATACCACCCAGCTCACCCCACTTTGGAGGATTACATGAGGTTGCAGTGAAATCTATGAAATATCATCTTCGCAGAGTAATGGGTACACAAGTACTGACCTATGAACAATTAACCACATTACTAATTCAAATTGAGGCTTGCTTGAACTCCTGTCCATTGCTACGCCTTACTGATGATCCTTTTTATACTTCCTACCTTTCTGCAGGTCATTTCCTCATTGGAGAACCATTGACTTCCATACCATCACCTTGTTCTGACAATCTGAATCAGTTACAGAAATGGCAACAGCTCCAAGATCGTCTACAACATCTGTGGCAGCCGTGGTCAACCGACTATCTACATTCACTCCAGCAGAGGCAAAAGTGGTCCAGTTCCAGTGAAAATCTTAAGGCACACCATGGTCCTGCTAATGGAAGACAATTCATCTCCTCTGCATTGGGAACTTGGAATCATCACTGAGACTCATCCTGGTGGTGATGGTTTAGTGCGGGTAGCTACAGTGCGAACTTCTAAGGGTGAATATAGGCGTCCCATTGTGAAACTGTGTCCTCTGCCAGTTCAAGAACAACAGTGATATTTTTCAAAGTGTGTCTATGTTAAATTAAAAAACTGTTCAGTTTTTTGGGCCCCAGTATGTTTGCGCCATTATCGTCATTTGTTCCGGCGGGCGCATGAATATTTCACTTGGCGCTGGTTATGCGGCCAGCTGATCATGTGACTCGCCAGCGCGCAAGAAAAGAGGCTTCTTCCTTTTATAGTTAGACATGTTGAGACATGTGATGTGCTTCATTGTGTGGCTGCGTGCAGCTGTTGTTGCAATGAAAGAACCGTTTTAGTTTATCTCAAATATTAAATGTATTGTTGTCTACTTCATGATTATTCACATAAGAAATGTAGCGTGTGCAATAAATTTATCTAGTGATATGAATAGAGTTCTATCGAGTACAGTCCACAAAATCAGTTTCCTTGGTTACAGCTAAAATCAAGGTGGTCCTCCGCATTAAATTAAGCACGACACGAACAACAGCTGTATGGCAAGAACAAATGGAAAGTCCCATCTCCCTAACTAGTTGCCATAAAAATGTCTGAGGCCTTTCTGTCATAACATTATTTACTGCTTCTAGATTGGGACCAGTTACTTTATAGCATCCAATGTGTCTCTTTTTGCAATTAACTGATCCTGTATCTTGGAAATGTTTGATGAACCTATTAGTTTTTAAAGACCAACATTACCAACATTAATAGACATTTTCATTAAGTATGAGAATGAAAAAAAAAAATTATATTGTATACTGATAAAACGTAAGTCGTTTATGTTGCAAACAAAAGTATGTCAACTTGATGGTACCTGGACATTTTTGACAACATTACGCTCCGAGGAACTTATCTGAATGCTGGATAGCGTTGCATAAACTCCTCTATGCAACTGTTTAAATTATATTTGAATGTCATGCCAATTTTAATGCCGGTACGAAAGTAGCATTCAACCATGAAGACATGGTGCTCTCTGTTCATATTCATGATGGTAAACTTCAGAGTAGAAATATGCTACTTAACTTACATATGTATGTACTAGAATGTTAATCACTATTACCGTAAGAGGGGTGGCTGGTTGTAATAATTATGAGTGCAGCCACAGTAAGGGCACTGTAATTTGCTTACTGTTCCGCAAGCACTACCGCTTCTCTGCAGAGGGCACTATGATTTGAGATACTCACCAGTCAACTATGACGTCATTCTTGCTCAATCGGAGGGCGGAAAATAATGAATAAAAATGAATACCATGTATATGCATTATGCAAAGGGACTCAGGATCATTTCTCTTCCAGGGAAAATAATTTACATGTTAATATCACAAAATGCATTCACATTTGCTGTACATTCCTGCACTTGCACAGAGTTGGTACAGGAAATTGAGCCCTATGGAATCTTAAATAGACTGGCAGAAAAAATGCAACACCATCAAGGATTAAAATAGGCAAATGAGCCAACTTTGCATACACTTCTCTCCACTTACAAGTTTTTTTTTTTATGAAGACTAGTTTCTGGGAACTTCTTCCCTATCAGTTCTTGGTCGACTGATGGCAACCGGTGTCTGCTTCCGGCTTGGTGTTGTGCTGCCATCTGATAATCTGGTAAGTTGGATGGCGTCATCCATGGCAGAAATTTCAAAATTAATCAGGAGGTTCTGTTTCTTAGTAATGAATATGTTTTTCCAAATCTGCAGTTCTAGAGGCTTTTTCTTTTGGCCTGTTTGATCAATTCTATTTCTTGCTTGATGTTGTGATTCTCAGACCAAAAGTGATGTGCTATGGCAGACTTGTGCGTATGTTTAAATTTAATATTTCTGAAGTGTTCTTTCATTCTTGTTTCTAGATTTCTTTTAGTCATCCCAATGTATATCTTGTTGCAATCCTGGCAGTTCATTTGGTAAATGCCTGATAATTGAGTTTTTGGTGTGCTATTTTTCAGAGGATGGTTTAGTAAGTTGCAAGTATTTTGAATGAAAGGCAAATTTGCCATATCTGATGTTTGTTTGTTTTTTTAGTGTTTTTAATGTAGTAATGTCCTTAAGTTTTAAAGGAAATACGTAGCTTAAGTTTATAAGTTAGGTAATACATCATGATAGCATCATATGATAACAAATATGATAACTTCATTCACCAATAACATGCCCATGTTTCATTGAACAGTCCTGAAGGGTGTTGCATTTTTTTCCCCACTGTTGTATAAAGATTATATGATATGGGAAAGGTAAATGCATTATTATTGCCAACATAAACATGAGTGACATTAAGCATATAAGAATTTAAAGGTTCTTGTACTTGGATAAAGCAGGTAATGACATTTTGAAAAACTTTGGTACCAATGCCCAAACACACATTATTGCCTAATGTTTCAAAATAAACAAATAATCTCAGTTGGTTATATCTTATAGATATGTAGTAAAGTGGATAATTAGGAATATTTCTCACCATATGATATATTAGATCCATTCAGTCTTTTACAGAGGTTATTAGTACTCTGTTAGAGCTAATGAAACTAGTTCATGATAAGTAATACCAATGCACTTTCAGTGAATGTCACCCAGACTCTTTTACTTTTAGGCCCTATATTACGATCTCTGGTTACTACCACAGTTTATCTTTTAGTTATCGATAACAATTGGTTAGGTTCAGTGCCCTATATATAATGAACTCAAGTTTACCTGTAGGTTTGTTACCTGAGCATTATGATGCTATGTGAGCAGTTGGTAATATTTTCCACTAGGATTTTACATTGTTTGCAATGCCACCTTGTGTTTGAATGTAAAATTTGTAATTAGTGTGGCAACTCAAAGCTTGTGACATCAGGTGTCTGTGTGATAAATGAATGAAGCAGCTTAACAGATAGAAATTAATTGTTCTTCCACTTTACTCATATGCAGCTAAGGTTTGGGTAGGTTGAGTTAGAGTGAAAAATTCAATGCCATAGCCAGAATTTGAACCGTGGATCTGTTTATTCACAATTTTCTTTATATTTTCATTAATAGTTCATTAGTTCTTAATAAGGTTTAACACAGTTTGTCATTACATAGAAAATGAAGCTAGTTACAGTGAAGTAATAAATATCACACAAATATAAATATTTGTTTAACAGTTTGTTATATTTATTGTTAGTTTATTAAAAACAGTTCTTTGATATAGGTTAGATTTTTTCATAGTGTAGGTTATTGATTATAAGTGTTGCATAGGTTAGATACAGAGTATGGAAGGTATAAAGAAGAGAAAGTGCTCCCCAAATTTTATTGAAGAGTAGAATATCTTGTTTTTGGAGTTGATTCAAGAGCATAAAAATGTGGAGAATGAAGTCATAAGAGTGACTACATTTAAAAACGTGGGTTCGCATACGTTTCTCTACTCAGGGTGATTTAACTGCCATTTATGGTGCCCACTTTTAAGATAACCCTTTTACACAAGTTTGCTATTTTAATAGTTTGACAGGTTAATAAATATACCATGAATAAAGAGGAATTTAATAGAGAATATAAACACACAACACTGCTTTAATTAATGGTTTTAATACAGATTTTATGTATAAAAAGGTTGAAAATTTTAAATATAAAAAATGTAAATGATGCTTTTACCCTTAAAGTAAGATCATAATTTTAAAAAATTTACATACTATCCCTGGGCTAATAAATTTAAAAAATGTATAAAGAATTTGGTATAATTTTGGGGCTCCTCAAAAGAAATATAATACACGAATTTATTAAATGTTTCTAAAGAGGATAAAATGTCCTATAATAAAAAATAATTCTGGCATTTATGGATTTAACTGTTGAAATTGTGATTGGATTTACATTGGAAGGACCTAACGTAATTTGTAAACCAGAATGAACATTTTAGAAATAGGTGCAAGCAGACATAAATCAACTGTGACAGATCATTTTTGGTCCTTTAACCATTAAATAAGTACGTTCACCTAGCGGCAGTAATGATGGCAACAAAAACAACCAGGTATGCTGATGATTGTGAAACTAATCCTGAGTACTGCGAGGAATTTATAATTTCTTGAAGCTTGTAACAAATAATTATGTATTATTGTAACAGACATATATTTACCCATGTATTCCTGAGAGTAGTGGAACTTGCTACACAGGTATTTTTTAAGAATGGACGTACATTTTTCAATATTAATGTAGATTATTTTGTAATTTTAAACTGTTTGGAGGTGCATTAAATATTCTACCCAATTCATACTCAACCCTTTTTTGATGGCAGGTTATGTTAGCATCATTCATAAATTTCTAATGAGCTCTTACCTGCACTGCTAGTGGTTTGTAGAGCAGTGCTTCTTGGCTTTCACAGCAATTTGGCTGAGAAATCTTCCCAGTCAAGATCTGTAAATTAGAAAATTTATACTTTTTGCCATGGCTGAGTGGTTAGACCGCTTGGCTCTCACCGAGGTGGACCAGGTTCGATCCTGGGTGACTGCAAAGTGAGATTTGTGGTGGACAACATGGCACTGAGATGGGATTTCTCTGGGTCCTCCAGTTTCCCCCATCAGCATTCCACCATCTTTCCTATCATTCATCTCGCCCTCATATGTATCAAACACTTCCTTCACCTTCACGCCAGGCATTGGGCTAATCAACTATCCTGGTTCTCTATCAGATCCAAAGCTTCGGTTCCTCAGGCCCGACCTTAAAAGGGATAGTGGAACAAGAATCCCCTAACGGCACAATAGTGGTACAACTAGGGAAGTTAAAGAAGAAGAAGAATTTATACTTGTTACATTTCTCTGTCATTCATATACAGCACACAAAGCATAACACAGGTACGAAAAGATAAAACATATGATATGTTTGGAGATCTCGTGTATGTGATGCAATAAGTTTAGAAAGCAATGTATACATATCTCAGCTGCATAGATTTTAAATACTCATGCACAAATAAAAAATTGAATTTGTTATTTTCTGGGACTTGCTGATGAAGCACAGAGAAGAATTGAGTCAACTAGCCCTGTAGAGATGAGGTGAATGTGTTACAGCTAGATTTATTATAATATTCAGAGACCGCTTAATTCACATTTATATAAAGTAAAGAGATAAACGTGTACAGAATTGATGGAAATTAATAATTTCTTCACGCTAGCCATATATAGGCTAAGTTTTATTTTTACGATAGTAAGTTGCCACAAACGGTATCTCAAATGCAAGAGCCCCTAGTTGTTTACTGGGAAAATATGAGTCAAATGGAGAACTTAATGTCATGACAGCAAGTTGACCACGGTACCTCAATGGGTAAGAGCGACTGGACGGAAACCAGAAGATCCGTGGTTCAAATCCCGGCCATGGCATTGAATTTTTCATGTTGACTATGTGTACAGAAATTGCTTACATAATACTATTTCTTTCTTCTTTATACATAATAAAGATAGCAACTCTGGAACATAGACAATAAACCACAATTTTTGTATTCTGTATGCTTTCTTAACATTAAAAATAAGATTACTTCTTTTATTCCCCCCACCCCTTTGTTAACAGCCAATATATTTATGCTAACTTTAAAATAAATTCTGTGCTAAGGCATTTATTTCATTAAACTCTGAAATTTATTCAATTGAGAAGTTGGTTGTATTCAAATAACTAGTATTACTCATTCATGCTTCAGACTCTGGCAGTATTAAAGAATGTTCTGAATTAAAAGATACTCAGTGCAGCCAGCCCCAGATATATTCCAATAGGACACACATAACCTCCTGAATGCAAAGACCATGTGAAAAGTCCATGCTGAGGACTTTATAACCTGTCATACAAGAAAGGTGCTTTCATAATTGCAGCACTCTTTTATCTATTGACAAATATAAATGAGTTTACTTACAAAAGTCATTAAACAGTCTGAGAGTCTTAATGTAACAATGAATTTGTAGGCACTATTTTGAATTTTGTTTACATCAAACTTTTTTCACTTTTAATGGTGAATTTTTTCAACAAACTCTGGCTTATCAATGGGTAATCCTCTTTCACCTTTTCTTGCTGATCTTATGAGTTTTTTCGAAATGCAAGTCACTAAAGCATTTCCTTTAAATTTTAAAGTTTGGTATAGATATGTTGATGGTATTTTTGCAATTGTTCCTGATAAACTCATAAACGATGCTTTAAAATTATTAAATTTGCAAAAAGCTATAAAATTTTCATTAGCAACTGAAATTAATGGATTTCTTTCTTTTCTGGATCTAAAGATAAGAAATAATAATAAATTAAACTTTGATATTTATAGGAAGTCTACTCATATTGATAATTACATAAAAAAATAAAAGTTTTAACCCTTTTTCACATAAATTTGCTGTATTCAATAGTTTGACTTATAGATTAATAAATATACTGCCGAATAAAGATGAATTTAATAAACAATATAAACATATTATTAATACTGCTTTAATTAATGGTTTTAATAAAGACTTTGTAAATAAAAGAAATTGAAAATTTCAAGACGATTATAATTTTAAAAAATTAAAATCAATTATCATTCCTGGGTTAATGAACATTTTCAAAAAAGTTTTAAAGAGTTTGGTATAACTTTAGTTCCTCAAAATAAATATAGTACTAAAAATGTATTGCATATCTCTAAAAAAGATAAAATTCCTAATAATAAAAACTTGTATTTATCAGTTTGTTTTGATTGTGATAAAGTTTATGTAGGAAAGACAAAACGTAATTTAGAAACCAGAACGAATGAACATTTTCGTAACATTAAGTATAAACAGACTGATAAATCGTCCGTAGCAGATCATTTTTGGTCATTTAACCATGAAATAAATCCAGAAGTTAAATTATTAAAACAATTAAATGGTCCAATAGATTTAATTGTTTGGGAAAATATATTTATTTTAAAAAACAAACATCGCATAATGTCAGTTCCGCCAAATTCTTTCAAATTTGTTTTATTTTCAGATTTTGGTGGTACTAACAAGAACATATCAACACCTAGTGTTTGTAACGATGGTGACAGCTTTGTTTCCGGCTGAAGATGTGTATAAGTCTACATGAAATTACGGCCCTGGAGAATTTATAAGAAAATAAACACAATTCTTATAAGTGAAGTTTTAAGTTACAAATTGTTATATTTGTATATATTCACATTCTTGCTTTAAATACCATGAATCAAGGTCAAAACCTGCCTGGATGACTAGGATTTTTTATGGGTGAAAACATGTACAGCTGAAAATACTGTGATTTTGTGGGTTCGTGAAATTAAAAGTCCAATTGCACAAACTCAAAATGTTCTTTATTTCCACCAAATTACAGTTGGAAAACTTGCCGATTACATAAAATTACGTAGCGCACACAATTACAATTCACCAGTTCATCTGTCACAGGTCCACCCTGCACTCGCAATTACGTACAACTCCTCTGATGCACGTACACAGTCTTCCAGTCCGTTTGCTAGCACGGCGCTCCTCCGGCTGCTCGCCAAGAACTCCCTTGACTTGCCCTCTGCAGGCCTTATATAGGGAGATTGCTGTTTCTGGAAGTCCCGCGGTACAGTGAATCATCCCAACTGTTCCAGACCGCAGGGAGAGGGGAAAGAGATGGCTAGTGATGTTTTTCCAACCATCCCCTCGTTAGCGCTACAAGATAAATGGGTAGGCGTGCCGGAATGCTTCCCGTCACTCACTCAGCCGTCAGTTGGTCGTGCCTTCCGATAATTGGGTGACACTATTCCCTCAAAGCTGGTCGTCCCGAACAGCACCATCGTAGCGGGCCAGGTGATCCAGGTGTACCACCATCTTTCCTCGGGGCACCTTCTGGATGCGGTAGACCACGTCGTTAATCCTCTTCACCACCTGGCACGGTCCTTGCCATGGCTGCTGAAGCTTCAGGCAGCGTTCCTTGGTCCAGGTAGGACGGTACAACCAGACCAGGTCACCTTGCTGGAACCCTCTGCTGTTGGCTTGCCTGTCGTAATGGGTCTTCATGCAGTTGCTTGCCTTCTGGATTTTCTGGCGAGCCATTTCGTGCATGTCGTGGAGGTGGTCCACCAGGTTCTTCACATACTCGGTTGCTGGCTGTTTCGCCTCCGGAGGGCTTCCAAAAGCCAGGTCACAAGGGAGGTGTAACTCTCGGCCGAACATTAAGCTGGCTGGCATCATCCCAGTTGTGTCGTGTGTAGATGAGCGGTAGGCCAGCAATATCAGTGGCACCTTGTCGTCCCAGTCTCGCTGATGGCTGGCCATGACCTTCCTCAGGTGTTCCTCTAAGGTCTTCATGTACCTTTCGACCATGCCATCCGACTGGGGATGTAGAGGTGTTGTGCACGTCTTGTTAACCCCAAGTCTTTCTAGTGCCTCCTTCATCAGGTTGGACTCAAAATTGGTGCTCTGGTCGCTGTGGAGCTCCAACGGCACCCCAAATCTGCAGAACACTTCCTCCACGAGGCAGTCTTTGCCTCTTGGTTCGGGATGGCATACACCTCCGGCCACTTGAAGTAGTCCACGACCACCATCAGGTACTTGTTGCCTCGGTCTGACACTGGGAACGGTCTAGCTATGTCAACGGCGATCCGTCCGAATGGCGCTCCGACGTTGTACTGCTGCATGCTACCCCGGCTCCTATTCTGGGGGCCGCAACTCGCCGCGCACACGTGACATTGACGGCACCATTTCTCGGCGTCTGCTCGAAGCCTCAGCCAGTAGTAGAGCTGCCGTAGTTTGTCAATTGTTCGGTTCGCACCCAGGTGTCCTCCTGAAGTACCGGCGTGCACTTCCTCCAAGATTTCCGGGATCATACTCCGGGGAAGTACCAACTGTTCTCTCTGCGTCTTCCCATCGGGTGATTCCCATGCCCGGAACAGCCCCCGTAGGGGAAGGGATGCGTCCCTTTCAGCTGCCAAAGTGCGGGCGCTGCGGACCCTTAGCACTCGTGGTACCTCTGACGTTACTAGAGGAACCTCGGGCCGAACAGCCGAGCCCCTCCTTCGGGAGTTGTTCGGTTTGGGATGGACTCGAGGGGGCAGTGTGTTCCCGAAACCCATGGGAATCGGGTACGTCTTCGGACGGGGTTGACGGAAGCCATTAATTCTCCCGGGTACTAGCCTGCAAAGCTAGTAGAAGGTGTGCTAGATCACCAGGCGGCCCCACCGAGGTTTTTCGGTAGTCTTCACCTTGAGTGTTGACGCGCGTAAGTGGCGTATCCACTTCCATCCCGTCTTCAGTCCATAGGACCAGATGGGGGCTCTTGTTAGTCTCTAGGTCTTGTCCCATGGAAAGCCCCACGGAGGACGCCGAGCGCCCTTTGGGACAGCTCGGATAACTCCCTGGTCGAAGGAGGCCCGGGTCCAGTTCCTACGGGTTTAGGACTAATGGGAGTAGAACCTCTGGGCTAAACCCGGAACAGCACGCCCTCTCTGGTCTTCGAGTCCCATTCGGCCCAGTACGACTTGTAGATAGCGCTCCTCGGTGCGACGTCCTCCCGGGTTGGTCTTGTCCCTGCCTCCGCTTCCCTCAAGAGTGGCCCTGGGCTGCGTCTACCAGCTTCTCACTCCTCAGGCCTGCGCTATCCCAGCCGTCCGCAGGCACTGCCGTGACTACTCCGACTGCTGCGGCACGCTCCTTATCTTCCACCCTTGTACACTGTCCGCACTGTTCTGGACAGGTTCTTCGGGACATAGCGTCTGCGTTACCGTGGCTCTTCCCTCTGCGATGTTCCGAGGTGAAGTCGTACTCCTGCAGCCTCTAGACCCAACGAGCTGTCTGGCCTTCCAGGTTTTTAAAGCTCAATAGCCAGGTTAGGGCGGAATGGTCAGTCCTCAGGTGGAATGGCTGACCATACAGGTACTTGTGGAAGTGCTCCAAGGTCTTTACTACCGCCAGTAACTCTCGTCGGCTGACGCAGTTCTCTGCCTTGGATATCGTCTTGCTGTAGTAGGCTATCACCCGCTCATCGCCGTCCTGGATCTGCGATAGGACGCCTCCAATGCAATGATTGCTGGCGTCGGTGTCCACAATGAAGGCGCCACCCGGTTGTGGAAAACCCAAAATTGGAGCACTGCACAGGTCTTCAGGTGCTGGAAAGCGTCTTCGGCGTCCTCCGTCCACACATAAGGCCTGTATTTCTCTGTCAGGCGGGTGAGGGGTTTGGCGATGTTGGAGAACCCTTTTATGAAGCGTCAGTAATAACTGCACAGCCCCAGAAAACTGCGCAACTCTTTCTTATCCTTTGGGCGAGGCCAATCTCTCACAGTCTGTGTATTCTCCGGTGGCCACTCCGGTTGCTGAGACTATGTGGCACTTCCTTGCAGAAGAGCTGGCACAGCTTCGCGTTCAGCTTCAAGTTGGTCGCCTGCAGTCTCTGTAGCACTTTACTCAGCTTCTTCAGATGGTCTTCAAAAGTTTTACCGACGATGATGATGTCGACCAGGTATAGCAGGCAGGCGTCGTAAGTCAGTCCTCTCATCACTGACTCCATGAGACTTTGGAAGGTAGCTGGAGCGTTGCAGAGGCCAAAGGGCATAACTGTGAACCGCCAGAGCCCTTGGCCTGTCGAGAATGCGGTCTTCTCCTTGTCTCTCGGGTCTAGAACTACCTGCCAGTAGCCCGACTTCAGGTCCAGGGTCGAGAACCACTGTGCACCAGCTAGCGTGTCCAGGGTGTCGTCAATCCGGGGTAAGGGGGAAACAGTCCTTCCGGGTGACAGCGTTCAGCAGAAGCGTTGCTCGCCGTTCTTCTTCGTCACCAAGACCACAGGGGAACACCAAGGGCTGTCAGACTCTTCAATCACTCCCCTGGATCTCATGTCCTCCAGCATGTCTCGTACCGCCCCTTCGCCAGCGGAACGCTTCTAGGTGATTGCCGAATAGGCCGGGCGTCCCCGGTGTCGATGCGGTGAAGCACTTTGTCCGTGCGGCCGTAGTAACTGTCGCCTTAGCTGTAGACGCGCTGGTATCGTCTCAGCAGTTGTGGAACTTTCTACAACTGTTCTGCGGTCAGGTGGTAGGCCGCCCTCTCCAGTAAGTCTTCTAGTCGGGTCCCCAGGTGTTGCGACGGCACCGGCTCCTGTGTCTTGTCGATTGCTGTTACGCTTACCACGGACTCGCACGTTCCCAACTCCGTCCCGAACTGGACGTCGTGATCAGTGCCCGTTGGATTTAGCAGTCTCACTGGCACCTCCTCTTGGCACGGCAGTAATGCCCTGGCTACACATAGTCCGTGTACAGGCGTCTTCTGGTCCAGCATCATGTTCCTGGCTCTCTGGCCTTCCAGTCGCACCGTCACCACCACCTCTCTCCTCACGGGGACAACCACGTCTTCGTTCAAGACGACCCTGCAGATCCCAAGGCGCTCTTCGGGTTGACGAGTATAACCTCTTCTCCGTTGAGCCGCAGGAGCTTCCTGCCGACGTCGACCGTCGCCTCTTGGCTCCTGAGGGCATCCAATCTTAGAATCAGCTCCTCAGCCACTTTCGCGACGAATACCCACAGACGCACGGCACTCCGTCCCAAGGTCAGCTTCAGCAGAGCCTCCTCCACAGGCAAGGTGTCGCCCGATGCCGTCATCAGCTAGTATGGTCGGCTCGGCTTCCTCGATGGCAAACCCTTGGCTATGTCAGGTCTGATGACGGTCACGGCTGCCCCGGTGTCCACCAGCACACGGCACGGCTTCCCTTTCACCCAACCATCCGCTGGCTGACGGCGCGCAGTGTCACTCTAGGAGATGGTGTGGACGGCGCCGACGTGCTCCTCGCCACGCCGGGCCTTACTCGTTCTTCCGGTTGCTCTTCCTGGTATCGGCAGTCTCTTTCTAGGTGTCCCGGCTGTCCACACCCCCAACACACGCCACTAGGTCTTCGCCGGCGTCCCTCGGCTGGCCTTCTGTCTCCAGTGTAGCGGACACTCCTCGTACTCGACGTCGGTGTAGCCGTCACCTTGGCCGCCTCCATCCTCAGTGCTGCCGTCAGCGCCTCGTGGATAGTTGTATAGTCGCCGAACATTAGGCGCTGGCGTATCTCGGTGTCTTGTACCCCGTCGACAAATTCGTAGGCGGCTTCCCGGGATACGAACTCCTGTGGAAGGTCAACCAAGGCCTTGCTAGCCAGGTGTTCAATCGCCAGGGCGAACTCCTGCAGCATCTCCCCTGGCTGTTGCGACCTTGTCTTCAGCTGACTGCGGTAGGCTGCGGCTAGGCGGTGGTTCCCGAAACTGTTCTCCAGGGCCTCCCAGATATCCTTGGGAGCCGCCGCTGTCTGGACCTTGTTTAGGACTTCTGCGGCCCGTCCCTGGAGGCTGGCTATTAGCTGCGCGGCCTCTTCCTCCGGTGACCACTTATTATGCCTGGCCACCGTGTCGAACTGGCGGCGGAAGACCTCAAACGTTGACGCGCCGTCATATTTCGGAGGTTTGACGCGCGCCGATGTGGCGCGTCCCGGTGCGTCGACCTTCAAATCCTTAACCTCCTGCCGACGACGTCCCCCACCATAGCGTTCAGAGACTTGACGCTGCTGTCGGCCTTTCCTTCCAGGTCGTTAACGCGGCTCGCCAGGTCCTCGACGCGCTCGTCCACTTGGCCCATCAGCTCCGTCACGTCATCCCTCACATCGGTCAATCGGTCTTCAAATTTGGTGGTGAGAGCGTCGTTTGCCACTTTAAGTTCGTGGTCAATTCGGTCTTTATTTCCTTCAGTTCCGCTGCCTGTTTGTTTGCAGCTTCCGTCTTCGCAGCGAGGTTGTCATTCGCCGTCTTAATTTCCTTCAGTTCGGCGGTGAGGTCATACGCTGTCTTTATTTCTTTCAGTTCGGCGGTGAGGTTGTCATTCGCCGTCTTTATTTCTTTCAGTTCGGCAGTGAGGTTGTCATTCGCCATCTTTATTTCTTTCAGTTCCGCTGCCAGGTTGTTGTTTGCCGTCTCCATCTTCGTTGTTAATTCGTTCATCTTCGCGGCCAAGTTGTTATTTGCCGTCTACAACTTTTCTAAAATCTGTGCCAATGCAGCCTCCATCGCTGTAATATCCCACTTACTGACACCAGTTGTGACTTTGTGGGTTTGTGAAATAAAAGTCCAATTGCACAAACTCAAAATGTTCTTTATTTCCACCGAATTACAGTTGGAACACTTGCCGATTACATAGAATTACATAGCGCACACAATTACAATTCACCAGTTCGTCTGTCACAGGTCCACTCTGCACTTGCAATTACGTACAACTCCTCTGATGCACGTACAGTCTTCCAGACCGTTCGCTAGCATGGCGCTCCTCCGGCTTCTCGCCAAGAACTCCCTTGACTCGCCCACTGCAGACCTTATATAGGGAGATTGCTGTTTCTGGAAGTCTCGCAGTACAGTGAATCAACCCGACTGTTCCAGATGGCAGGGAGAGGGGAAAGAGAGGGCTAGTGATGTTTTTCCAACCATCCCCTCGTTAGCGCTACAAGATAAATGGGTAGGCATGGCCGAATGCTTCCCGTCACTCACTCAGCCGTCAGTTGGTCGTGCCTTCCGATAATTGGGTGACAATACCAACACCAGGTAACCAAAGTACAGCATAGCAGATCCACCCAAACTAATTAAAATTATTTGTGATATCTTGGATATAACAATACTGATATTTTTAGATATTTGTTATTGTTAGTTCTTTATAGTGTTAAAACAGAACATGCCACATTCACTGATGTAACATATTCTTATAACCTTCTGCATTTTAATTTGTGTGCTTCAAAGGACACCTTCCTCTTAGATAATTCTGGATGTGCTATTGCATGTTAGTCCAAGAGCCCGTGACGATCAGACCTTTGTTATTTTTGTAAAACCTGAAACTTTCTCTGTGTGTGTCCCTAATACAGGTAAAAACAATCCCCAACTATGAAGCTTGGATCACGGTGGCTTTGAAAGAAGACAGGTAGCAAATGTGTAAAATATTGCACCTCAAATTCATTAAAGTATATTGCTCAATTTTTATATATTTGATGTGGAATAATATCAAAAGTCATGTCAGCCATGGACAGACACTTAGTAAAGTTGCAACCCCCCTGTCAGACACCCTTAAATTATATTGAATTATAATTATACTTATGTTATAGTATAAAAGCTTAATTTTACATATGTTACTTGAGGAACTATCAAAAGATGTTTTCTCAGTAGTCAGACAGTTCCCATGGTTCTTACGACTTGTCAGACGTGTTAAAAGTCTACCGTAGGTGCGAGCACGAGGTATGTACATGCAAGCGGGTGCAAATGAAATAGTGCATCTGATCTATTATCTTTCACTGCGCATGTTTTATTTACTGAGTATAAGTGTTTTTGTGGGGGGGGGGGGGGATTTATTGTAAAATTTCGTTATGTAGAATTATTTCTAAATTGTTATCTATAATTATGACTAAAAATAAATTTTCAAAAAATTGTTTAGTAAAATTTTTATGCCAATAAAGAAATAAAAGAAAAATCTAATAAATTAATCAATAATATTTTGGAGATTTGCAAATCTTTTTTAAAATTTAATTTAAATTTCAATATTTTATAAAAACTTACTGTTTACTATAGGAGGGTACAATTATTTTTATACTAATAAATCCAATGAAAAAATGGTTTTATTTCGTTCATACCTATTCAATATAGATTAATAAAATATTTTGAATGTGTATTATTGGATTCAATGAAATATTTATTTTCATAATTTTCATTGTTGTCATCGATATCTTCATTATCATTGTCACTGATACTCCAGTCCGAGGATTGATCGTCGTCATTATCGCCTTCTTTGTCAGTTTCTGTAATAATTTAACCATGGTAATAAAATTGTGAATAGTTTCAAATTTATGCATAACTTGACATAATTACATAATAGTTCACTACACAATAGAGAATAAACGACAAATGATGTGCGGTGAAAGAGCGCAATAGACTGAATGCACTATTTCAATCTCACCTGCTTGCTCATATATACCTTGCACTCGTACCTATGGTAGACCCTTAATGTATCTGACAAGGTGTAAGAACCATGGGAACTCTCTAACTACTGAGAAAACATCTTTTGATAGTTCCTCAAGTAACATATGTAAAATTCAGCTTTTATACTATAACATAAGTATAATTATAATTCAATATAATTTAAGGGTGTCTGACAGGGGGTTGCAATTGTGCTAAGTGCCTGACCATGGCACTTCTGATATTATTCCAAATAAAATATATAAAAATTGAGCTTTATACTTTAATGAATTTGAGGTGCAATTTATTACACCTTTGCTACCTGTTATCGTTCAAAGCCACCGTGATCCAAACTTCATAGTTGGGGATCATTTTTACCTGTATTAGGGACATACACAGAGAAAGTTTCAGGTTTTATAAAATAACGAAGGTCTTAATATAAACATTCTCTACCTTGAAAGACAGATAATTCTTGCAATGTGGTCAGTAACTTCTGTATACAACAGTAATATTGGAATAAGAATAACAAAAAATGTATGATGGCAACATTTTGCTGTCTTGGCATATTTCAGAACTCCGCAATTGACTGCAGTTTGTTTCCATTACCTCATTCCTTTGATGCCGCTTTTCTGCAATTTAACCTTTGATTAAACATCTCAAGCACTGAGGGGAAAATACTGGAACAGCTTTTACCTGTGTACCACAGTTTTACTACTGGCTTGGTATATGTGCAGTTTTACATGCTTCTCTTACCTAATGCTAAAGTGATGTTCCTGTTTGCTGCTATGCTCCAGCAGACTCACTCACAGAAGTTTGACATTCACATTCTGAGACAGCAATTTCCAGCACATTGTCTGTTGTCACCTGCAATAACATTATACATTAGTATAAAACCATAGTCATATTTACTTGAAGTTAATAGTGAGGAAAACTGCTGCAGTTCTTACCAAGAAAATCTGAGTCTGTGACATACTGCATTCCACTACTCATTTTGCCCATTAATGACTTTAATAAGTCATTTGTTGGTGACGTCTTTGGAAATGGGGTATTTCCTCCTCCCACATGGCTCTCTTGCTATCAGCATTTGCGTGACAAGCTTTTTTTTTTTTTTTCCAAAGATTCGTATCACTCATGAATCTGTATTGCCATTCGCTGGGTCGCCACTTGTAAGTTGAGCTTCTTGGCAATAAGTTCCCAGGCTCTCTAATAAAATGGTATAATTACAAAATGAGTATTTACACAAAGTAGGAAAATCAAACGGTGGAAGAAAAGTGCAATAAATGTAATACAAACCCACCTTCACTTTCCAAGTGGTCGCTTCTGTGGCTTTATTCTCCACTACGTTTTTGTGCTGTTGAATCAACTCCAACAGCACCATATTCTTCTCATCAGTAAAATAAAAGAAGTGTTTTTTCTTCTTGAAATCTTCCATGCCTTTTTAATCTAACCTATATAACACTCAAACTACACTGATCTAATGCTATGAAAAAATCTAAACTATAAAAAGAACTGTTTTTAAACTATATAAATATAAAGAATTGTAATACAATTTTGAGTCGAACTAATACTCAATGCTCCATTTATTGCTGAGTCGACAACAGCTGATGATGTTAGGAAGTCCTAACGAAACGCGTTCTAGGTAAATACTAGCAATAAATGGAGCATTGAGTATTAGTTTGACTCAAAATTGTATTAATTTTGTGCTTCATTGTATCATAGTCCTTAAACAACAGAATAAAGAATTGTGCTAAACATTATTATGAATTAATGAAATATTAATGAAAATATAAAGAAAATTGTGTATAAATAGCTGCTTCGTTCTATTACATAGATGCCTGATACCACATGCTTTGGATTTTCCCAGTAATTACATTGTAATTGTACATTGAAGCACAAGATAACATTGCAAACAAAGTAAAATCCTAGTGGAAAATATTACCAATGGTTCACATCACACCATAATGCTCAGGATAACAAACCTACAGGTAAATAGTTTATAATACCAGGCACTGAACCTAGCCAATAGTTATCGATAACTGAAAGTAGGGTTAGTTTACCTTCAGAAATAACTCAGCCCTTTAACTGAAAGTCCTAATACTAACATCTGTATGTGACTCCAAGTTAACCATTAACCAAAATCTTAACTGGAGATTGTAATATAGGGCTGTAATGGGGTAACTAGTTATTGTTTTCAGTACTGTGGTGACTGTTATTGGGCAACTAGTTAATTTGGCAACCCATAATGGTTAACTAATTGCTCTCTGTCTCTGTTAGTGCATTAATTAAAATATTATTTTCTGCCCATCTCTCTTGCATGGTTCCACTTGCAAAGGTCTTCGGAGGTGAAGGGTCCACAGAGCTCTTAATGTAATTGTTTGAGAGCAAAAACAATAAGATAATATAACATTTTGCTGTAGGTAACTGTTGTGGTTCTTGGCAACCGGATGAAGCCAATGGATGTTGGGAGTTTGGAGAACACTGCAAGTAAAGCATCTCATTGGGCATCAAGAGAGAAGATTCGTCATTATGAAGTAAATGCCATGGACAGAGCTACGCTTTATGAACCCTTTGTTTATCTGGCTTCTAAATTAAATCCTCCACCAAATAAAAGCACTTTTCCTCAACTAAGTATGGTGCGAAAATCAATTGGTAGACCTGACACAAGTTGAAAACCATTCTTTCTGGCTTCTACATTTTAGTACTCTTTGAATACATATACCAATTCTTGCATTTGTTGGAAAAATACCACCTCTCATTTAAGGAGGAAAATGTCTATTTTATGGACTATAAGCTGCACTTGTTTCTTTGAGAAATTGTCTCCAAAATTCTGGTGCAGCTTATACTTGAAACTGATATTAGAATGTCCAGTGGGTGATTTATAATTTTCGCCACACTTAAAAATGACCATTATTTGATGTGGCAGGAAACCGTTCACGATCTGGTAACATTAGATTCAACTGGTGACAGCAGCAGCACACTGATGTAACAAACAAAAACAAGAGTTTTAGGGATTCACAACATTGCTATATGTGTCCCAGATCTTGCTGTTATTCAGGTAGGATTTAACTTCCAATTGGAACTTTGTGATGTATGAATAAATAAATCTTTTAAAGAGTATATTTAGAGGAATGGAACAAATGGATGTCTGATGAAACCAATATTTCATGCCAAATGGTGCTTTAAAAGGATCTACAATCAAAAACATATCAGTGGGTAAAACAATCATGGTCTAGAGAGAGGGATGACATAATGGTTAAAGATTTTTGGAAGCGTGGCATAAGTAACACTCTCAATAGCAATAAAAACCACCTTACAGATGCAGAGGACAACAATGCCAAAGAGGGAGGAGAAGAAAAAGAAGAAAGTTCAGATGACAATTTTCTCAGATTCAGTTTGGCTTTATAAACAAATAAAAAAATTTTAGTTTTAGTCTGTCTTGACAGTCCAATGATAAGCGTTAAAAATGTTACTGTTCAGAAACATTGCATAAAAATTAAGGTGTATCTAATAGCCCATAAAATACAGCAGTGTATCTTTAATCCCACCTCTTTTGGATAGAATAAGCTGTTTAATTTAGCACAGAAAATATGAGGCTGCTTAGAATAGCAGAGGTGTATGTGCCAAGATATGCCTTTTTCAGTTTTTCTTGTAACATGTAGTGTAAAGCATATTCTTTCATGTGTGCAAGTATGAATGGTCGATACACCTTGGAAGTGATTGCAATCTCCATTTGAATACAGCATGGTGTTCGACCTTATGTGCTGCAGTTGAATCTCAAGAATAGCAAAGGCATATGAGCAAGCATGCCAGCCGGGCACAGTCTATAGCTTCTACAAAACTGTAACAGGCATTCTGGTGGTTGCAGCTCTTGGATTAAGTTTTGCTGAATGTGTGCAGTATTGTGTATTCAAAGTCATTTTGTTTATTAACTATACCAGTCAAAACATGTAGTGCATTTATGTAATGATTTCTTATAAGTACATGATTGATACAGACAGTGATTTTACTTCTCACCACATAAGTCACCCTAGAAAACGAAGTGTGCAGAAAAATCAATGGAAAATCAATGTGGCCAAGAAGAAGATAAATACGGATGAAGAATACATAAGTTTGAAAACGAAAAACATTGTAAAGGTAAAAGTGGGACCTCCTTGGCATTGTGGTTGTTTTGAGAAACTGGGTCCTAATAAAATTGATGAAATATTTCGAACATTTTGGGAAATGGGGGATTACAACTTACAGAATATTTATTTAAATAAACTAATGACAAGTGTGGAAGTAAAAAGAGCATGTGTAAAGGACAGGCCTTCTCATGGATTGCGCTCAGTAAATTAAGTGATTCTTGGGAATAATAGTTACAATGTTTGCACAGTTGCTTTTCAAAAAATACATGGTTTTGAGTGAGAAGAGACTGCGTTCTGCTAATGACAAATGTACAGGAACTGGAATCGTTGATGTAAATCATCTTGGCCATCAGGAAAAGACGAGAAGAATACCTGATTCAGAGAGAGAAACAATTTTCCTCACGACAGCAGAGCTAAAAGCCCATACAGGAAGTACTTAGCCTCTGATTTAAGTATATCTAAAATGTATGAGTCTTATTGCAACTGGATTGTTGAAAACTGTGCTGAAGATCGTCCAGTTTCTGAATCTTTTTACCGCCACATTTTTAATTCCAAATTTAATCTTGGATTTTTACCTTCTCTGTCTGACACCTGTAACTATTGTGACAAAACAAAGCAACAACTGTAGACAATGAGAGAAGACATCAATTTTAAACAAATAAAAATATTAAAGCAAGAAATGACTTTGCATGAACACCGAGCTAAGATGGCACTAACTCTGTTAAAGGAAATGGCAGATAACAAGGATTCAGCAGTTGCTGCTGTTGCCACTGACATGCAACAAGCACTCTTCCAAAACCAAAAATAAATTTTGGAATTCAGTTTTACAAGAGGAAGTTGTGGACTTACATCTGGATATCTGCAATGTGAAGAACAGAACTGCTTCTATGTATCTTTGAGATGAAAGTACTGGAAAACGATGCTATGAAATTTCAAGCTGCATCATGCACTATATTGAAACTAAGATACCACCAGAAGTGAAGAAATTGTACATTTCCAGCGATAATTGCAGTGCGCAGAATAAAAAACATCAGGTTTTGACCTGTCTTATATACATCCATGCAGACCGTTTCTCCAAAATTGAACATATCTTCATGGTTCCCAGCCATTCCTATCTTCCCTGTATATTTTGGGAATATAGAGCTGTATCTTAGAAAAGAAGTGTTTACTGAGATTCAATATGTTCAACAAATAAGGATTTGCAGAAAGAACCCTTTTGACGTCATCATGGTAAACCGAGAGCAGTTTAAAGATGGGAGTTTTACTTCACATAACAAAGCGGCAAGTTCTGGGTGATAAATTTTCGGAGGGAATAATTTTTGTTTTCTCCAGCAACTAAAAAAAATGGGATTTGGAATTAAGTCTACTTACAGCACTGAACCTTACCAGGTAAATCTACAAAAGGTACGAATGAAGAGCTATGATCATAATTTCAACCTTTCGGCAGTCAGTACAATAAGCCTGTACTTCGAGATTTAACTGAAAGTTCATCACTAAATCAACAGATGGCAGCAGCAACTCCAGAATTACCCACACCACTGGATCAAGCTTTAGTCGCATAAGAGCAGAAGATACAAATGATGATTTGCGAAACATGTCCTCAAAATAGGTACAAAAGTGAAGCAGATGTGTAATAAATACGACTCATCTAAAAATTAATAAGCCTGTACTTATTTCTTCAGAAAAACTTGCAGATTTTCGTTCACTTCTTTCTTACATTCCTACAAGTCATCATGCATACTTCAGTACTATTTTTGCTGAACAAAAAATATGAATTTAACACCAGAGGGAGAGCAAGAGGCAGCAGTGACGTTACTTTAAATTAACAAACTCTTGGTTCCTTACAGCATTGCCCAACCTGGCCAGCGCTTATTTACCTTCAATGAGCCAAACTTTATATATTTTATTATTTCTTTCTCTATATTCATTTTTTTATTTATTAAAAGTAGAAAAATATATGCAGTAACATTAGTTGCAGTATGTCTTGCAAAATACTATTTTGCAAGTAGAAACTGTTTTTGCCAGAACACACCTGAATGCATACATACTTTATATTTAAATAACACTGTGCATGAGATTAGTATTTAGCAACCCTAAATATATCTCAAATAGCATTTGCAATCATAATTTGCACTATTAATGTGTTAGATTTATTTCTGAATTTTTCTTCATATCTTAATCGATTATTTTTATATAAAATGCTCAGTAAAACTTTAACTGCATTTTTCTCAAACTAGCATTTGGTGCATATGCCTTTGCTATTCTAAAGGCCTCATATGTATCATTGCAAGTTGTAGATATATTATGCGTGATTGGGGGAATTTAGTAACAGTGATGTCAAAATTAATCGGAAAAGCTATTTGTAGTCATATTATTAAATTATAGATGAGTCATATTTATTACACATCAGCTTCACTTACGTACCTCTATTGACGACATGAAGATCTTCTGGGACCTGTTACATAGAATTGAGTGGAATGAAAATTTGTCTTCTTGTCTTCCAAGGGTATTAGGATAGTGGTTTTGCTGGTTTGTTTTGACTTTTTGTATCTTTCTGTTTGATCATTCTTGATTTAAACCCATTAACAAGTCTATTTTGGTGATTTGTTAGTGTTCTTTGTTGTATTCATCTTTACTCAAAGGGAAGTCAATTAATCTATGTACTAGATTACAGTGGCAACCAGTTACTAAAAATCTTGGGGTTTGCATGTGTTAATGATAACACTGAAATTTATGATAATGTAAAAAAGTACAATACTAAATAGTTTTGAACTAGGTAACCATGAAATTTCACTTAAAAATATAAACTTGCATATTTGAATAGAAGATTGGATTCCATATCCTCTCTGATAGCAAATTTTTCAATTGTCCTTTGGAACCAGATTTCTGAATAATTAGATATAAATCATTCCACTGAGAGTATGGCAAGAGCAAAGCGTCTATCCTGAATCATTGTGTTGTGGTGAAATGTTTTTATTCTCTTCACAGTAAGAGTCTGTTTTTCTTTGGGTATGTCTTAGAAGTACTTAGGTAATTCAATAATTAGTGCCAACATTTGAATAAACAACAAATAAAACATTTTTGTAGCAGTTACAATATTGCAGTACTTAGAAGTAATCTCCTCCAACATGAACTTGCCTCCAAACATTAGAGAGCCGATGGATGCCATCCACAGCATCTTGTTCTAATATTCGAATAGACTGCTCTATTACTGTTATAATTGCCTGTCTGGTTCAAAAGCGAACTCCTCTAAGTGGTAATTTCATTTTTGCAAAAAGGTCAAAATCACATGGGGAGTATGGAGGATGCTCCAGAATTTCCCAGTCCTATCTGCGAAGTAAATTAACAACAGGAGCAGATGTTTGAGAGCGAGCACCATCATGTAACACAATGGGATGAGAATTCAGGAGATTTGGACGTTAACGACACACAGCTGGTCGTAAATGCTGTTCCATAAAGTGATTGTAATATGCACCATTCACACGATTTCCTTGAACTGAGTGAGTGATAACACCGTCAAAATGATAAGCAACAATGAACATGACTTTTAGTAGATCCTGTTCTTGTCTATACTTTTTTGGCTGTGGTGAATCAGTGTGCTGCCACTCATTTGATTGTCTCTTTAATTTTGATTGGTAGTATCAAACTCAGGTTTCATCTAAAGTTATGGTACATAGAAGGAAACACTTGCCTTCACTTTAAGTTAATTGGTGGAAATTAATCATTTCTTCACACTAACCGCACATAGGCTAAGGTTTTGTATGAATAGAGTCAACATGAAAATTCAATGCCATGGCTGGGATTTGAACCACGGATCTCCTGGTTTCCGTCCAGTCGCTCTAACCCATTGAGCTACCATGGCCAACGTGCCGTCCTGACATTAAATTCTCCATTTGACTCATATATTCCCGGTAAACTACTAAGGGCTCTCGTATCCAAGATACGCCGTTTGTGGCGACTTACTATCGTAAGTACTTGAATCCCAGGCTTCACCATTAAACTCTTATTATTTAAGTTAATTGGTGGAAATTAATCATTTCTTCACACTAGCCGCACATAGGCTAAGGTTTTGTATGGATAGAGTCAACATGAAAAATTCAATGCCATGGCCAGGATTTGAACCATGGATCTCCTGGTTTCTGTCCAGTCGCTCTAACCCATGAAAGCATATTTGGCTTCACAAAAAAACGAAACACTTGTCCATATATGTGTTTGGAGGAATTTAGTAACAGTGACGTCAAAATTAATCTCAGAAACTATTTGTAGTTGGTTTATTAATACTCATCACTTACTTTTTTATATTAATGAGAGACTAGTTTCAAAGGCATTTGCCTCCATTTTCAATCTCTTTCCAACTGGCCAAGTTATTTGTCAGATATTTGTCAAGTGAATAGAAACATGAGTTTATGCAGAAACCTATTAGTTCCCTTTTAAACAAATTTACTTCTTTTATATTTCTTTGTATAATCAGGCAGCTTATTGCAGAGGTTCCTTGCAGCTGGTGTAGGCTTCATATTATAGATTTCTAATGCTTGTCTATAAAATATATTTCTCTCATATTGTCATGAAATTGTTTCTGTGTAAGATATTTTATTTTTTATATTCATTATTGTTTCATATATTTAGAGAAAGTATAATGCGAGTACGAGGTTATCCAATAAATAAGTTTCCCAATTTTATTCTCTGCAAACCACATGTTTTAAAATTAATTTGGTACTGCAGAAACTTTCAATGGGGTATGGTAGCTGCGCTCTTAACTTCAACAGCACAAGCTTGCTCTGCATTCACCAGTATGGTGCCAGCTACCATGGTACTACCACTTGAAAGCGTGTTCACATTTGAACTCAATTCTGTTATTTGCATTTTCACGGCAAGAAATGAAATGGCTATCAATATTCATCATTATTTAGCATGTGTTTATGGTGAAGGATGCATGAGCATCCAAATGATTCACCTCTGGCATTCATGGATCCTGGAAAGATGACAAAATGTGCATGACGAATGCAGCAGCAGGCCCATTACTGCTAAAGCAGCCACTGTTGCAATTCGAAATGTGGTGGACAAAGGTCAGTGCATCAGCATTAATGAGATAGTGATTTGACTGCCTCCTGGTATGGAAATTTGACACTCCTCTGATGCCATGGTCCTGTCAGATGTCTTGCAGTATTGAAAAGTTTGTTCAAGAGGGGTCCCATGTTTGCTTACTGATGCTCACAAGCAACAATGGATCGAGGCAGAATGTCAAATGGAACCTTTTTCTTCATCCACCTTATTCTCTGGATGTTGCTCTGAGTGATTTCCATCTCTTTCCCAACTCAATTAGGCCGCGCTGTGGCTCAGTGGTTAGACCGCTTGGCTCTCACCAAGGCGGCCCGGGTTCGATCCCAGGCGACCGCAAAGTGAGATTTGTGGTGGACAACACGGTGCTGGGGCGGGTTTTCTCCGGGATCTCCGGTTTCCCCCGCCATCGCATTCCACCGGTGCTCCATCTTCATCTCATGTATCATCAGTGTCATCGCCTGCGGTGCCGTATGTAGTACAAGCGGGCGTTAAACACTACACATTTCATTTTTCCAACTCAATTGTACGTTAGAGGCAAATGGTTTGTGACTGATGAGGTGGAAGCTGAGGTGAGCTGCTGGCTATGGAGACAGGACCCAACCTGATAAGACAAAGGTGTCAAAAAACTGTTGCCAAGATACCAAAAGTGTTTGGACAGAAATGTTGACTATGTAAAGAAGTAGTGTACAAGTTGTAGAATGAAAATAAAATATTTCCCAAGTGTAAATAACCTGCTTGTATTTTTTGTAAAATGGGAAACTTATTTATTGGATGACCCTCATATATGTAATATAATGCCTTCTTTACATGACCATCTGTATTTTAAGCCTAAAGTTAGCTTATTGTCCTTATTTGTAACTTCATATTCTCTGAATATTTCTTTTCGTGCTGTGTCCCCACACTCTTATTTCATAAGTTATATGTGGGTATATGTGACCATAGTAAATTATATTTTGAAGTTCTATCTTCTTTAGATTTGCCACTCCTTCATATGAATAATGAATATATTTTGCTACATAATTTTTCTGTATGTTTGTCCCATTTCAGATATTCGTCTATTACAACTCCTAAAAAATTCATTAAATCTACTTTAATATTGTTTTCAATTAGAATTTTAGTACTGGCGGTTTCTGTTTTGTGTAGTTTGAAAGCAATATAGTTGATTTTGTTTATGTTATAAAGTGGCTGTTTAAATTTTTATGTGCTTAATGATTTGTTTGGTGTTCGGAGTTTTCCAGTTTATTAGTGAAATTTCTTGTATTTATGATGCTCATATTATATGCATACATTAAGATCCTACTACTTGGTGGATTTGGTATGTTACTGATGTATGTAATGAGAGATTCTAGAACAGACCCCTGTGGAACTCCACATTTTACTGTTTGGTTTCTCAGATGGTGATCTTATGTATAGATTTTTTAAATGTGTTTATTTTTTACTTGTTGGTATCTATTGTTCAAATATGTTATTAAGTTGAGTGAGATTCCTATGATTCCTGATGCAATAGTTTCTCTAGGAGTAATTCATTATCCACATAATCAAATGCTTTTGCTAGATAAAGAAAAATGCAGCTGTGTATATGTTTGTCTATATATATATAAATAAATTAATTGATGTTTGTCTCTCAAAAACTCTTAACAGCTGAACCAATTTACCTAATTTTGGTTTTGAAATATTTGTATAAGTCCAAGGAAGGTTTAAAAGGTGAGAAAAAAACCTGAAGTAATAATGGACCAGGTTATTAACTATCCAGGTATACACGAAAGCTTTCACGGAATACATACCCTTTTAAAGTATAAACTTGAAAGAAGCGTAGGGACAGTGAAGCACAAATTAGCACAAAAGTGAATCGAGAAGATATTGACACATTGCTTCACTCACACTGTTTATTCACAGGGCATGTTTCAAGAGCTCTTGCTCCTATCATCAGCTGGTACTCGATTAGTGCAAGTTGTAGTGGTTTCCTCTTTCTCCATATTGTCAATAGATGGCATGATGTACTTGTCAAAGATGTCCGGTGGTGGAGTTTCAAAATCATGACACTGGCGATTTTTGTTAATGAAGATTTTTTCCCATGCGGAAAGGTCTATGGGGGGATTAACATATTTTATTAGAGATGTTTCCAAGTTGATGTCATGTCTAGTATTCAAAAAATGAAAAGCCACTGCTGATTTTTCCTTTCACCATTTTTAATGTTTCTTTTATGTTCTTTAGTTCTGATGTTAATATTTCTTTTTGTTTTTCCTATATTGCTAAGAAAATAAAAGAAACCACCACCCTAGAACCTACAGGAGAAAAAGAGAAAAAAATTTTTAAAACATTCATCTTCCATCCATTAGCCTATAATAAATTCCAAAAAATCTTCTCAAAACACAACATAACTCTTGCACCTCAAAATAGGTTTAATATCAGAAATTTGTTAAAAGACCCTCCCAAAAATTCAATCACTACCAAAGAAAAACCAGGAATCTATGAGATCAAATGTGAAATTTGCCCTAAAATTTATATAGGAAAAACAAGAAGAAATATTAACATCAGAACTAAAGAACATATAAGAAACATTAAAAATGGTGAAACAGAAAAATCAGCAGTGGGTTGTCATTTTTTGAATACTAGACATGACATCAACTTGGAAACATCTCTAATAAAATATGTTAATCACCCCATAGACCTTTCCGTATGGAAAAAATCTTCATTAACAAAAGTCGTTATAGTCATGAATTTTGAAACTCCACCACCGGACATCTTTGACAAGTACATCACGCCATCTATTGGCAATACAGAGAAAGAGGAAACCACTACAACTTGCACTAATCAAGTACCAGCTGATGATAGGAGCAAGAGCTCTTGAAACATGTCCTGTGAATAAACAGTGTGAGTGAAGCAATGTGTCAATATCTTCTCGATTCACTTTTGTACATACCCTTTTATTTGCAACAAACAAAAGCATTACAAAGTAGTAAGATATTCCACTCCTTGCCAAAGTCTTCAAAGCTATTTCACTTACCATATTTTCTTAAATAATGTTAATTGTTCTCAAGACTTAATTTTTTTTTATGTAGCATGATACCTTTTGAAGATTAGACACAAAATCAATTTCTGAATGCACTATAACACTATAAATATTTGACCTTGGATAATTGTTATCAAATATTGTTGAATCCTTGGATACCTTCTTTATAATTTGTGTTTGTGAATTTGTGAATGTA
Organism: Mantis religiosa; assembly: GCA_030765055.1. Taxonomy (NCBI): domain Eukaryota; kingdom Metazoa; phylum Arthropoda; class Insecta; order Mantodea; family Mantidae; genus Mantis; species Mantis religiosa. Next base: position 248,403,640 of record CM060948.1, read on the forward strand.
AATTGAACTGATACAAAATTAATTGAACTCCTTTTTGAAGTTCGGGGAAACTTTTTTACTATGCCAAAGAGAAGACATATATGACTTAGATCGTAGAATTCAGTCAAATGTGCGACAGTCTATGTCACGTGCTGACCGCATTGATGAGCAGTGAGATGCAGTTAATGCTAATAGTCGTGTTGGTATATCAGAATTGCATTCTAGAATGTCTGTTTCTTCTGGAGGAGTTGTTTTCTTACAAATTAGTTGACGCAGTTATAAAACTGGATGATGTAGTCAACTGTCGCACAGAGTTTTTAAATTCATTAGAATTGCTTGGGCTCCCACCTCGCAATTTAAAATTAAAAGTAGGAGCAGTTGTGATCATGCTGTAACATTAACAAACCACGATTGTGCAATGGAACAAAACTGTGAAAAAGCTAATGAGTAACATGATTGAGGCAACAATTATCAAGGGAAAGTACAAGGAGAGAATATCTTGATCCCATGTATTCCGATGATCCCAATGGATTTACCTTTTGCTTTTAAGCATCTACAATTTTAACCTAATTGTAACTATGTTGTATTTAAACTTCATGCCCAATTGCAGAATAAATAACTAATCAGAATTTGTTTTATTTATATAGATAAGTTCAAACAACTTTTATTGGCAGTACAAAGTTTGCTGGGTCAACTAGTCTGCTATATAATCCATAATTCCAACTATTGCTTTGTTTGTCGACATACCTTTTATAAAACCAAACTGTGCATTGTTTATTATTTTGTGTCTGTGTATAAAATATATTTTTTCAACTAATTCTTTTTTAGCAGGTCATAGTGTCAATATGAGAGCTATTATTTAATTTGTGGTTAATTATTACTTTTTTCTTGCCCTTTTTTTGTTTAAGGGTCCTATTATGGTTTTCTTTAATGAGGTTATGAATATACCTTCTATTATGTTTACATTTATTAAATCTGGATGGCTCTAATAAATATGGTGCACATTTAAGAAGTTTTAAAGTGATTTCATCTGGCCCTACCAAATTTTTATTTTTCATTTTTTGTTTTTATATTTTTTTGTGATACCTTGCCAATGTAAATTGAGTTATGGATTTTGCTTAAGCTTATAGTTACTACAGTGTTCTGCTAAATTCTTTTATTTTGGATATTAACTGTTTAACTTGTTTTACAAATTTAGTATTAAATATATTGCTAACTTCATCTAGGTTATTTGTTGCTTTGCTCCCATTTCCTATACTTAAATTTCTGTGAAGTTAATATATGTTCCCATAGTCTTGTTTTATTATATCCCCTAGTGTTTTTGTTATGTTATTGGAATTTTTTATTTTATGTTGAACACATTTTGATTTGGCTCAGTTTAACACAACTTTGAATTCTTTTTGTGTTTATGTATTTATTTTTTATCAATTTGTTGTTCTAATTGTTTATATCTGTTTTAATAGTTTTGTTTTGCACTTTGCTTAAATTGTATTCTTGTCTTAACAGTTTATTTTAAGTGATTTGTCTTTCTTGCTTATGTTAAAATAGTGATTATTGTTAAGTTTCCTCTTTTTTTCCCCAATATTTCTTTCAATGTAAACCTTTCACTTTTCTTCTTGTGCACAATTTATGTATAAAACTGTCATTTACTTTCTTTATCTGCTTATAGTGGAGCTTTGTACATGAATACTGAACTGAACTAGAATTTCTTGTGTGTAACGACCTGAGAGATGGCTCTGTATTACATTTACTTTATATTTTCTTAAAAGTATGTAATGATTTGATCATTTATTGTTGTAATTTTGTTTGTGACTAGTTGGTTTGTTATTATAATAAACATCTTATATATACTATAATCCAATAATGGTTTGTATTCATAACTGTTTTCATCTTTATTTATATTAATATCTCCCAGCAATATAACATTTTCCCCTTCAATTTTATAAAATATTTTGCTTACATTTTGATAAAATGTATTACTTTTGCTCCATGGTTATTGGTAGCATACTGTAATTTATCCTAGACTATTTTGTAATCCTATTCCTGTCAATTCATAGAACTTTTCTTATGTTTTTCTTTTCTTTTCTTTCTTTCTTTCTTTCTTTCTTTCTTTCTTTCTTTCTTTCTTTCTCTCTTTCTCTCTCTTTCTCTCTCTTTCTCTCTCTTTCTCTCTTTCTCTCTCGCTCTCTCTCTCTCTCTTTCTTTCTTTCAAGCATGCAAGTGGTCTTACATTGTTTGTATTGTTCAACTGCAACTTTTTGTTAAGATTTGCTTTTCTGGTAGTTTATGGTAAATAAATGTTAAACCTCGAAAAGATTGCATGTAACTACAAACTGACCAGAGCCAAAAACATACTCTAATGTATGTACGTAGCACTAAATAAGGCAGGATAATATGTGTTTTGTACAACTAATACTGAAAATAAATAAAAGATCTTTTAGAATGTCTTTTCTTGTATTATAAAATTCCAGGACCCAACACAGAATTCACCAGGAATGTATTTAAAGAAATATAAAGCAAAGTAACCAAAATCTTAGTGAAAACACTAGAGGGTTGCCAAGAAACTGCATAGTCAGAAGTCTTTGTTTTTATTTTTCCTCTTATCAATCTCAAGCTATCCATGCACTTCGAAGACCTTTAAAGTAAACACATTTGTAAAAGGTCCACATTCTTCCTATGATTTGAACTTTCAATACACATGCAGAATAATAAGCAAATCGAACATACACAAGTTTAGTTGACAAACTGTTTGTGAGACAATATTTATTTGTGGCTAATCACTTTTGATAGACCTAAACAAAATGCCCCTTGTATGAAAGAGTATTTTATGTGCCCTAAAATATTTTGAACTTGCAAATATAAAGAATTTGATGCACATGTATTCATTAATTTTAAGTTGTGTAGTAGCTAGAAAACTGCATGGTATAGGCTTATATTGATTTTTTTTCTTTGATTTACCAGTTTGTGATATGGAAAATATTGGACTACATCATATTTTTTTAAAATGCACAACAGTTTTTAAATCTATGTTGCATGAAGCTCTCTGGGAGACAGTGACTAAATTGACCAAAAATTGAAGAAAAAAAATGTTATTGCATAAATAAATTGTACATATTCTTGTGCATAGCATCCTACAATTTTTTTGCAATTCTGACTTACCTAAGTGGTCTTTAAAGTTTAAATACTAAAGCTTGGTGCAAAGTGCCACGTCTCCTTCTTGCAGCAATAGTGTAAGCTTCTAAACTTTTGAAGTTTTCACTCAATTCAGGCAAGCAAATATTACTATGGAGCCGGTCTCAGGAATGCTGTAGAAGAGCATTTCCTGTGTTTACAATTTCCTCCCAGCACTCAGGAAGCCACGTGAGTTTGTGGAGGTTATGTCTATTTGAATCGTGATTGAAAGTGAAACATTCGTTTTGTGATTTCTTGAGTGTTCTTATTAATTGCTTTACAATGGGTAGGTCACAAGAAGTTACAAAAGATAACAAGATAAAAAGATAACAATAAACAATGTCAAGAAAGTAAAACTTAGTGCTCAGACTCTAACACTATGTATAGATAGTCAGACTGAAAAATTCAATGCCATGGCCAGGGTTTGATGGATCTCCCGGTCTCCGTCTCGTTTGTCTTAACTCTTGAGCTACCATGACCAACATGCCAGAATGACATTAAATTCTCCAACTGACTTATATGTTTGCCGGTAAACCACTAGGAGTTCTCATACACAATGAGATATGCACCTTTTGTGGTGACTTACTATGTGGTAAGTACTCAAGTCCCAGATTTTATAGTTACCACTATTAGGTTAATTGATGGAAATTAATCATTCTTCCACACTAGCCGTATGTAGACTAAGATTTGGAGCATTTGTCATGCCGGCATGTTGACCATGGTAGCTCAAGGGTTAAGAGCAACCTGATGGAGACTGGGAGATCTGTGGTTCAAATCCCGGCCATGGCATTGAAGTTTTCAGTCTTACTCCAAAATTGAGTATCCTTATGTTCCATCTGCAGTAAGACCTGTTCTACATGGACATGAATTCCCAGTTCCCTGCCCACCTTCACATTTAGAAGAAACTGCTTCAGAACATGAGCAAGCAGATGAACTCTTCTCTTACACTTCTTTCAATGCAGAATACTTCCAGAACCTGAAAATAAACACCACCTAATCAGTCAGTCTAGACTAAATAATTTAGTGAGGGATACGAATCTTGCAAAACGGCAGTCTGAGGTGTTGGTGTCACGACTGCAACATTGGAATTTACTAGTTTCCAATTCCAGAATTTGTTTTCATAAAGAGACAGGAACAGTTTTCCAGTTACTATGCTTTGAAAAATTCCCTTTGTGCATGCATAGACATAGATGGTTTAATGAATGAAGTAGTATTTCAAGACATCCCTGAAGAATGGAGGTTGTTGATTGACTCTTCTAAGTTAAGTCTCAAAGCAGTGTTGCTCCACAACGGAAACACAAGTCATCAATACCAGTGGTACATTCAGTAGAAATGAAGGTAACCTATGAATGTATAAGGTGTATTCAAAAAAGAAACGAGTCAGACATAATTAGAGAAATCAGTACCTATTGTTAGAAGTATTTGCTCTGGCTGTTGAGATACTTGTCCCACTGTGACACAGGGCAGTGAATGGCTGTCTCATAAAAGTCATGGGGCTGCAATTTGAGCCAGTTCCACACGTACAGCTGGACGTCAATTCCAAGGTGAATCATTTGCCCCTCAGAGCCTTTTTAAGGGGACCAAAATTTGCGTAATCACAGGGAGAGAGGTCTGGACTGTGTGGAGGATGGCCGAGAACCTCCCATTTGAATTTCTGCAGGAGTGCCATGACTGTGTTGGCCATGTGAGGCTTTGCATTGTCGTGGAGCAGAATGACCCCACAGGTGAGATTGCTGGGTCGTTTTGATTTGATCGCTTGGCTAAGGTTGGTCAAGGATTGCGAGTATCGCTGAGCATTCACTGTTGTCCTGTGCTGTAGGAAGTGTATCAGAAGGGGGCTATCTTGATCAAAGAAAAACGTCAGCATAACCTTTCCTGCACTTGTGTGGATGGCCTTGCCTTATTTTGGTGGTGGTGGACCTGGATGCTTCCACTGGAGTCCTTGTCGTTTTGATTCTGGTTCGAAGTGATGACACCATGACTCATCTCCAGCCACCACTCGAGCTAGGAACTCATTCCCTTCTCTAGCATAGCGCAGTAGATGACCAAGACAGTGGGTCATTCGACATGCTTCCTGGTGTGGTTGAAGACTGTGGGGCACCCATTGGGCACACACTTTGTGCAAGAAGTCATTCCTTCATGATGGTGTGAAAACTTCTGACGCTCAATCCCACCACGGCAGCTAAGGCTTTCACTGTCACTCGGCGGTCCAGAGTAATGAGTGCATCAACCCACTGGACAATGTCATCGGTAATGCAGTGTGGTGCTCCAGACCATGCATTATCAGCTAACGACACCCATCCTACCCTGAAGCCCTTGTGCCATGCCTTGACCCTTGCAAGGGACATGCAGTGTTTGCCGTACACTTGTGACATTCGTCGATGAATGTCTGTTGCCCCTACTCCTTCCGCTATCAGAAAATGAACATCTCTTTGCTCTTCTTTTGACACCTTCATTTCACTGTTTGCAATGCGACTGGCAGCGTTGGACGATTGATGCATGCTGCTGCTAGCTTTGTATAGTCGTGGGACATGCACGCGTGCCTCTAGTGACGGGTTGTGAACTTCCACGCTCTGGTCGGAACAACACTTCATTATACAAGCCATGATATTGCCATCCTGTCACCGGTTTGCGCATACCAGACTCCGGCTCGTTCCTTTTTGAACACCCCTTATATGTCTAATCTGTTAGGTATGATTAATTACAGCAAGTACATCTGGCGTATATTTGGAGATTTGAAGGTAATTGCAATTTTATTAAGAGTACAAGGGGGATTTACAAAGTGTATTGCTTTCTATACTTATAAGATAGTGTGAATCCTATGAATATATTAAATCTCAGTGTAGTGTAATGATAATCAGCTTAACCAACCATTTTTTATGGACAAACTTCTTAGTAGTTAATTAAATGCAAAAATTTTGATCTAGGACCAGATGGCATGATAACATCTTCCTCAAAAGTCTTCCATAAAAAGGAATTGACTGTCTTTTTTCACTTCAGTTTTATGTGGGAGAATCAAATCTTTCCTGAGCAGTAAAGAGAAGCCATAGTTGCTTCCATTCCCAAACCTAACAAGGACTACTCCAAAGCTATCAGTTATTGCTGTTTCCGTAACCTGTACTTTGTACAGGAAATGAACAAGATTATTTTTTTAGGGCAAAATCGGAACTGAATATTTCAATGCTATAGCTGGGATTTGAACCATGGATCTTTCAACTCTAGGTGCAACCTTTTCTTTTTTCCTTTAAAAAAAAATTACATCCTCGTATCGAACTTTGAATGAAATGGGTGAAATGATGCTCTGCAGTTAGTAAAAAAAATTAAGTCCCTAGAGGGCCAAGGCCTACCAACCCAATTGCCGGCCTCACGCCCACTTATGCACTGCAGAATTGGACGATCATCCAACCGATACGGGGAGGAGATGTGGTCAGCATCTCGGCATCCCTCAGCCGAAATGTTGGTTTCCGTGACCAGGGCCGCTTATCTAACGTAAGCTCCTCACTTTCCTCACGATGCTGAGTGGGCACCGGTCCTATACCCGGGACCTAGAATCCCCACCACATGGGTGGGATCGAACCCGGGCCGCTTTCCGTGGCCAAGGACCAAGGCATGCTGCCTTAGCCCGCTACACCACAGTGCCGGACAGTTTCTGTTTATAGGGGCACTCAATTGTTAGTTCTGATTCTATATTTCAAAAGTTTGCCTAACATGGTTTGCATGTTAGAGCAGTCAGTATTATAGATGCTCTTATAAATGAAAAGGTTCATATCACCTTACCAAAGTAGTTTCTGTCCATTTTGTTCCACAACTGATCACTTAGTCAACATAAATGCCAATATTTGATAATCTGACGTTGAAAGATATACAGTGAAACTTGATCAATGCTTAATGTTTATAACTTAATTCATTTCAGTTCAATTTATTCATCCTTTAAATCTCCATACAAGATTGTGGACACGTCAAAACAAAAATATTTACAAAATTTAAGTACAAAATTTAAATACAGAAATTACAAAAACATGTAATGCCAAAATATAATAATATAACTATCCAAAAACATGCTTCACTTAAAAAATTTTATAGTTTCAATTTAAAAATCTTTTGGTTGTCAATCTGTTTTAAATAAAGAGGTAACTTATTGTACAGTTAGATACCACTATAAGTGAAGGAATGTTTGTATAACATGGTATTATGACTAATTGCTAGTAGTTTTCAACTGTTTCTTGTATCATGCTTGTGTGTCACTTCATATGTTTTAAAGCAATTTAAACTAGCTTTTACAATTAAATTTAAAGGGAGTCCATTAATGACACTAAACAACACTTTTAAATTTTTCTGGAACATGTTTCAGAGACTTTGCCTCTATCCTAAGCCAGCCATCGACTGGTTCTCATTGGTGTAGTTGACGATATTTTGTCATAGGTCTCCTCTGGTGGCGGTTCAAGGAACTTGCTGAAAAAATCTTTCTGGGGGATGTTGAAATTGAATACTTTGTTCCTATTTTAGGAAATGAAGATTTGTTCCCATGTGGATAGTTCTTGTTTTCCTGATGTATGTTTTAGTAGTTTTGGTTCTGGATTTATGTTGTGGTTTTTTCCCCAAAAATGTGTGGCAACTGCTGATTTTTATAATTGCTTATATTTTATGTTTCTAAAGTGTTCCTTTGCTCTTGTTTCTAAATTTCTTTTGTTTTTTGCAATATAAATTTGACTACAGTCACTGCATTCAATTTGATATATACCAGATTTTTTGTTAGATGGAATGACATCTTTGATGTTTGAGCAAATTAGGTTTTTTAAGGAGAAATGGTTGAGTGGTGTTCGTTGAACCAGTCGATGGCCGGCTGAGGATAGAGGCAAAGTCTCTGAAACATGTTCCGGAAAATTTAAAAGTAAGGGTTGTTTAGTGTCATTAATCAACTCCCTTTTAATTTAATTTATCATAACAACACTGTTTTCAACACTTCCAAGAAAGGAATTGAAGCTTTTACAAATCTGTCGCATATAGGTTTACCAGTTCCAATGCAAGTAATACAGTTCTATATGTCAATTTTTTGTGTAAAATATTATTTAGCATGCAGACAGAATACAAATTATAAAACTAGTTAATTTATTGTACAATGTGGAAAAACAGATTTATACATATGTTCTGCATTACATTAATATCATTGTTATTGACGTTTATATGAGCTCGTCACTTCATGAGATCTATCCTGCAGAGTCAACACCTTCAACAAAATATACTGCCTATATTGTTTTCTATTTTCTCCCAGCCATCAGTTTCAGTTGACTTGTAGAACCTCATGTGACATTAAGTGATATCATTTGCGATAAAAAGTTTGTGTTGCTAACATTCAATGAAAAGATAAATGTCATCAAGGCGAGTGAAAAACAGTCATCTTGTTTATGAAACTGTTGCATTTCAAATTAAGTAAAATGCAAATTTATGAAACTTAAAGACAATGTTAACTTAAAGTTTTTCAATAAATATAACATATAAAATTGCACTAGGGAATCCATTAAGCGATCTATCAAGGGATGTGTGTATGAAACAAGCTGTTTCAACGTTAATGTACTGTCACATGCTCCTTCAAGGTGTTCAAGAAGCAAATGAAAATAATGATGAATAAGAATAGAATATAATTAAGATATGTGTTTGGTTAACTCTTGAATTTCTTATACATCAGACCTTCTAATACAGATGTAAATTTTACAACACACTGTTCACAACTGGCCTGATTCATTTCTCTTTCTAGACAAACATAAACGTGCAATAATTTGTGGTTATAAAGCAAATAATTCAGATTCTGAAATATCCATAATCACAATTATTAATAAAGCATTAATGCTGTTGAGTTAGAAATTTAACTTTTGCATTGCTGGTTACCATGGCTACAGATTTGATTCATAAAGCCATATATTTCGCACCAAGTTGTGTTGCCAACATAATACAGGGATGGGATTGGGATTTCATTACGGAGGTTATTCGGTACGTAGGGCACCATGCTGGGCCCATTGTTCCTATGCCCCCAAGTGGGGGTACCCCCGAGAGGAAGGATGAGGCGAAGGAGACAGGGAAGCCGACCCAAGGAGCCACGACAGTACAGAGGGCAGGGTCCCTACAGTTTACTTGGATAGAGACCTCCCCCGACAGGCCACGACAACGAACCCGCTCCCCTGCAGCGGGACGGCAACGAGCCCAGCAGCCGAGCCGTAATGATCCCTTGCTGGCGGTCCCGAAATGGTCCCAGTAGAGGAGCTGAGATTGGCAACCGACCTACCGGAGGAGGAAGTAGTTTTCATCAGAGGATGTGGCCCGCACCGTGGCTCAGTGGTTATACCGCTTGGCTCTCACCAAGGCGGCTCGGGTTCGATCCCAGGCGACACGCAAAGTGAGATTTGTGGTGGACAACACGGCGCTGGGGTGGGTTTTCTCCGGGACCTCCGGTTTCCCTCGCCATCTCATTCCACCGGTGCTCCATCTTCATCTCATGTATCATCAGTGTCTTTCGCCTGCGGTGCCGTATGTAGTAAAAGCGGGCGTTAAACACTACACATTTCATTTCAGAGCATGTCATCCCGCCATGCACCGCCGAGACACCCAACGACACTTCTACTCTGAAAGAGACCACCAGATGAGAGATGATATGAAGTGATAATGGAGATGGAATGTAGGGACAGGAAATTCGGGGGATGTAATTAACCTACCTAGCATTTGCCTAGCTACCCGGCAAAACCCCGGAAAAACCCATGGCTTAGGTAGGTCGGCCACGGGAATCGAACCCGGGCCTCACGAATGCGGACCACAGACGAAACCGCCTGAGCCATCCCGCTCAGGACTTTCTTCCTACTTTTTCGTTCATTTGAAAAGAAATTTGTTGGTGGAAGTGGTAACCCGCTTGAAGCGAGCCCCGCGTGTCATGTGCTACTGTTATTATCAGTTTGCATCCTGAGTAAAAACGTAATTTTTTTATGTGATCAGTGATTATTGTCTGATATGTGAAGTGTTTAATTTTTCGTATTTAAGGGATTTACAATTAATCCAACACACAACTTGGTGTGTTCAGTTCTCCAAACTCCCGTTTCTTTATGGAAAAATTATGATACGCGCGACGTGGTAAATGTCGGTAAGCCTACACCAGTGCTATGTTCAGAAAACATTTGCACCGGAGATTCTTCAAAATACACCAGGAGATTTAAGACTCGTTGGTATGAGGAACATAATTGTGTCGGATTGAAGGAGCTGGGGAAAAAACATTAACAAAATTGCAGACGCTCTTCGGGAAACCTCAAGTCTATATATTGTAAAATCCAATGAGAACGTTAAGCTTAACAGACTTTTCATGCAATATCCCATTAGGTAAGTAGACCAGAAATGACATTTCGTGTATATAATGAAAGCGAGGACACTAAAAATAAAGGTAATTTTAAGGAACTTTTAGATTCATATACAGAGGGAAGCCCCATCGAAATTCAAAACCACTATTCCAGTATAAAATCGGTTTTTGCGATGTTGATTTTGCGAATTTAGGTTAGCAAATTTTCCGAGTCACCTTCGATTTGCACAGAGCCGCGCCTGTTTATTGTTCCATGTATATCACTTGTCATCTATACCTGTTGAGTTCATAATCAACCATGCTGTCTTACATTTATTATCTGGATTTGACTTTTATTTATATTTTCATCCATTAAAGCCTTCCTATACAGCTTCCTATAATCTTTTAGTATATTGTGACTTTGTGGTTTCGTAAAATGAAAAGTCAAATTTGCAGAAATTCAAAATGCTCTTTATTTCCGTAGAACAGTTTGTACAGCCCTTGGCAGCAGAATGACGTAACTAACACCAACACAGTATCTTGGGGCTTCACCACACGTAAACAAACAAAAGAATTCACTTTCAAATCACTACACGTTTATGAGTTCTCAACTCGCAACCCGACACAGTTTAAATGTCCACACACACTGCACGAAAACTGACCATTTACCAATCTCTAGCAGTTCTCACTGTACACACTAACTGTCCAGTCTAGTCCAGTCGTTTTATAAACGAGCCATCGTTTCTCGAAAGCTCTCGAAGCTTCACGGACTTTCGTGGTGGAGCGAGAACGTCCAGACTATCACCGCCTCTTTCTCCCTCTGTTGCTCTCTCACTCTCTCTCGGCAAGTGCCCAGCGCTCATCGGTCCGCGGGCGTGGCTTGGGTGTTATCTGTCTTTTTCACTCCCCGCTTCCATCTCTCTCGCCAAATAACAAGCGATACTGCTTCCTCTTCAAGGCTGGTCGTCCCAAACAGCACCATCGTAGCGGGCCAGGCGATCAGGTGTACCCTCGGGGTACCTTGTGGTTGCGGTAGACCACGTCGTTAATTCTCTTAAGCACCAGGTACGCTCCTTGCCACTGTTGAAGTTTCGGGCAGCATCCCTTGGTCCGGATAGGGCGGTACAACTAGACCAGGTCACCTTGCTGGAATCCTTGGCTGTTGGCTTGCCTGTCGTATCGGGTCTTCGTGCGGTCGCTCGCCATCTGGATGTTCGGACGAGCCATCTCATGCATGTGGAGATGGTCCACCAGGTTCTCCACATTCTCGGTTGCTGGCTGTTTTGCATCCGGGGGCCTCCGAAAAGCCAGGTCACAAGGGAGGCGTAACTCTCGGGCGAACATTAAGCTTGCTGGCATCATCCCAGTGGTGTCTTGTGTTGACGAGCGGTAGGCCAGCAAGAACAGTGGTACCTTGACGTCCCAATCTCGCTGATGACTGGCCACAACCTTCTTCACATGCTCTTCTAGGGTCTTGATGTACCTCTCTACCATGCCGTCCGACTGCGGGTGTAGAGGTGTGCGGGTCTTGTACACCCCAAGTCTTTCCAGTGCCTCCTTCATCAGGTTAGACTCAAAATTGGTGCCCTGATCACTGTGGAGCTCTAATGGAACCCCGAAACGGCAGAACTGTTGCTCCATGAGGCGGTCGGTGACCGTCTTCGCCTCCTTGTTCGGGATGGCATACAGTTCCGGCCACTTGGTGAAGTAGTCCACGGCCACCATCAGGTACTTGTTGCCTCGGTCGGACACTGGGAATGGTCCAGCTTTGTCGACAGCGATGCATTCGAGAGGCGCTCCGACGTTGTACAGCTGCATGCGACCTCGGCTCCTAGTTTGAGGGCCGCGACTCGCCGCGCACACGTGACATTGAGGGCACCATATCTCAGCGTTTGCCCGGAGCCTCAATCAGTAGTAGCGCTGTCGGAGTTTGTCGATCATTCGGTTTGCTCCCAGGTGTTTGCTGAAGTACCGGCGTACACTTCCTCCAAAACCTCCGGGGAAGTATCAACTGCTCTCTCTGTCTTCCCATCGGGTGATTCCTATACCCGGAACAGCACTCCCTCTTTTGTCTTCAATGAGTCCCATTGGGCCCAGTACGACTTTTATGTAGCGCTTCTTGGTGGGATGTCCTCCCAGGTTGGTCTTGTCCCTGCCTCCATTTCTCTCTAGAGTGGCCCCAAGTCGGCGTCTGCCAGCTGCTCCCTCCTCAGGCCTGCGCTGTCCCAACCATCCGCAGGCACTTCTGTGACCACTCTGACACCTGCGGTACGCCCCTTCTCTTCCACTCTTGTGCATTGACCGCACTCTTCTGGGCAGGGTCTTTGGGACATGGTGTTGCTTTGCCGTGGCTCTTTCCTCTACGATGTTCAGAGGTGAAGTCGTACTCCTGCAGCCGCTGGACCCAACAGGCTGTCTGGCCTTCCAGGTTCCTAAAACTATATAGCCAGATTAGGGCGGAGTGGTCAGTCCGCAGGTGGAATGGCTGACCGTACAGGTACTTGTGGAAATGCTCCAAGTTCTTTATTACCGCCAGTAGCTCCCGCCAGGTGACGCAGTAGTCTTCTCTGCCTTGGACAGCGTATTTCTGTAGTAGGCTATCACCCGCTCGTGGCCGTTCTGGACTTAGGATAGAACGCCTCCAATGCAATGGTCGCTGGTGTCCACAATGAAGGCGCTATCTGGTTGTGGAAATCCCAAAATAGCACTGCAAGGTGTCTTCTTCAGCTGCTGGAAAGTGCCTTCGGCATCCTCCGTCCACACATACGGCCAGCGTTCCTTGTCAGGTGGGTGAGGGGCTTGGCGATACTGGAGAACCCCTTTATGAGGTGGCAGTAACAAAACTGCACAGCCCCAGGAAACTGCGCAATTCTCGCTTATCCTTTGGGCAAGGCCAATCTCTCACGGCCTGTGTCTTCTCCGGGTCTGTGGTCACTCCGGATGGTGAGACTATGTGGCCCAAGTAGTTGACTTCTTTGCGTAAAAGCTGGCAGTTCTTCGCGTTCAGCTTCAGGTTGGTCGCCTGCAGTCTCTATAACACCTTGCTCAGGTTGTCGAGATAGTCATCGAATGTCTTGCCTCTGATGATGTTTTCGTCCAGGTATAGCAGGCTGTCGTCATAAGTAAATTCTCTCATCACTGACTCCATGAGGCATTGGAAGGTAGCTGCAGAGACCAAAGGGCATAACTGTGAAATGCCAAAGCCCTTGGCCTGTCGAGAATGCTGTCTTTTCCTTGTCTCTCGGGTCTAGAGCCACCTGCCAGTAACCCCACTTAAGACCAGGGCCGAGAACCACTGTGCACCGCAAGCGTGTCCAGGGTGTCGTCAATCCGGGGTAAGGGGAAGCAATCTTTCCTGGTGACAGCGTTCAGCCCCCTGTGGTCCACACAGAAGCGTAGCTCGCCGTTCTTCTTTGTCAGCAAGAATACAGGGGAACACCAAGGGCTGTCAGACTCTTTAATCACTCCCCTGGATCTCATGTCCTCCAGCATATCCCGTACCGCCGCTTGTTTTGCCAGCAGAACGCATCTAAGTGGTTGCCAAATAGGCCGGGCATGGCCCGTGTCGATGCGGTGGAGCACTCGGTCCGTGCGGCTGTAGTCACTGTTACCTTGGCTAAAAGCTTTCTGGTATCGTCCCAACAGTTGTCCAAGCTTCTCGAGCTGTTCTGCGGTCAGGTGTTCGGCCGCCCTCTCCAGTAATGCTTTTGTTTTCGTGGCCAGTGCATCCGAATAACAACTTTTGAGGTTTGCACACCAGTAGCTTCTGTGCTGCCTAATCACAAAATAATGTAATATTTAATGCTGCATTTAATTATACCTAACAGAATTTAGAAGCTGTGACACCGAAATTTGGACTAGTTACGTTATAAACTACAAAACGGCTATATTCGTTAGGTGTCGTTTCAAAACAACATATATATATATATATATATATATATATATATATATATATATATATATATATATATATATATTGTAAAATTTATTTCATGTCATTTATTCATTCTTTTCAGTGAGCATAAAACGACAATTTTGTTTATAACTTGATTGATCTAAGTTCACACTTCATATGTAAACACTAAATCCTTTTCCCCATGTTCCCTTCTCTCAGATAATGTAAATCAGAAACTTTATTTATTTTAGATGGTTGTGTTTCAGAACAAAATAAATAATAATTCATTTGTATATTGCTTTTAGCCAGTTTCTTCTTCCAAGTAAACGTTTCTCTACTGTAAAACACTTCTCTCTTCCACAGAACTGCAGCAACAGTGAAGTCTGTAATATTGTCACATACATTATGCAGCAGTTACACTCAATGTGCGATAAACTCATTGAATTTTAACAGTGTGTCAACGACATTAATCTAATGGAGCTTGTCAATAACTTAGGATGAACCACTCATTAGTCAATGATCTTTTGCCATTGCCATGATCAGTCAATCTTAAAATTGTAATATAATTTCCAGGATATTTCAAATGACATGTTCTTAACATGTTTGCATCAATGCATCCATGTAATTATTTCTTTCAGGAACTTGCAAAAAGTACAGTTTTCTATATTTTCTTGGAACCTATGACAGAAATTGCTATTTTAAATACAGAACATGTTACATAAATTAAGCAGGTGTGCATCAAGCAGCCATTAAGGTAAAACTAGAAGGACCTGTTAATGTTGATATGAAGAGATAAGTAAGGGATAGCATCCAGCACTAAACTAATGTATTTAAACTGTTTTTGTGTTTCAGATTGTGACTGTGTAGAATTAGGTATTACTATTATTATATTAGGTATTAGGTATTACTGGGAATACTAAGTATTCCCAGTGACTTAATGCCATGCAGGGACTGATGAAATGGGCTACAAACAGCAGCACCAGTTGAACAGGGTTCTGCTCTGCTAAGCTATTACTCAAAAAATTAATTCTGATACTTTTTCTTGCACATCAACAAGCATGAATACAAATTCCTTAATATTAAGTAAAGAGGAACTGAGTGATATAGAAACCACAGAAGCAAACATAGCAGTTGAAAAATGCTCTTCTATAAAGTTTTCTTCTAAAAAACAATTAGCACTTGCGAGTACGCATACACATTCTATAACAGCAGATACAGAGACCCCAAATGCTATAGAAACAGCAGCACCAGCAGTTGAGGAAACTTTAGCACAGACAATCTGTGCCACTGAAAAACCAAATGTCACTGCTAAGGCATGCGAGGAATGCATTGAAGTCTTATTTAGTCCACGTAAATTTATTCAAGAATGTTTGAAAGTCTCTACTTCTTGCCCAGCTCAAGAGACAAAATTTCCAAAGACAAAAAGTCCCAAGGCAAAAGCTCCAAAGGGAAAAGCTCTGATGAGGAAAGCTCGTAAGAGAAAAACTGCAACGGAGCACAAGTTCCCTAAAAGAAGTAGACAGGAGTCAAATGGTCCACAAACAATAGGAGCAGCAGCAATAACAGTTGAAGAAACCTGTGCACAGGAGTTCAGCACCTCTGGAAAATCAAATATCAGTACTAAGAAATTCTGTGAAAACCTTGAACATTCATTTAGTGAACATCTATCATTTCTAAGATCTGAGTCCCCAGATTATTGGAAATTGCCTGCTAATTGTCCAGCTCCATTAACAGAAGCCAGCCATGGCATATTCCAGGATCCCTTTGATAAATTATTTCATGGAAATCTAACGTCTCTAAAGATTGGATTCCCAGAATATCTGAAACTCACTCCCAATGGTCCAGCTCCAAATACAGAAGGTTCCAATGGTTCAGAAAACCCCATGATGACAGCTTCATCCTCAGTGATAGATTTACCATTATTCATAGATTGTCTAACGTTTCCAGGAACAGCAGCAGCAGTTGAAGAGGATTCTGCCCAGTTAAGCTATGAATCCAAGGAACTAAATTATGGCTCTTCTAGTTCCTCGTCGAAAACCTTGTGTGCAAGTTCCTATTTAGAACATAAAGGGGGAGCAAGTGATCAAGCAACAATTAAACAACCTTCTTCACAGTTGAATTATGTCTGTAAGAAAACAATGGCATCAACAAGTATCTGTGCAAGTTCCTCAATAACAGGTACTGATGCACCAAGTGGTGTACAAACAGCAGTACTTAAACAATCTTCTGCGTGGTCACAGTTTTCCTCAAATGAACCAAATGCACCTACAAGTACAAGTTCTTTAACAACAGGTATAGAGGTGCCAAGTGAACTAGAAATAACAGCAGCATGCAAAGAAACTTGTGCTCAGACAATTTGTGCCGCAAAAAATCCAAATGACAGTGCTAAGACATACGAGGAGTACCTTGATATCTCATTTTGTGCAAAAGAGCTTTTTAGACGACACCTGAAAGCCATTTTTGTATATACACCTCCAGAGGCAAAACCCCCAAACACTGATATTCCCAAGACAAAAGCTCCAAGGGTTCGTAATATACTTAAGAGAAGTAGAAAGGGAAAAAGTGGTCTACAAATTACAGCTGTTGAAAAAGCTTCTGCATACTTGAAGCGCATCCCTAAGAAATTAAATGTGTCCACAAGAAAGACCTCGTCTTCCTTAACACTACGTAGAGAGGCTGCCAGGGATATAGAAACAATGGAAGCCATTGAGAAAACTTCTACCCAAGTGAAGAATGCACCTAAGAAGCCAAATACATCTACGAATATATGCTCACATTCGTTAACAACAGGTACAGTAGCGCCACGTGGTCTAGAAATAGCAACAGCAGAAGCAGTTAAACCATCTTCTGCACCGATGGTGTATTACTGTCCAAAACCACACTCAACTACGAGTATGTTAACAAGTTCCTTAACACCAATTACAGATTCTCTAGAAACAGCAGCAGAAGTAGTTTTACAATCTTCTGCACAGTTAATGTCTTACTATAACAAATCAAGAGCATCTATGTGTACGTATACCAATTCTTTAACAACAGATATAGAGTCGCCAAGAGATATAGAAACAGCAGCAGAAGCAGTTTTACAATCTTCTGCAGTGTTAATGTCTCACTATAACAAACCAAGAGCATCTACATGTATGAATACAAATTCTTTAACAACAGATATAGAGTACCCAAGTGATACAGAAACAGCAGCCGAAGCAGTTTTACGATCTTCGGCACTGTTAATGCAGTACTGCAAAAATCCAAAGGCTAAGAGTATGTCTACAAGTTCCTTAACAACAGGTACAGACGCGCAAAGTGACCTAGAAACAGCATCAGTAGCAACTGTTAAACAATCTTCAGCACCGGTAAGGTGCTACTCTAACAAGCAAAGCCATCTGTAAGTACATCTAAGGTTCCTTAACAACAGCTATAGAGGCTCCAAGTGGTCCAGAGACACAAGCAACACTTGAACAAACTTCATCTTGCTTAATGTAATGCTGTAAGAAAGCAGAGACCTCTACGAGAAAGTGTACAAGCTGCTTAACGTCAGGTCAGCAGGCGTTAAGTGTTTTGGCAACAACAATGCAGCAGCAGCAGCTGAACAATCTTCTCCACAGTTAAGTTAATACTGAGAAAGAAAAGGCATCTATTAGAACCTCTACAAGTTCCTTAACAACAGGTATAGAGACTCCAAGTATTTGAATGAACCTCAGCGTGATTAACTTACTCCTCTAAGAAACCAAAGACCTCTATAAAAACGTGTAAAAGTTGCTTAACGAAAGGTTAACAGGTGCTAAGAGTTTTAACAACTAAAAAACAACAAACACAGCAGCAACAGCAGCAGCTGAACAATCTTTTCCACAGTTAAATTACTACTGAGAAAACAAAGGCATCTACGAGAACGTGTACAAGTTCCTTAACAAAAGGTATATAAACAACACTTACTTTTAAGTTTTTCCAGAACATATTTCAGAGACTTTGCCTCCATCCTCAACTTGCCATCGACTGGTTCTCATTGGTGTAGTTGATGATATTTTGTCATAGGTCTTCTCTGGTGGCGGTTCAAGGAATTTGCTGAACAAATCTTTCTGGGGGATGTCGAAATTGAATACTTTGTTCCTATTTTTTGAAATGAAGATTTGTTCCCGTGTGGATAGTTCTTGTTTTCCTGATGTATGTTTTAGTAGTTTTGGTTCTGGATTTATGTTGTGGTTTTTCCCAAAAATGCGTGGCAACTGCTGATTTTTCTAATTGTTTATATTTTATGTTTCTAAAGTGTTCCTTTGCTCTTGTTTCTAAATTTCTTTTGTTTTTTGCAATATAAATTTGACTACAGTCACTGCATTCAATTTGATATATACCAGATTTTTTGTTAGATGGAATGGCATCTTTGATGTTTGAGCAAATTAGGTTTTTTAAGGAGAAATGGTTGATTGGTGCTAGTTTAATGTTTTGTTTTTTGAAGACTTTTTTGAATTTATCAAAGGCCCATAATTGGTAAGTAAATCTTTTGAAAATCATATTAGTTTCTGTAGCTGAGAGGTTTGTGGTTTCCTTTATTAGCTTCTTCTTTTTTGCTAAGTTCACTTTTTTTGTCTACTAATGATTTGGGAAAGTCATTTTTTTGTGTTATTTCAATAATTTTGTTGTATTCTGTTTTGTATTCTTCTGCGTAAGAGGGATGTTGACCAGTCTGTGTGCTAAACTATTGAAGATTGTCTGTTTGTGGGATCTTGGGTTGTAGCTTTTATATAGTTGTCTATCTGTGTTGGTTTTCTGTAAATGCCAAAGTTTAGTTTGTTTTAATTTCTCATTATTTTTAGATGCAAAAATGGTAAATACTCGTCTTTTTCTATTTCTACAGTGAACTTGATGCTTTTTTCTTGGATATTTAAATGTTTTGGTACTATTGCAAAGATGTCATCTACATATCGTTGCCAGAGTTTGAACATCCAAGGGAAACCTTTGGTGATCCTTATTTCTAATGCACTCATGTACAGATCGACCAGGAAGGATGATAAGGGGTTGCCCATTGTTAAACCTGAAGTTTGGTGAAAATATTTTGTTTGAAACTGGAAGAAATTTTGTTCTATACATAATTTGGTTAGTTCGATGTAATCTGAAATTTCAAGTGATTACATTCCAAGTGATTTGAGCCATTTTTCTATCAACGGTGAGAGTTGATTAACTGGTATGCTGGGAAACAGTGATTTAACATCAAACGAGACTAGTGTGTCCTCTTCTTTTAGTTCAGTATCCTTAATGTGTTTTATAAGTTCATAGGTGTTCTTGATGCTTAGGCTGTCGAATTTTGTAAATGAGTTGAATGTGTTTATTAGCCACTTTGCAAGTTTGTATGTTGGTGAATTTATACTGCTAACTATAGGTCTCATTGTTATGGATGGTTTGTGTATTTTGGGTAAGCCATAAAGTCTAGGTAAGCTTGGGTTATCCGGTTTAGCTGTATATTTGTTTGGTATTATGTTTGATTTTGCTATTGTTTTTTCAAATGACTGTATGCAAGTTTTTAGAGGATTTTTGTTAATGATTTCATATTCATTGTCAGATAGCATTTCTTCCATTTTTTCAATATAATCTGATTTATCCATTATGACTATCTTGTTACCTTTGTTTGCCTTTGTGTATATAATGTTTTTCTGCGTCAAAGAATGGATAGTATTATGTTTCTTCTTCTGAAAGGATCTGCTTTTTATTTCCTCCAAAATATTTTCACATTGGCTTTTTACTGAATTTTGTTTCGATACTGATAAAACCTGTGTCGAAATATTGATATCTGCAATGTAGTCTTCAATTTTGTTTGAGAAATTGGCACATGTTTTTAATCCATTATTTAAAAGACCCAATTCTTTTTTGGAGAAATTTTGACTGGATAGGTTTACGACAATTTCAAAGATTTGCGTGCTCGTTTCTGCATTTACGCTACTTATTTCCCTTTTGCATTTAGCATGTGTAACGATTGCTCATCTACTTATGTTACTATTTCTGATGTTTTTTTTTAACTTTTTCCCGGTATGATTTCGGTGTTAAGACATGTTGCACAAATTAGTCAGTTTGTATTCTAGTTTTACGGTTTTTTCTTTCATTTTCTTGCTTAGAACTGCCGAATAGTTTTGTTCGAAGTTTTTCCACATCACGTTTCCCAGTGCTTTTGTTAAAACTGAATGAAGTTGGTAAAGTTTTAATTCTATTTCATCCAAATGTTTGTATTGATTGTTAATTTCAAGTTTTAAAACCTGATTGTAAAACAACTGACAATATGACGGATGAGGTAACCTCTTTAAAATTTAAAACCCATGATGGACAATGAGAACCAGTCGATGGCCGTTTGAGGATGGAGGCAAAGTCTCTGAAACATGTTCCGGAAAAATTTGAAAGTAAGTGTTGTTTAGTGTCATTAACGACTTCCTTTAAATTTAATTTATTATAACAACACTGTTTTCAACACTTCCAAGAAAGGAATTGGAGTCTTCAGCATACTTACTGTACTCCTCTAAGACACCGATTGCATGTACGATTACATCTACAAGTTAACAACAGACATAGAGACTCCAAGTGTACTTGAAAGAAAAGCACCAGTTGAACAATCTTCAGCATAATTAATGTACATCTCTAAGGAGCCATATGCATGTTGGATCACATCTACAAGCTAACAACAGGCATCTCAAAACAGAAGCACCAGTTGAACAATTTTCAGCATACTTAATGTACTCCTCTAAGAAACCAGACGCATGTACGATTACATCTACAAGCTAACAACGACATAGAGACTCCAAGTGTTCTCGAAAAAGAAGCACCAGTTAAACAATCTTCAGCATACTTAATGTACTCCTCTAAGAAACCAGACGCATGTACAATTACATCTACAAGCTAACAACGACATAGAGACTCCAAGTGTTCTCGAAAAAGAAGCACCAGTTAAACAATCTTCAGCATACTTAATGTACTCCTCTAAGAAACCAAACGCGTGTATGATTACATCTACAAGCTAACAACAGGCATCTCGAAACAGAAGTATCAGTTGAACAATCTTCAGCATACTTAATGTACTCCTCTAAGAAACCAGACACATGAACCATTACATCTACAAGTTAACAACAGGCATCTCGAAACAGAAGTACTAGTTCAACAATCTTCATCATACTTAATGTACTTCTCTAAGAAACCAGACACATGAACCATTACATCTACAAGTTAACAACAGGCATCTCGAAACAGGAGTACCAGTCAAACAATCTTCAGCATACTTAATGTACTCCTCTAAGAAGCCAGACACATGAACCATTACATCTACAAGCTAACAACAGGCATCTCAAAACAGGAGTACCAGTCGAACAATCTTCAGCATACTTAATGTACTCCTCTAAGAAGCCAGACACATGAACCATTACATCTACAAGCTAACAACAGGCATCTCGAAACAGGAGTACCAGTCGAACAATCTTCAGCATACTTAATGTACTCCTCTAAGAAGCCAGACACATGAACCATTACATCTACAAGCTAACAACAGGCATCTCGAAACAGAAGTACCAGTCGAACAATCTTCAGCATACTTAATGTACTCCTCTAAGAAACCAGACACATGAACTATTACATCTACAAGTTAACAACAGGCATCTCGAAACAGGAGTACCAGTTGAAGAATCTTCAGCATACTTAATGTACATCTCTAAGAAACCAGACACATGAACCATTACATCTACAAGTTAACAACAGGCATCTCGAAACAGAAGTACCAGTTAAACAATCTTCAGCATACTTAATGTACTCCGCTAAGAAACCATACGCGTGAATGATAACATCTACACGTTAACAACAGGCATCTCGAAACAGAAGTACCAGTTGAAGAATCTTCAGCATACTTAATGTACATCTCTAAGAAACCAGACACATGAACCATTACATCTACAAGTTAACAACAGGCATCTCGAAACAGAAGTACCAGTTAAACAATCTTCAGCATACTTAATGTACTCCGCTAAGAAACCATACGCGTGAATGATAACATCTACACGTTAACAACAGGCATCTCGAAACAGAAGTACCAGTTGAAGAATCTTCAGCATACTTAATGTACTCCTCTAAGAAACCAGATTTATGAATGACTACATCTACAAGTTGACAACATTCATCTCGAAACAGAAGTACCAGTTGAACAGTCTTCAGCATATTTAATGTACTCCTCTAAGAAACCAGACGCGTGAATGATAACATCTACACGTTAAGAACAGGTGTAGAGACTTCAGGTGTTCTCGAAACAGAAGTACCAGTTTAACAATCTTCACCATACTTAATGTACTCCTCTAAGAAGCCAGATGCAAGTACGATTACATCTACAAGTTAACAACAGGCATAGAGACTCCAAATGTTCTGCAAACAGAAGTACCAGTTGAACAATCTTCAGCATACTTATTGTACTCCTCTAAGGAGTACATTTGCGGGTACATCTATTGGTTTTGTAACAATAGTTATAGAGACACCAAGTAGTCCCAGACAAATTGTAAACTTTTGAGGAAAATGAGAAACAGACCACTGGCTCTCTCAGCTCTCCTTTAGCACACATGTTAAGGGCACAACTGTTTTGCAGTGTTTTTATTCTCAGTTTAGGTGTTGCAAGTGATGAAATATGTGTAAGTAGACACCAAGTAGTCCCAGACATAAATTGTAATCTTTTGAGGAAAATGAGAAACAGACCACTGGCTCTCTCAGCTCTCTTCTAACACACATGTTAAGGGCGCAACTGTTTTGCAGTGTGTTTATTCTCAGTTTAGGTGTTGCAAGTGATGAAATATGTGTAAGTAGACACCAAGTGGTCCCAGACATAAATTGTAATCTTTTGAGGAAAATGAAAAACAGACCACTGGCTCTCTCAGCTCTCTTCTAACACACATGTTAAGGGCGCAACTGTTTTGCAGTGTGTTTATTCTCAGTTTAGGTGTTGCAAGTGATAAAATGCGTGTAAATAACCTGAATTAAGTGGATTACATTCTGTGTAATAGGTTGCAGCAGATATAATTTTGAAAAGGTAATAATTTTGATGATGATTCTACTAGCCCCGAACTATAAAGACATAAACTGTAATGCTTTGAGGAAAATGGAAAACAAACCAATCACTTTAACTCTCAACTCTCTTCTAGCAGTCCTGATAAGGACACTACTGTTTTGCAGTGCATTTATTTTTAGTTTTGGTGTTGCATATGATCAAGTACAAGTGGAGGAAAACTGTGGTATTTGACGATTTTTAAAAGCATTGTTTGTGTGTAAACCAATCACGTAAAATTAGTTCTAGACATGAGACATTATCAATGGAGGAAAGAATTAGGGTTATTGAAGAATATGAAAAGAACAAACGTCCAGCTAAGGAATTAACTGTGTTGTTTAAAGAGTGGGGAACTTACATTTATGAGATATTGAAAAAATAAAAATCAAAGTCGAGTGGTTATGGGAAACAACAGGGTTTGTGAAACGTATCACAAAGTCTACAGCTTATGACAAGCTAAATTGCGCTGTGTTGTAGTGGTTTGTTAGTGAGCGCTCTAAAGGAATTCATATTTCTGGACCATTGCTTCAGACTCAAGCTTTAGGGGCAGCAGACAAATTAGGCAAAGACAACTTCAGAGCTTCCAATGGATGGCTCGAGAGTTTCAAACATCGCCATAACATTGTTTTGAGTGCTGTGTGTGGTGAAGCAATAATGTTATGCAGACAGTTGCAGGTTGGAAAGGGAAAATTGAAAACAGAGAAAGTAGGCGATAAACTGAAATTATTGCATATAGATTAAAAATATGATAGAAAATAGATATCAGCTTATTATCATCATCATCATCGTCATCATCTTCATCATCGTCGTCATTATTATTATTATTATTATTATTATTATTATTATTATTATTATTATTATTATTATTATTATTATTATTTACACTTCATTCCGTATTATTACTCTGTAAACCTGTGCGACTATTTCATAATTTCTGTGTATTCAGACACAACCCTCTGTAAGATGGACTTTTATATGTATAATCATATTAAATACATCAGCTAAAATAAAATAGAATAGAATGTACATTATAATTTGTATTACAATATAGTAAGGAAAATAGCATATAGTAAAGAAAATAGCATATCCTTTTAAAATACATATCATTGGAAATGTTGAGTTACTCAAAGTCATCAACTCAACGATTTCTTCCCTGTTTTGCCCGACAAAGCAGTTATTGCAAATAATTTTGGCATGTTCTCTCCAAATAGAGAGGAGCGTTGCATTTCCCACATGCATATGTAGTTTTGCTGTTCTTTTTGTCTTTAGTGCAGGGATCACAACATTCCCTTTTCAGTGATTCTGGTGCATCTGGCAACTCATCTGCTATGGGTTATTCAGCTTTATATTTGTTTAGAAGTTCTTTCAAAGCATTGGGTAATTGTGTATGATTAATGCTGTTATTCTTCTTTGTAGCTGTTGCAACAGTAAAATTAAGAACAGCACTTTAAATATTCCTGTCTTGTGTAATATATTTTTTGATTTCCAAGAAAGATAACGTAGAATTGATAACAGCAATATTCAGCAAACGGTAAAAGAATACCATTGGCCCACTTTTTTTTTTTTTTTAATTTACGTTCTCCAACGCTAAGTGATATCGGACGATGAATGGAATGAGTGAAATGATGCTCACAGGAGCCCAGGGTCCATAGAGCTTAAAGTCACCCGGCATTCGTCTTTTAGGATAAGGGAAACCCAGGGAAAAACCTTATCCAGGTAACTCATCCTGACCGAGATTCGAACTCGGGACCTCTTGAACGTGAGACAGACATGCTGCCACCACACTACCAAGGCGGCCGGCCCACTTTTTGTTGTTCTGGTTACATTGTCCGTAGCACACAGTTTACCTCTCTACTATATCTACTCCAAATTTAGTATCGTAATGCATGCTTATTTCAGACCCTTACTCGGCACGTTCTGATAGTTGATCTGTCGAAACAGGTGGACTTGAGATCAAAACTACTGTTATACTTTTTTTTTTTTTTTTTTTTTTTGTGGTGTTATGTATTCATGACGAAGTACTAATTGCTCCTTCCGCTGGCATACCTGTACTCTGCAACTTTCTAAAGAGGAAAAACATGTCATGAACATGGAACTAGAGTACGCGCTAGGGTCCCGCTAGATCTGTACAACACCCCATTCGTCAATTTAACAGCTACAAGAGTAAACAGATAAAGTTATCGCCGCAGCAAACAGTCCAGTAAGTTGTAATACTAGATGTCCTAGTCAGACAATTATGTAGGTGCGTTCGTTCGTAAAATACACAATTTAAATAAATCTAAGTGCCTCCCAGGCCCCGTCCGACCAACGGTAGGTTAACAACAGGTATAGAAGCGCCAAGAATCCTAAAAACAGTAGCAGCAGAAACAGCAACAACAATAGCAGTTAAACAATCTTCTGCACCGATAATGCACTACTGAAAGAAACCAAACGCATCTACGTACGTGTACAGTTTCCTTAACAACCTTCTGCACTGATAGTGTATGACTAATAAACCAAACGCATCCACGAGTTCGCTATATAGGAGCATTTACGTTCGAGGATGGTGAGAAAGTACTCCAAACATCCGAAGCTAGATAAATGTTCATATTCATATTCGATGAAGTCATTAATGAGAAGCAGGGGGAAATAGTCTCATATTAGAGCATGGGTAGACATCGCAATATCGATGACATATACTTAGCACAGTCATATGCAAAGGTGCGAGGACGTTTAATTAGAGATAATGCAAATATGATTGTGCTCTTCACTCAGGATAACCTCAAGTTAAGGCATATACATATAACGATAACGTAAACACTGATGTGACGTACTAACACGGAATTTCCGGATATGTGTAAATAAGTTTGGGAGGGCGATGACGGACTGAACTCTCGGGACTTTCCTTTGAACGAAGGACGCTACCGTCAGGGCTTCGACGTCTTTATCGGAGTGACTAAATAACACGTGTCCATTGCAGTCATGAGTATCGATAGGTTCGGATCCCGGAGAAACATACAATACAATACTTTATTCGCCACATTACACTTACGTAGTTGAGCAGGCGCTCGTAAATTGGTGACTCGTCAAAATTTTAAACCTAAACTTTAAGATCAGAAATAAGTCTACAATATTTACAATACAATATGTTACAAAGTATAAGAAAGCAAGATAATATTAATAATATACAATATTTAGAGTATATAGTTTTCCTAAAATTGAGATCACAGTGCATCATCCATGTATTCCTGAATTGAATAGTATGCTTTGATGGATAGAGTCAACATGAAAAATTCAATGCCATGGCCGGGATTTGAACCACGGATCTACTGGTTTCCGTCCAGTCGCTCTTAACCTTTGAGCTACCATGGCCAACGTGCCTTCCTGACATTAAATTCACCAGTTGACTCGTATATTCCCCCGGTAGACCACTAGGGGCTCTCACATCCGAGATACACCGTTCGTGGCGACTTACTATTGTAAGTACTTAAGTCCCAGGCTTCATCATTTAACTCTTATTATTTTAGTTAATTGATGGAAATTAATCATTTCTCCACACTAGCCGTATATAGGCTAAGATATTTGATGGATAGAGTCAACATGAAAAATTCAATGCCATGGCCGGGATTTGAACCACGGATCTACTGGTTTCCGTCCAGTCGCTCTTAACCTTTGAGCTACCATGGCCAACGTGCCTTCCTGACATTAAATTCACCAGTTGACTCGTATATTCCCCCGGTAGACCACTAGGGGCTCTCACATCCGAGATACACCGTTCGTGGCGACTTACTATTGTAAGTACTTAAGTCCCAGGCTTCATCATTTAACTCTTATTATTTTAGTTAATTGATGGAAATTAATCATTTCTCCACACTAGCCGTATATAGGCTAAGATATTTGATGGATAGAGTCAACATGAAAAATTCAATGCCATGGCCGGGATTTGAACCACGGATCTACTGGTTTCCGTCCAGTCGCTCTTAACCTTTGAGCTACCATGGCCAACGTGCCTTCCTGACATTAAATTCACCAGTTGACTCGTATATTCCCCCGGTAGACCACTAGGGGCTCTCACATCCGAGATACACCGTTCGTGGCGACTTACTATTGTAAGTACTTAAGTCCCAGGCTTCATCATTTAACTCTTATTATTTTAGTTAATTGATGGAAATTAATCATTTCTCCACACTAGCCGTATATAGGCTAAGATATTTGATGGATAGAGTCAACATGAAAAATTCAATGCCATGGCCGGGATTTGAACCACGGATCTACTGGTTTCCGTCCAGTCGCTCTTAACCTTTGAGCTACCATGGCCAACGTGCCTTCCTGACATTAAATTCACCAGTTGACTCGTATATTCCCCCGGTAGACCACTAGGGGCTCTCACATCCGAGATACACCGTTCGTGGCGACTTACTATTGTAAGTACTTAAGTCCCAGGCTTCATCATTTAACTCTTATTATTTTAGTTAATTGATGGAAATTAATCATTTCTCCACACTAGCCGTATATAGGCTAAGATATTTGATGGATAGAGTCAACATGAAAAATTCAATGCCATGGCCGGGATTTGAACCACGGATCTACTGGTTTCCGTCCAGTCGCTCTTAACCTTTGAGCTACCATGGCCAACGTGCCTTCCTGACATTAAATTCACCAGTTGACTCGTATATTCCCCCGGTAGACCACTAGGGGCTCTCACATCCGAGATACACCGTTCGTGGCGACTTACTATTGTAAGTACTTAAGTCCCAGGCTTCATCATTTAACTCTTATTATTTTAGTTAATTGATGGAAATTAATCATTTCTCCACACTAGCCGTATATAGGCTAAGATATTTGATGGATAGAGTCAACATGAAAAATTCAATGCCATGGCCGGGATTTGAACCACGGATCTACTGGTTTCCGTCCAGTCGCTCTTAACCTTTGAGCTACCATGGCCAACGTGCCTTCCTGACATTAAATTCACCAGTTGACTCGTATATTCCCCCGGTAGACCACTAGGGGCTCTCACATCCGAGATACACCGTTCGTGGCGACTTACTATTGTAAGTACTTAAGTCCCAGGCTTCATCATTTAACTCTTATTATTTTAGTTAATTGATGGAAATTAATCATTTCTCCACACTAGCCGTATATAGGCTAAGATATTTGATGGATAGAGTCAACATGAAAAATTCAATGCCATGGCCGGGATTTGAACCACGGATCTACTGGTTTCCGTCCAGTCGCTCTTAACCTTTGAGCTACCATGGCCAACGTGCCTTCCTGACATTAAATTCACCAGTTGACTCGTATATTCCCCCGGTAGACCACTAGGGGCTCTCACATCCGAGATACACCGTTCGTGGCGACTTACTATTGTAAGTACTTAAGTCCCAGGCTTCATCATTTAACTCTTATTATTTTAGTTAATTGATGGAAATTAATCATTTCTCCACACTAGCCGTATATAGGCTAAGATATTTGATGGATAGAGTCAACATGAAAAATTCAATGCCATGGCCGGGATGTGAGAGCCCCTAGTGGTCTACCGGGGGAATATACGAGTCAACTGGTGAATTTAATGTCAGGAAGGCACGTTGGCCATGGTAGCTCAAAGGTTAAGAGCGACTGGACGGAAACCAGTAGATCCGTGGTTCAAATCCCGGCCATGGCATTGAATTTTTCATGTTGACTCTATCCATCAAATATCTTAGCCTATATACGGCTAGTGTGGAGAAATGATTAATTTCCATCAATTAACTAAAATAATAAGAGTTAAATGATGAAGCCTGGGACTTAAGTACTTACAATAGTAAGTCGCCACGAACGGTGTATCTCGGATGTGAGAGCCCCTAGTGGTCTACCGGGGGAATATACGAGTCAACTGGTGAATTTAATGTCAGGAAGGCACGTTGGCCATGGTAGCTCAAAGGTTAAGAGCGACTGGACGGAAACCAGTAGATCCGTGGTTCAAATCCCGGCCATGGCATTGAATTTTTCATGTTGACTCTATCCATCAAATATCTTAGCCTATATACGGCTAGTGTGGAGAAATGATTAATTTCCATCAATTAACTAAAATAATAAGAGTTAAATGATGAAGCCTGGGACTTAAGTACTTACAATAGTAAGTCGCCACGAACGGTGTATCTCGGATGTGAGAGCCCCTAGTGGTCTACCGGGGGAATATACGAGTCAACTGGTGAATTTAATGTCAGGAAGGCACGTTGGCCATGGTAGCTCAAAGGTTAAGAGCGACTGGACGGAAACCAGTAGATCCGTGGTTCAAATCCCGGCCATGGCATTGAATTTTTCATGTTGACTCTATCCATCAAATATCTTAGCCTATATACGGCTAGTGTGGAGAAATGATTAATTTCCATCAATTAACTAAAATAATAAGAGTTAAATGATGAAGCCTGGGACTTAAGTACTTACAATAGTAAGTCGCCACGAACGGTGTATCTCGGATGTGAGAGCCCCTAGTGGTCTACCGGGGGAATATACGAGTCAACTGGTGAATTTAATGTCAGGAAGGCACGTTGGCCATGGTAGCTCAAAGGTTAAGAGCGACTGGACGGAAACCAGTAGATCCGTGGTTCAAATCCCGGCCATGGCATTGAATTTTTCATGTTGACTCTATCCATCAAATATCTTAGCCTATATACGGCTAGTGTGGAGAAATGATTAATTTCCATCAATTAACTAAAATAATAAGAGTTAAATGATGAAGCCTGGGACTTAAGTACTTACAATAGTAAGTCGCCACGAACGGTGTATCTCGGATGTGAGAGCCCCTAGTGGTCTACCGGGGGAATATACGAGTCAACTGGTGAATTTAATGTCAGGAAGGCACGTTGGCCATGGTAGCTCAAAGGTTAAGAGCGACTGGACGGAAACCAGTAGATCCGTGGTTCAAATCCCGGCCATGGCATTGAATTTTTCATGTTGACTCTATCCATCAAATATCTTAGCCTATATACGGCTAGTGTGGAGAAATGATTAATTTCCATCAATTAACTAAAATAGTATGCTTTGTTGGTGAATAAACTTTTGACTGTTTTCTTAAAAATATTTTGGTTTTGGATTCCCCTAACTGTTTGTGGCAATTTATTATATATTTTAATCCCAATATATTGTGGACTTTTCTCGAGCAGTGCTAACCTATGAGTAGGGTATTTTATATCTCTTTTGTCTCTTGTTATGACCGTGGTGATGTTGATGTTTAGAAAACTGTTATAATTACTGTGTAAATACTTAATTACTTTCCCGGGGCGTGATTAATCGATATATATTAACAAGAGATGAATTGGAAAACTAACAATTCAGGGGAAAGCAATTGTGCCAAGTTCACGATCCTGAGAAAAGCACGATGCGTCGACTAAGCGTTATGTGGGTGCATGTACATGCTACTTCGAGAATCGAATGCTGATCTTCAGCGAACAGGCTTCATATCATCTCATGGGCGAGTTTAAACCTATGCTTAGAAATCATGTGTAAAAATCGCTGGACCTCCGTTCCGAAAATCTGATGGAATACTTAAGAAAATGTGCATTTGAACGTCATTTTGTAAACAATGTTATTCTGGATGCTGTAAGTTCTATTGGCTGCCATTCAGGAGCACGATGTTCCCAATAAAAATTGCATAGATGAAGGGAGCCAATTCGCGAATCTGACGATAATCTATCATTTCGAATGAAACTATTAAACTTACTAACAGACACTCAGATTCCTCTCAAAACACATAAAGATAAAACAGTTTCTATAGTAACAATAAATATTCAGACAGCTGCATTTCTAGCCAGCGGTCCCCCAAATCCAGCTCCAAGAAATATCATTTTAGTCTATTTCTGAAGTTTTGCAGTTTTCGTCCAATAACACAAAGCGTGTTCTACACTGCCACCGTAGTACTATTTACATCCGTCGGACTTAAAAAATTAATTTAGTAATTATAATTGTCTTTCAAGCATATGTGTCTGTGGTGTTTAACGCCCGCTTTTACTACATATGGCACCGCAGGCGGTGACACTGATGATACATGAGATGAACATGGAGCACCGGTGGAATGAGTTGGCGGGGGGAAACCGGAGGTCCCGTAGAAAACCCGGGCCAACCTTGGTGAGAACCAAACGGTCTAACCACTGAGCCACGGCGCGGCCGTTCATGCACATGTTATTTGCAATACCTATATTATATGTTAAGTTTTTTGGAAGTGTTACCCTTGTATAAATTTTTTCATTCTACCTATAGTTTATTTCACTAAAACGCTGCTTAAAGCAAATAAACATGTAGAGACTCGGCACAAATTTTATTTTATATTTGTTTTAATTTTCCATTGTTAGTAGTTTTATTTCCTTCAAACATCACTACGTTATGTTTATCTCTTGACACGGCAAAGATGACAGAATGTCAAAGAAATCACTCAGCGATCAGCTTTTATATCTTTTGTGTATTGCTTAAAACAAACTTGGTTCTCTAATTTTCGTACACTTACAAGAAACTTACGTAAATATGACAACTTGTACACACGTTTATCTCGATTAACGTAAGTAGATAGAGCAGGGGCGGCTGGTGGCTCTGAAAATTGGTGGTTCACAAAGTTATCCATGCAACTTAATTTTTTAAAGTAACAAAATTTCTTTAAGCCTGTCACTACAGACTGCTCTACCCACAAATTAACGGTAATTCACAGCATATAACACAACATTCACATTTCATAAACACTCTAGAATATTTATCGTATATATCGTTGTTAAAGTTCCTGTAAAAACAACTTCTTTTTTACTATCTGTGTGATGTTTAGTTTCGGCGTTCCAAGTCGCTTAAGTTCAATTTTTTCTTCTAAGGTCATGTTTGAAAAAGGATGTGCTAAAAGACACTATATGGAAATCATTGTTTCTTCTTATAATACAAGTTACTGTGTTTATATAAATATTTTTGATGCACTACTCAAAACACGGCACAAATCATGTGGTTATGTACTCGTAGGTTACATTCAACATAAGCGCAATAGATGCCGTTGCTGTGATGAAAGAACGAGCAGGTTAGGCATCCACTATTCTCTGGCAGCTAGGTTAACCAACCACATGCAGCCATACGCCTCGATCGCCCCCCTACTTGCCTCGGCAAATCCTAGGTTCGTCCTGCCCTATACCTCCCTATTGTATGCCAGTGGTTTGCATCTGGGAGTGAACTACTTGGCACCAGCAAACAATACAGCGCGCTCAGGTCCCCTGCATTAGACAAGGTCGAAATGAACTCCAAATGGAACATGTCATTACATTAAAGGGAGACTCAGCATTTTGGTTGTAGCGCAAACGTGCTACCCCCTTCAGAAGCCGCCCCTGAGATAGAGGGATATATTTCTGCAAGAAGACTGTACTAGAGTATAGAAGAACACGCGAAAACTACACGCCATATTTTATTTTTCTTAAGTTTCCACACGGTTTATTTGCCCTCGCTTTTAATTTAAGTGCATGTTGAATGATGATCGATCTCCATAACAACCGCAAAATAGTCAATCATTAAAAGGTTTTCCGTTCGACTAGCAAACGTGTAGCCAAAAAAAAAATCCAAATTTAAGTAATCCAAGCATTCAAATAACGAAATGGGGAGGCCGAAACTTAGTGAATCGTTCCCTCAAAGAAGTGAGAGACGTAAACGCATCAAGAAAGACAAGACTGTTAAATGCCGTAGGAAATTTGCCGAAGGTTATAAAAAAAACGCCGAAGATCCGATAATAGAATTAAGTGACAGAACGAGTGAAGCTCCTCAGAGCTTTAAAAGTATCGGGTCCTCTGAAAATTGTCAATGCTGCTTGTCGGAGAAGAAGATCAAGACGCAGGAGCTGTTCAAGACGGAGGAGAAGAAGTTATTCAAGAAGGAGGAGAAGAAGTTGCTAAAGACGCAGAAGTTGTTCAAGGAGGAGCAGGAGGAGAAGGAGTTGTTCAAGAAGGAGGAGGAGGAGTTGTTCAAGACAACGGCGTCGCAATTTAAGTACCGAAGGCGACAAGGTTGATAAATGTAAGCAAACCCACACGATCGAAACCAAAGCCAGTAACACTAGTCATGAACTAATCTGTACAAAAAATGTACGCAATCACTAAAATGTTACACATTACAGTTGAAAATTGTACAAATTGTAATAGTCATCACGTAAAAGTGAAACACAAGAAATAAAGAAGTAAAAATGGTCCAGTACTTATCAAGGAGGTAAATTATTTTCATAATGCATTGCTAGATTAACTCAACACATTGTAGAACAGGCCTGGGAAACATTGCTCCAAAGTAGTGAACAAAGTTGTTCCTCACCTTCCTGTAGCTTGCACCAACGTACGCGCGCGCACACAAACAGACACAGACATACACATTATGTGGATCCTGTTTTCTCTTAGATTTTCCCCTCCGATGATCACGAAGACAGCAGGGGCGGCTCGTCCTTACGTGCTGCAGCACGCTCTTTTCTGTTTTATAAATCACATTGTATATGTTTTAAAATACTGTGTAACAACGCATTATTATAAGTATAGGAAATCGAGTACGACCAATAATGAACTCTTGATGCATGGAAACATATGCGTAATGAATGGAACGCATCCATGACGTCAACGTGCTGAGAGCCAGCAAGCACGGTAGTCATTTATTGCGCATGCGTACAACCTTCCCCCTTGCCTCCCCGATGTCCTAAGTTCCATAGATTTTCGCACAAAAGCATGCTGCATCTGGGTGCGGTGCGGTGACCATTCGCTGCAGGGTGAAGCAGGGCCGCCAGTACTCATAGCCATAGCTGTATAACTCGAATATGCATTGAAAATCATTTAACAATCTATCATTGCTTTATATTTTAGTTCTAGAAACTAATTCCATTCTTCTTACGTAAACAGATCCAATACCTAATGGTTATAAAATCCCAGGGCAGATTGTTTGTGATGCACCTATCATGTTGGCACGATACTCCATTCCCGCGACCATAACAAGAATCCCTCATAACAAGTGCACATGTGGTTCGCATGCTCGCATTGTATCCAAGTGTTTCTTTGTGTAACGTTATTTAGTGGATATATCTGTTTATTTTGTGTGTGAGTGTGAAACGTGTTATAAATTCGCTTTATTCAGTATATGAGTAATTTAATATTACGAAAATTTTAACCAATAAATAACGAGAAGAAGGGGTTAGTATAAAAATTTTGGGGCAATCAATACCCGATTTAAAAATTGAGCAAAAAGCAAAAGGAACTAGAAATTCTGTTTATACCATAAACATCGACGCATGGACTTCATTTTTCGAAACTAGATGAGTTGCATGGACTTTTTCCTGCAGCACGCTGTTATTTTTCGACACGAGCGCCACTGAATTTTATGTGATGGGTTCGTTTGGAGGTACAAAGTACTGTGTTGAAGTTTTCTCACGGTTTGACATGTGTAGCATGTGTGACAGGATATTTTATTATTAGGACTTAACAACTTTTAATTTAAAATGGATGAAATGGTGCTAAGTCAGTTGATTTAACAGCTTCTGATTCTTAATGTTAGAGTTTTTCCATTATACAATACTATAATATGTAGCCATGGATAAACTGTTGCTTTGTTTTCACCAATACATATCTACTATGGACTAATCCAGTATGCACTTCATGGATTGACATAGGTACAACGTTGTCATAAAATGTGGTACCTTCTGGCAGAGTGACATGTTCCAGTAGTGAAAGAACATTGTAATATTTTGCCTTCTTTATCTTCCGAAGTCTATCTGGTATGTTTTTCGCACTATCAAATGCCTTGTGTAGGGCTTGCAACCTCACTGCGCTTCTCAAAAGAGACCGGGGACGACAAAGTGAGGAAGATATCGGTGACGAACTTCTGGTGCACATCCTCTTTGGAAATACACACCCCGGATTAAAGTGAATTCAGGAATACTTCTTACAAGAACATGGTCGAGGGCATCTTTGAAGTAAAAAACTTCAACAACTGGAGTTTTTTTTTTTTTTTTTTTTTTTTTTTTTTGTAATTTACGTCCCAACGTTAAGTCATATCGGACGATGAATGGAAGGGTGAAATGATGCTCAAATGAACACAGGGTCCATAGAGTTTAGAGTTACCCGACATTCGACTTTTAGGATAAGGGAAACACCTGGAAAAAACCTTATCCAGGTAACTCACACTGGCCGAGGTTCGAACTCGGGACCTCTTGAACGTGAGGCAGACACGCTACCATCTACGCTACCGAGGCTGGAGTGCCATCATGTTCTCCGTTATCGGTCAGTGAACGTTTGATATGGACAACATCAATGGGCTTCTTCTGTAGTGAATCTTTGCTCAGTTTCAGCCATGTGAAAGGGACTAAGACTTTATCTATTGATCGTTTCCTCTTCTCAATATTGCCAAAAATTCTGTCAATAGGTATGAAAGAGTGCCCTGGTATTGTGAAGTACAGATAAACTTTCTGTAAGTGCACTTGAGGAATGTCTAAAAATGTATAATGTCTAAATGTATAATCTAAAATGTTTCGACAGCTGATATCAAGGAGCTTGGGTGGCACAGTGTAGTTGTACCACCAAACGGCTAATGCGGCAACTACTTGACTTAACATCTAACTTGAAAAGGCTGACATAACTTTTATTTCTGAAATTGAAGCCCATTCAATATGCCAGGGTCATAATATGTTTAACCTAACCTCTTCTGATCCGCAAATCTTTTAGCACTATTACAGAATTGGTATTCAGAATGCTTGTCGTGTGTTTAACAGGATTTCTCAAAAACATTGACTTAACAACTTCTGAATCTGAGTGCTTCAATTTTTCTACTAAGAAATCTGAAGGACTGTGCCCCTTTCAACTACATTAGAATGGCTTATTTTGCCTTCTTTCAGAGTATCATCTCTTATGGAATTTTGTTGTGGGGGAATAGTGCCCACGTCACCGATATTTTGTTACTTCAAAAGAAGGTTGCTAGAATAATAACCGATTCACATAGATCTGAATATGGTAAACAATTATTCATTAAGCTCAAATGTTTAGCAGCAATTAATCTCTGTATTTATAATGAATTACAGTATACCAAATTTAATGTCTTAAAATGCACATTAAGAGAGAATATTCATACTTATAGCACAAGGCATTGTAGAAAACTGGATGTACTGCTTCAAAGAGTGTCAAAATCATTAAATAGCTATGAAATATTAGGGCTGAAATTGTACAACAAATTACCTCAAGATTAAAGTAAACTATAGGGAAATATGTTTAAAAATAGACTTAGACTTTTTAGTAAATTTTCCTTTTTATTTTATATCAGCATATTTGGAATTTTGTTCATGATGTAAATGAAACGTGATAGAAAAGTATATACTTTTTATATAGTTTGTTTAGAGATTAATCATAATGCTGTACCTTGAAGAATTGCAATCCTGTACTTAAAGTTAAGATTTGTGATATTTATCTCTTGATTAATCAGTTCATATATTATATAAATAATTTACTTTTGTAGTATATTATGTAATCATGTGTGTGTTTACTTATTTTATGACATGATATCTATCTTGATTTCTGTATATTTGATTTACTTTGACTTCGCCTATTGTTGTAGCTTAATGGCAATAAAATGAATTGAATTAATTTTATTATTTCGTAGGTCATATTTACAGTATAAATAAATAGATAAATAAAAAAACATAAAAATAAATAAAATGAATGATAAATAATTAACACAAGTATAACGAACTATAGATAGTTAACTTATATGTAATTTAAATATTTTTTGTCTTAAATTCCATAGTACGTGATTTTAAAATTCACAATTGTTCAGAAATATTGTGACATGTCACAGGATCATACACTTTCATCTGGATTTCTCTAATCGACGTTTTTCCTGCTTCGACAGAGCATATGAGAAGATCGCGGAATTCTGTTGGGTCAATTTGGTTGTTTTTAGTACAAAAGTGAATCGAGAAGATATTGACACAGTGTGAGTGAAGCAATGTGTCAATATCTTCTCGATTCACTTTTGTACTAATTTGTGCTTCACTGTCCCTACGCTTCTTCCAAGTTGATACTTTGGTTGTTTTTGTCCGCTTTGGCTACCAGCTTCTGGACGTTGTCCCTAGTAATGTTATGGGCTCCTAGACACTTTACGGTGCGGTAAAATTCATCGACGGTTATCAAACCATCGCCGTCATAATCGAAGACTTGGAACTTCTGCCTGCTGTTTAGGACTTCTGTCTCGCCAAACATTTCTCGTCGGAGGTCAATCATCGTATACACAAATTCGACGTACTGAATTGTGCCGCTTCCATCCATGTCGAAATGGTCGAACGTGTTTTTCAGTCTATCGTCGCTGACCTTCACCTCCAGCGCCGTAACAAATTCCTCTATGGTAATACTCGCTTTATGACCTTGGTCCGCAACCTGAAAGGCTCGTTTCATTTACAGCAGCTCTCGATCGGAAAGGAGAGTTGGCATTTTTACTTTATGAATAATATATATAATATGATACACATAGAAAATCCAGTTACAACCTACACTGCTGACTGATATATCAAAGAAGATCTAGTGATTTCTAAACAGCAATAATTACACTAACTTTTGTTTAATAAACTAAAACAAATGATGAGCAGTGTGCATTAGTTAATATAATAGAAACGCATCAACAAGGCAATGAATAAAACTGGACAAACATTTTAGCAGGCCATGTGTTGTACATATACGCTTTTTGTTATTTGATTTACTGAAATGTTCCATTCCTTAAAAGTACTATATGCCAATGATGACTGATAGGACCACTTCTATATATAGCATATACCGCCGACTTCCCTATGCAAGAATAACTAACAATAGGTAGCTCAGTTTTCCGATGGCATAGCAGTATTCAGCATAGGTAACAACAAAGAAACAGCTAACCTACTATTATGTGTTTCAAATGGTAAGAGTTCTCGCCTGTAGTGAATCAGATGCGTTAGAGCCTTCAGCGTTGCCACTTCGTTACCTCCACTCTTTTAATATGCCCCCCTTCTCTCTCTCCCTCCCTCCCTCCCTCCCTCTCTCTCTCTCACACACACACATACACACTTGCGGGTCTTCTTGGCGCTAAATGTAAGGAAACGCACACTGAATTTTCCAAAGTTTTATAATAATGCAGTTGTTGAAATCACAATTACAACATGGATATTCGTATATTACGCACATGTTTTAAGTATATAATTTAAAAATAATTATACTTTATGAATTACTTAGTTTTCTAATGCAACGAAAATGCCAGCGGTGCATCCATATAGCTGTGAATATTACTTACGTTAAGAGGTAATTCGTGATTGGCATTGTCTTCATCGTCTGAGTATTGCAAATTTATGATGATAGGTTCTAATATCCCATCACGTGCTATTTCTTTCCAAAAGTCGTCTTCTTGTAGTTATCTGATGTCTCACGCAGTTTTCCCAGTGTTGTGTTCCTTGTCAATTTCTTCGTGAATAAGTCGTTCAACTTCAGTTAGTTTAAAAGTATTATTTCTGTTTGCAACATAATTTGAGCCCACATTAACTCAATTGGATTGTTCTGGCAGTGGTGAGGGGTGGGGGAGGTGGTTTATAATACCTCGTGTCGCATTTCAGTTGCCAGCTGATCCAGCTGATACACCTTCCCTGGCTTTTAAACGGAGGAACAACTGAATGATACTGCTTCGAACTCTCTAGAGTAAATAGAGATTACGGACCATTCATAAAGAAAGATATGTGTCCAGACACGTTCTGCTAGGCCAGTAGGAAGTGTATTATTTCCTCTCGTTCGAATTTAAAAAGCACATTGGCTTATTCAAAGTATTTCTTTTATCACGTCATGTAAAACGTTTGAGTTTCAGTTGTGAGTAATTTCAAATATACGTATGCGCATACATGCCTACCAATAATGCTATTCATTACATTGCTTACAACGCGATGCATTGTTATAGTATAATAGTACTTTATTTTGTATTACGAAAACTATATGAGCTAAAAATATGGGGTTTTACGGTTATGTTAAATACATTACTCTCTACCTTCCACATGGATCAGTTTTTGCAAAATCTGAATTTTTGTCTTAGTGAGAATAGTATTTATTAGAGATTGATTAGGTTGCCGCACGTCACACACCACTTAGGGGGGATGCAATAAAACACTGCAGTACTCCAATTGGTTGCTCACCTAGTAGCGCTCAAGGGCAAACATCACCCCATTTGAA
Source organism: Mantis religiosa (assembly GCA_030765055.1). Taxonomy (NCBI): domain Eukaryota; kingdom Metazoa; phylum Arthropoda; class Insecta; order Mantodea; family Mantidae; genus Mantis; species Mantis religiosa. Next base: position 248,443,218 of record CM060948.1, read on the forward strand.
ACAGATAACAGTCGACTTCTGTGATTAAATTCATAATTGGTGCAGAAAATGGAGAGTCGTGATGAACCATTTAAAATTAAAACTGGTTGTGTACACCCTCAAGAGAGATACAATGTTTCAACCGATATCAATGAATGGAGTTCCAATTCCTGAAGAGCAGTCAGATATCTTGCCTTAACTTTGGATTTGCAGTTAACGTGGAACCAACACCTACTTGAAATTACCAAGAGACAATTACCAGATATTGCATGAGACAATTAAAACGTATCATTTCACCAAAATCTCCATTAGTTATGCAATATAAGAGAATGATCTACACGTCATTGATTAGACCTATATGGCAGCATGGGTGTTCTATATGGGGTTTTGCTACATATTATCAAATACGAAAAATACAGATTATCCAAAACAGATATCTCAGACTGATGACAAGTGCACCTGGTACGTGCAAAACAGCGTGCAGCATGACGACTTAAGAATTCCGGAGGTTAGTGAAGTCCTCCGCAAGAGCTATAGTAGACTACAGAGCACCTTCAGCAAACATTCGAATCATCGAATTCAACGGATTACAGCTAATTACCCTCCAGATCCTGTACTGGGTAGACTGAAAAGTAAAAAGACACGCGACCTAAAACTTTGAAAGTCAGTATTTCCATAGAAACTTCAAGACCATCGCGGGATTGCCTCATGAGTACAAATTTCAAATTATTGTCATTGTGCTTTGAATTTCCAAAACTGCGATGTATTTATTATACAGTAAGTTTACTTGGATTTTAATAAGTTAAATGAACAACTTTTCTAACTCTGGATGTTTAATTAATTGAATTCCTGAAATTACATCACAACCTAATGAGATTGGCCTGGATAACAACACAAACAAAATATTTCTCTCATTATTTTTGTACCTTTCCTGAAAATATATAAGATTATACAGATTGCCCTTTCATATACTTTGCAATGATTCATTGCGTAAACAAACTTCCTGAAATAAGAAGCGTGTTATTCATACTGAAATGAAACGTTAACAGATTAACATGGTTGACATTGTATATGAACAAATTTACTGTTTTTGAATTCCTGAATTTAACTCACAAGCTATAAAGAAGATTATACAGATTAGCCTTTTACATCATCACTTGCAAAATAGCTCATTAATTAATTCCCCAAAATAAGTAGGGATTCTGTACACACTGAAATTAAATGTTAATGGATTAACACATTTGCATTTCATTTTTGTTATTATTTTAATTTCTTGAAACTGTTCACTTTAATTTTTAACATTAGTACATTGACACTCGTTTCAAATATATGGCATTGAGGCTTAAATTTGTAGCGTTAACTGTCATGCATTACTCTCATCGATTTTCATTTTCTGTTCATTCTTACTTCCTGAATTGTTCCTGGTTGTTTAAAAAAATCAATTTGTGTTTTTTGAATCCACTGTCCAGAACTTCTTCACCGCAATACACCAAACTCCAGCCTCCACGATTCAAGGCATCCATTTGAGCTGGAATCTCTCTCTGGCAAGAACACTTGGCAATCCTGTAGAATTAATACTTCTCTCTCTCTCTCTCTCTCTCTCTCTCTCTCTCTCTCTCTCTCTCTCTCTCTCTCTCTCTCTCTCTCTCTCTCTCTCTCTCTCTCTCTCTCTCTCTCTCTCTCTCTCTCTCTCTCTCTCTCTCTCTCTCTCTCTCTCTCTCTCTCTCTCTCTCTCTCTCTCTCTCTCTCTCTCTCTCTCTCTCTCTCTCTCTCTCTCTCTCTCTGTGTGTGTGTGTCTGTCTGTCTGTATTTCGTCTTCACATTTTTGACACCTTGAATGGCATGCAGCTCATTTCGGACGATGTCTCAGATTCCTCGTCGGGAGATACGAGCGTTGTTCAGCTAGCTGGTTTAATTCATGAATCATTGCCTTTGAAATTGCAAAATCACAGATTTATTACAACGCTTGAACACATTACGTGGAAAATAAAATGCGCATGTTCGGTTAATATTTACCGCCATTCATGGCAGCCTCTGCCAGTTCACTTGCCGCTCTACTGGTTATCTGTTCATCCGTCCGTCGTGTGCTGGCAGGCTGTATAAAGCCTGTAGGATTATTATTATTTTTTGTGTAATTTACGTCCTCCAACGTTAAGTCATATCGGACGATAAATGGAATGGGTGAAATGATGATCAAATGAGACCAGGGTCCATAGAGCTTAGAGTTATCCGATATTCGTCTTTCAGCATAAGGGAAAACCCTGGAAAAAATCTTATCCAGGTAACTCACCCTGATCTAGATTCGAACTCGGGACCTCTCGAACGTGATGCAGACCTGTAGGGTTTTGCTGCGTGTCCGCCCATTAAGGGTTTTACCGCAGGTAAGGTTTCTTTGGAATTTTATCGGATTGTACTGGGTTATTAATTTGAATTTTGTTGTGAGGTAACGCTTTTGTGTTCCTCGGGGTGAAAGGAAAGGATGCAAAATCTTATACACCCTGGTGTATTATTAAATATTTAAAGTTGGGTGAAACTTAGTTGCCAAACAGCTTGGATTGACTTGTGTAGCTCAGCATTAGCTCCTGTATGGTTTAGCTCCGTTGTTATTTCGGGTACCCGGAGCAGCCTAAACCGGCGTCTAGTGGGGTCATAGTCTCCAAAAGACCTAACCAGGGCATTTCTGTGTGACGGTAATCGAGCATATAGTTTGGTAGCCCGACGCCTAATTTCGTCCTCCGCGTATGGGAGGGACCAGGCTTCATGAAGCAACATCACAGGGGAGGAACGACCTACAGAATAGATGAACCGAAGTCCTCGATTCTGCGTACATTGTAGCAATGATATCCAACTGTTTGCTGCCATCCCCCGGATCTCAAAGGTATACAGTATCATCGGGATGACCAGCACACCAACCGGCATCGAAAACGACCCCAGCATTGGATACAGGGAGGCAATCGCCCTTTGCACTTTGGCCGAAAGGTCCCTGGTGTGGTGGTGGAAAGTTAAGCCCCTATCCAATTTAACCCGTAGGTACTGGATGATACCTATAGGAAGAAGAAACCAGGGAAGACCGAAGAAAAGACGGCAGACCAATTTGGAGCCGGAACGGGTTAAACAATCCAAAGCCGTGAGGTAGAAGAAGAAGGTACCGGATGGAGTTAGTGCATTCTATCCTTTGACCCTGGTATCGGAAGTTGGGGCAATCTGCGTGGCTATAACGCTTTGTAAACAAAACGGCATGGCTTTTGTCAGAGTTAAGTGACATTCACCATTGCCGCCACCACTGTTGCGTGAGGCGGAGCGTTTTCGCGGCGTTTCAGTTTTATGGAGACTTGCTCACCCCTACCCCTCCCTCCATATAATGTAATGTTCAATCGTGACTGGGCGTGTCTGTACATGTTTTAATAGATGGTCTGCTGGTTTTAACCTCTGCGCTACGGGGGCCAGTACATGTTTTAATGTTACACTTCTGTTACAGTCACTATAAAGAATAAAAACTTTTAGCGAGGAGTTTTAACGTGTCATGTTAAAACCCTACCTACCTTAAACTATAAACTTTTAAGTTTATATACTCTTTACCCTGTTTTTTTTTTTTTTTTCAATCCACCATAGACTGCGCTCGCAGATGTGCCGCGATTGGCTGCCCACTCTTTGTTCAATTTTTCTTAACATTGTTGTATTCTGATTGGATTCGTGGGGGAGGAGGTATATTTTCCCACAATCATATGCGTACGTTACTTGTTGCTATAATCATGAGCGTTAACTATATTTTTATTTTGAGAGTCATGTTTTGAATTATTGGAAGTTTTTCTTTCTACTTAGTGACAATGTAATACGAACGTGCTCGCATTGCTATAGATGTTTTGCTATTCGTTTGCGTAGTTGATTATCAAAGCTATATTCAGTACGTTAAACCGAGCGGGATTTATCTCTGTGACTGTCACTGAATTTTTTTTTCTCACGTTTCACGTTTTTTCTCACATTTTTTCTCCAGTTCTTGAACGTTCTTTGCATAACAATTGGATTCGAAGGGGTGTAGTGTTCTCTCTTAAGGCATTTTGGAAATTCTTTTATTAGCTGCTGTACGCTTATCGTCATATTCGCGCTCCTTACCTTTATTCTTTATTTCGTGTTTTAGATATTTGCAATTTTCATCAAGTTTTATTTCTACTTAGACACGATCATCGTATATTAACGCGATTTCATTTGCATTTTCGGTCACATACCTCCATATCGCCCGCCTCGGTAGCGCAGATGGTAGCATGTCTCCCTGACGTTCAAGAGGTCCCGAGTTCGAATCTCGGTCAAGGTGAGTTACCTGGATAAGGTTTGTCCGGGGTTTCCCTTATCCTGAAAAACGAATGTCGGGTAACTCTAAGCTCCATGGGCCACGGGCTCATTTGAGCATCATTTCACCCATTCCATTCATCGGCCGATATGACTTATCGTTGGAGGACGTAAATTACAAAAAACAAAAACAAAATGCCTCCACACTTTTGTATACTTTTCGCTCGTATAACATAATAGAATCAGGTGTGCATTCCTTACCCCGTCTTTTATTTGATGAATTCTCTCTGGGAAAGGTTACTGACAGGGACAAGATATCTAGACAAGTAAATCAAGACACATTTTGTCTGGTTTTGCCACATGATATAATCCAACTGCATGTCCCTCTTGACCTCTTCACCCATTTTCTTTCCATATGCATACTTGGAAGGCCTTCTTTGATCATCATCTCGTTTACACTTTCACGTTCGCTGCGTATGTCCTGGTGGAAATGCGCAATCACTTTGTACTTAACTTGCGTATCATTTCACTCACTACTTATGTACTTTTTGCATCGTTGCACAGTGGGGCAGGATGGGTGTTACCACACAATTCTATACCGTGTTTATTACAACGATCGCCTTATGATAATTAACCACATATAAGACGTTATTATTATTATTATTATTATTATTATTATTATTATTATTATTATTATTATTATTATTATTATTATTATTATTATTATTATTATTATTATTATTATTATTATTATTATTATTATTATTATTATTATTATTATTATTATTATTATTATTATTATTATTATTATTATTATTATTATTATTATTATTATTATTATTATTATTATTATTATTATTATTATTATTATTATTATTATTATTATTATTATTATTATTATTATTATTATTATTATTATTATTATCTTCTCGAATTACACATATGCACATTTAAAAAACACTCATTCAACCCAGAACCAACCTCGGCTGTCTCAGATGCAAGCCTCAGCACAGCATACTCTTAAACATTCAAAATAAATAAATAAATAAATAATGAAATAAATATAACTAGAACCCTTCGACATACTCATATGCACGTTTAAAAACCGACACATTCACCTCACCCAAACTCCTGCATCTCTCATCTCGCTCGCTCGCCTAGATATTCTAACATGGAAGTTCTAAGACTTTTAGGACGGGCCGGGCAATACATTACATTTTATAATTTACAATTACATTGTTACATTTATATAATTTATGTCTTAACATGCATACATACATAATTATACACACATGTATGTACACATGTGTACACCATATGCACAAGCACACCATTTTCTGTTGTCAGGACTGGACTGGACTACTTTACTTATGGGATTCGGTATGGAGACACATATGCATTCTATTGTACCTATATCTCCAACTGGGGGCACCTCCGTGAGGAAGGAGACAGAGGGTGGTCGTCCCAAGGAGCCAGGATAGTGCAGAGTACATAGTCCCTACATTCTACTAGATGAAAACTCCCCGGCAGGCCAGCACAACAGATATCCCACCCTTCTATGGTTGAAAAACAGCCCCATCACGAGACAACGTTCGGAGATCGGAGACCCTCCTATCGTAGGAAGAAGTTAATACTCAGACTATATTTTCCTGCGATGTACCCCCGAGACACCCCCTGACACTTCTACCCTAAAAGAGACCACCAGATGAGAGATAATATGATATCGGGGAAGTTCGGGGGATGTAATTAACCTACGCCGTATTCGCCTGACGACCCGGGGAAACCCCGAAAAAACCCATGGGTCAGGTAGGTCAACCAAGGGATTCGAACCCGGGCCTCCAGAATGCAAGGAGCATGACCCGACACATATGTAGCCTGGATCTAGACCTTCCTTGGCGTCGTGGTACCCCACATCCTGACATACCTTCCCGTGAACACCATACTCGGCGAAGCGTGTATACAGTTGGTGAAGTTGAAAGTTCGGACCTTTCCAAACATCCCTTTTCATTGTTACTGTTTCCATTGTATCCATGCGGATTTCCTTTGCTTTGTTTAGTCTCTCTTTGATGTCGTCTTCATATGCCGGGGTTTCTGGAAGGTTGAAACGGGAGTCTGATGTCTAAAAAAATATGTTTATGTGCTTTTATGTAGGCGTATCGGTTTCTTATGTACTTAGAGAATGATAAGACTCTGGTGGTATTTGACTCTAATATTCGCCAGTTTCTTGAAACTTTTCGCTAGGAAGACTTGTTCCTAATTTGCACAAAAATGACAGGAAGTGACTTAATCGCGTAAGAATTAAATGGACATTTACACGAAAAATAAATGGTTTTGTGGATGTAAAGTAAAAACTACTTTATTCTTTGTTTTCCCTGCGATAACCACCAGTGAGAAAAAAAAAAAAGGTGTTGGATTTTGTTTACGCGTGTACGAACATTAAGATACCTACGAGAGTACCCCAAATTGAAATGTTCGATAATCTATTTGCAAATGTTATGGTAGCTCGATATTTGAGGAAAACGTCGGCTAACCTTCCGAAACTGATGGCTGCGATTAGTTCCGCTGACATTGTAGATCGCATTTAGTGCTAGTCGATGTGGAGTGAAAGAAGCCACTGCTATTGGCGGTATACATGTAGCATCATAGAATTTAGCATCATTTTAACAATTGAAGACATGACTTTCATAAGTACACGAGTCCACTTTTTGGCGCTATATGAGTTTATACGAGGGCTGTTTTTTTTTTTTTTTTTTTTTTTTTTTGACAACGTACCTTTACTCATCCTCATAATTCTGATGGTCCTTATTAAAATAGTCTCCCCTGAATGCGATGCACTTGTACCAGTGTCTCTGCCAGTCTTCAAAGACATGCTGGAAACCATTTTTTTAGAGATCCTTCAAAATCGCCTCCGCAGCCTTCACCAAAGCCTCTGATGATGGATAATGCCTCCCACGAAGGTGTTTCTTTAAGTTAGGGAATAGAAAAAAGGCACATGGGGCTAAATTCGGACTATACGGAGGGTGAGGGATGCACATCACGTTGATTTTTGCAAGATAATCAGCAACAACATTGGCAATATGCAGCCGCGCATTATCGTGGTGTAGCATCCAGCCTGCTTCATGGAAATGTGGTCTTTTGCGCCTGATATGGACTTGCAATGTTTTCAGGACATTCCTGTGGTATTGTCTAGTTACTGATGTATGTGCAGGTACAACATGCTGATAAACCATTCCATGAATATCAAAGAATAAGATGACCATAACTTTCCCAGCAGAGGAAACCATTTTTGCATTTTTGGAGTTGGTGATGAAGAAGATTTCCACACTGAGCTTTGCTCTTTGCTCTCAGGATCAAAATGTTGTGCCAAATTTCATCAGCAGTGATTACGTGTGAAAGAAACCCCGGATCTTCCTCTAACATCAATTTTAACTGCATGCAAACCTACATGCGAATGTCCTTTTTTTCGGGAATCAACAGTCTTCGAACCCATCGCGCACAAACACGTCTCATGTGTAATGTTTCTGTCACCAACGTGTGGGTAGCACCCAGTGAAATCTTCAGTATTTCAGAAAGTGATCTTAAGGTAATTCGTCGATTCTCTCTCACAATGGCAGCAGTAGTGTTGATGTTTTCTTCCGTAAGAGCAGTAACTGAATCACCGGGTCAACCTTCCTTTGAAATTGATTGTCTGCCCTCTTTAAACATTTTAAACCACCTTTGAGCTGTGCTGCAGAGAAGAACAGACTCTCCATAGGCCTCAACTGAAGATTTGTTGAGACGAAAGCAGAATTTTAAAGCCGCACATTGTTCCTCGCGTGTTACCTCCATTGCAGCGGTAGGCGATACTGAAAATGTCTACACTTGCCTGGTTCTCACCAGGAGTACTAACAATGAATTTACTACGGCGTGTTTGTTTCACATTAAGCTAACAGAATATAATAAGATTGAATTTTAGTGCGAAAAATTATGATCATTCTTTATTGAACAGCCCTCGTATATATCGTTGTAATCTTCTCACTGAGCTCTGTCCTATGACATTAAAAGCATCTCAAGTTTCAGGCATCGCTACTTGCTACTGAGTTAGTGAGTTTCATTGCTACACAAGTCCAGGGACTTGTTGTGCATCTCAGACAGGCATCATGCGCATAAGCATAATAAATGACTCATCCAAGAACATTAAAGTCAACAGTCTATGATGAGATGGCTTTCAGCAAGGTGAAGGAACCTATGCCAGTAGCCAGTGGAAAATGACTACAGATCAAACATTGCTACTGCTAGCGACAGAGACATTCCCAAACAAAGGAAACACAAAGTTTGCTGAAACCATACTCAAGGAAGCTTACGATTAAGAAATTCCTCTGAAAGCTGCGAAAGCCAAGGACATTACAAAGTATCTTGCTACAGTTCTTCGTGAAAAACAATCGTATTTTTAAACTCTGTGTGATAAATATAGCAAAGAACAGATATGTAATGGGGAAGAATCAGGAAGTGAGGTGTGGGATTCAGATTAGGATAACTCAATGAATGTAATATCTGTTTTTGTTATTATGCTACAAATAAAACGTGGTTCAACACACATATGAGTACTATGAAATATTTTCACCATTCCTTGCATTTTTAGAGGTGGCTCCTGTATGCATTTGATAATACAGTGCTTTCAATGCATCTGTCCGCCCAAATGAGTAGCATAACTGCACAGGTCCAACAAATTCATTATAAATATTATAACAAAGTACCAATGGTAACTGAAATTACTGAACAGTAAAACAAATAGGGGTGAAAGCTCATGTGTTAACAAACACATCATTTTCAGAAGTTATGAAGTTTTTGTTGATTGTCTCGAAACCTAGTTGACTGGACTTGTGCATTTATGAAAGTCATGTCTTCAAATGTCCGTCACACGTCGAACCACGAGGATAACGTAGACCCATCGCGATAACGTAGTGAAAACGACCTAAAATAAATAAAGATAAATAAGAAAATCAGAATTTCAGAACCATTAAATAGTGACGAGGTATTAAAATATATGACAATCCTTTAAGTCTGCTGTATATCCTTGTTTCCCATATACCTATACATGTCTTTCTCATTAAAGGAAGTAGATAGAAGAATAAGTATTTGTAGGAATACATAGTTTGTACATAAGATATGTTGTTAGCTGTTGTTCCCTATTCCTTCCCTGGTGTTGACGTTGTGCTGTCGCGTAAGGTTGAAATGTGTTCGCAAACAGCAGCTGCCGTACTGTGAAATGTAAATGACTTGCATGTATATGATCCCCTCCCCCCTCTCCCATTAAAATCTGTGTGGGAGGAACGTTTGTTATTGAGTTTTCAAGGGCAGTGCTACTGCTGCACGGCTGGATATCCCTCTGGCCCCATCTTAACGGAATGAACTCACCACAAGAGGGTGAGTGCCCACCACAAGAAGGTAAGTGGGGCCTGAAGAGGGAGAGGAGTTTGAAAGTTTATCTGCTCTGGTACTGCATCTGTTTATTGTGCTGTTCGAACCGTTACCATGGATTTATCTTTGGTAATAGATACCTCTCCGATAACGCACTGATTACTCCACGTGGAGTGAACATATATATGACATTTGTGATTCCTGCGAATTCCATTGGCTGAAGTGAGGGTATATTGGTGCTTAGCACAGATCTTAGAACTGCGGCAGTTTCCCTCTCACTCTTACAAGTATAATACATGCCTAATCTGAGAGGTTTCTGTTAACAAAGATAAATCCATGGTAACGGTTCGAGCAGCGCGACTATACTAGGAAATGAGTGTATGAGAGTGCATATGAGTCACCCATGCTGTCAGATCTAATACTCGTTTCAGTAACTGCAGTGACAGATATGCATGGTTGAGGTATGTGGCAACACTGTGTATTTTACATGAACCTAGCATCCTTATCATATCCGGGAGGCGAGCATATACACAGCAGAAGTGATTACATTACACATTCCCTAGCCTTGTCATCTTGTATTGGGTGGACAGTACCTAACTTCTTTAAGGATTTATGACGTGCACCATTTGTTAATTTATGCCAACGCGTATACCTATACCAAGCAGAAGCCAGGTTATATCCAAGCAAAAATTCGTTAATGCTGGGATGTTGATACAGAAATATAACACTAATGATCTCTAGTGTAATGTGAATGTGTCGTCAATAGATGGCACTATAGAAATTATTTGTACGTCCTTTCGGAAAATAAACAAAAATGCAGCAATATTACTGACTGAGAAATGCAGGTATTACTTGAGAATTGCAATATATATTTGTAATTTACGTCCTCCAACGTTAAGTCATATCGGACGATGAATGGAACGGGTAAAATGATGCTCAAATGAGCCCGGGGTCCATGGAGCTTAGAGTTACCCGACATTCGTCTTTCAGGATAAGGGAAAACCCCGGGAAAAACCGTATCCAGGTAACTCACCCTGACCGAGAGGCAGACATGCTACCACCACGCTACCGAGGCGGGCTTATATAAAATAATTTGTTAAAATATGAAACGGGTATAGATAAAAATTCCTTATTTTTCTGTATAACTAATGGACAGAACCCATCAACGTTCCGGCTTTAATTCTATATTTTGGGATATAAAATCTGAAATCTGAGATCTTTTGACATTACATAATACAATATGTCAGGAAGTAAATGTTTGAATTTTGCAGTCAAATTGCTTAGAACATTACATGAAGAAGATAGCGATAAAGTTGACATGCTTTGTCCATCAGTTGTAAAGAAAAATAAGTAATATTCATTTATACTCCTTACATATTTAAACCTATTACTTTTATGCAACCGTTACGTAATACCTGCATTTCTCCCTCAATAAACCAAACGGAATGTCTCAGGTGGTTTCGTCTGTGACCCGCATTCGGAACGTCCGGGTTCGATTCCCATGTCCCACCTACCTGACCCGTGAGTTTTACAGGGATTTTCGCGGGTCACCAGGTGAATGCTGGGTAGGTTAATTGCATCCCCCGAATTTCCGGTCTCTCCATTTTACCTCCATTATCAATAGTCAGGTTTTTACTGATGCATTTCTGGCACATAATAACGAGGTGTAGTAGAACCTTATTTACCCGGATTAACTGAGACCAGGACCCATCTGAGTTTACTACTCGTATAATCCGGGTTATCCAGAGAATAACGGGAAAGCGATAAAAACCGAAATATTTTATTGGAGTTTAGAAATTACTGTTAGCACTTTCCTTACAAACACAAACCTACAGAGTATGTACTGTAAAACCGATGGTTGCACTATACACAATATACCTACAAACTAGTGGGTAGTAAAGAAGGTGGTGAGCTTCTGCTGTCACCAGTTTAGTGTATCGCTTACGAGCAGCACCACCTCGCATCTGCTTTAACATTAGTTCATTTGTCAATGTTTCGGCTTGACTCTCGAAATAAAGCATCAATTTCTCTGTATACTACTGCTTGTGCGTGGATCATAACCACAGCTACCTGCCTCGGTAGCGTACATGGCAGCGTGTCTACCTCACGTTCAAGAGGTCCCGAGTTCGAATCTCGGTCAGGGTGAGTTACCTGGATAAGGTTTTTCCGGGTTTTACCTTATCCTGCAGGACGAATGTCGGGTAAGTCTAAGCTCTATGGACCCTGGGATCATTTGAGGATCATTTCACCCATTCCATTCATCGTCCGATATGACTTAACTTTGGAAGACGTAAATTACAAAACACACACACACACACACACACACACACACACACACACACACACACACACACACACACACACACACACACACACACAGCTGGTTCATTAATACTGTCTGAAACTAAATACTCTTCATTGTTATTTTCAATAACATTGCATGATGCAATAATACTCTTCTCTGTAATCGGTTTATAACCTCCGTCATAGTCGATTTGTAACCAATTGTCAATACCTTCTTCATCAACATCAGAACAGCCATCGATATTTTTAAAAATGTCTATAAAATCTTCTTCCACATTTATTTCTTCTTCTTCTTCTTCTTCTTCTTCTTCTTCTTCTTCTTCTTCTTCTTCTTCTTCTTCTTCTTCTTCTTCTTCTTCTTCTTCTTCTTCTTCTTCTTCTTCTTCTTCTTCTTCTTCTTCTTCTTCAATCTTGTTTTCTGACAAATCACACACACCAGGCCACAACTGTTTCCACGAGTTTATCATAGTTTCTCTTCCAGCCTGGTCCCAAGCATGTGGGGTGAGTTCAATGAATTCGCTCGCTGGCAAGAAAATTCGAGTATGTACAGTGCGGTGCACGGAAATTTTCCGATGCTCTTGATATCTTTTGGTGTGTTACTTTATATAATGTTGGCATATCCGTTTCCCCATTCGTGTTCTACACAAGTCCTGACTGTGCCAATCTGTTATTGGTTTATATCAAAGTCCAATAACACAAGTAATGGTCGATAAACAAGGCGCATAGTCGAGGTGCGTAGTGAATGGGGAGGGGTAAGGAGAAATTTAACCTTAGTTGAACGATTGTTAACACCACCTCCTTGCTGTGTCCGTGGCTCATTGGTTTGATGTCATAACTCTAATGACGTTTAGGGAACCGGGGAGAAGGACAAAGGGTCAGTTACATGAAACAGCTTTTTAAATATATTGTCCTCTATGCTATGCATGCCGTTGGAAGTGAGTAAACGATATGGATAACAAGCCGAAAGTAATTACGCTTATTGAACATGGATATAATGAAATAATCAAAGTCCGATGAGACGCATTCTGAATTATATGTTTCATTGTAACTTGAACAGTCTGGGTTTTTGTTCCACCTCCGCCATCGCGAAATAAAAGGGCAGGCGCACGCCTTCCTATCGCTGACAGGGTTTGAACTGGGGGCGTGGTGCCATTCACTTGTCAACCTAAACAGCTGTTGCATATATCGGAAAGTTTCCGTGCACCGGACTGTACCTACTGAGAATAGCAAACAACAAACAACATAATTTTTGTTCTAAAACTGGTCAGGGTTAAGGAAGTCCGGGTTAACGAGGTTTTACTGTATATATTGACATCAGCCGACATCTATCGGATACTACAGAATAAAACTAAATGAATAGAATAGAAAGTAGAAACAAATTACAAATAAAACAAATATTAGAAAAAAAACTAAGAAAACCAATCAGCGTAAGAATATACAAACATACATCACATAAGAGCTTTTTTCTGTGAATATTTTTCTCTTCCTTCTTTATTATTACCTTTGATTGCCAGCATTTGTCAAGCTTTATTTCATTTACTACGAAAACTAAGATGAACCTGGCATACAGGCACGTATTTAGAAGTTAATTTCCGGGGCGGGGGGGGGGGGGTCCAAAAATTCTACGTTGAATTATTTACTTTTAACAGTTAATTAGGGATGTGTTTTTATCATGTTAATAAAAATTAAAAACAAATGCATTGTTACATTCACATGACTTTCTCTCCTACTCGCACCGCTAGCGTAGATGGTAGCGTGTCTGCCTGACGTTCAAGAGGTCCCGAGTTCGAATCTCGCCCAGGATGAGTTGCCTGCATAAGGTTTTTTCCAAGATTTTTCCTTATCCTTAAAGACGAATGTCGGGTAGTTCTATGCTCCATGGACCCTGGACACAGTTGAGCATCATTTCACCCATTTCAGTCAACGTCCGATCTGACTTAACGTTGGAGGAAAATGAAATATTTTTTTATTCAAATAAAATCCTTTTTACTATATTTCTTTTACAAAAAAAAAAAAATTGACTTTCTCCACCCAAGCTTCTACAAAACTCTTCTTATAAAAATTTGTTTTCTTGATTCTTTGGATAAAGTCTGTACAAAGGCCTTTAGTTGCACAGTTTTTTTTTCTTATAGCTGGAATAAACTGGTATAAGCAATAATCAGATATTTAAAAAGCGAACCACTGGCTGATGCATTTAAAGTATTAGTTCTCCTTAAATGAAAAAGGGAATAGGAACTTAGAAGTCAAAAATTAAATACCTTTAAGTAAGTATCTGAGAATTGTAATTACCAACAGATAATATATCGGAATTGGTTAACCTTGCAATACATTATTGTAATTGACATTATTTGTATATTTTAACGAGTTCTACAGCTGCTGTGCAGTAACTTTTCGTTAATTGTTTAAGTTTAGAATAGTTATACGAACATCACTTCCAGTAAAGTGGACTTCGAGTTTTTCCTCAAAAAATTCACAATAGGGTATCTTAAATATGTTGTGTTTCAATTAAAATTATTGAAGCCATTTTTGCACGATTTTCTTGAAAATCTTCGTTTCGCATCCTTGAAAGATAACGAAATTAAAACCTACATTTCGTATTCCTCCAATTTTTGGGTTTTGTAATATGCTATTAGCAAACACAAAAAACATACACACTGGAGCGCGCGTGCGGACATTCTTTCTAAATTTTTATCTTTGTTCTGGTTTCCTCTAAACTTGCATTCCTGGTGACATCTCGAAATCAAATTTTTTAAATGGAATATAACACGTTTGTGCTTACTAAACACGTGGTAGAGGCACTAAACATTGATGCCGTACACTGACATGAGTCTCTGGTTCACACAGTTTCACTATTCATATAAAGCACGATTGCTCCATTCCGTATCGTCATCAGACAAACTGTTTGGTTATAAACGATTTCAACTGTAGTCCGCCTCCATAATGTGGTGGTACCGTCTGACTCCCAGTGAAGAGGTAGTGGTCAACCTTGCCGCGCGAGGGGAAGGAAGGCTTACCTCCACCTCATATGAGCGAAAGTTGAGCACCGCTAGAGCGAGTTCCAATTGAGATCAAGATAAGTTTCCTGAATTGGACTTTTCACAGGGCTTTCCCTTACCTTAAGAAGACGAATGTCGGATAAAACTTAAGTTCTGGTGGCCGTGGACTGATTTGAGGGTGTCATCCGTTTCATTTACTGCTCAATATGATAATCCGGTTAAAGGATGTTAGAGTATTTAAAAATAAATAAAAAAACTAGGTTCCGTATAAAATTATGCATCTGAAAAAAGTTGCAATTTGAGACTGCCAAATGTACCTATAACTTGTTACATACCATGAGATGTTTCAAAAACAACTGGTACAAGGAAACTAGAAATTTCCGGAGTTGCGCATTTTATGAGCTCCACGTTCGCTTGTAACCTGATATTTTATCTATGATGCCATGGTTTCTTAGTTGAATAATCAGTGAAATTGAAGTGGTGTTTATCACCTATTCCCAGAATATTCAAATTGTTGTGTCTCAAACGTGAAGCATTTTAATCGGAATCGTTAGACATGTTTTTGAGAACATAAACAATTTACGAAAAGTTCTTCCATATCTTTTTTTTTTTTTTTTTTTTTTTTTTTGTAATTTTACGTCATACAACGTTAAGTCCTATCGGAGATGAATGGAATGGGTGAAATAATGCTCTAAAGAGCCCAGGGTCCATAGAGCTTAGGGTTACCCGACATTCGTCTTTCAGGATAAGGGAAACCCCGGAGAAAACATTATCCAGGTAACTCACCCTGACCGAGACTCGAACTCGGGACCTCTTGAACGCGAGGCAGACCCGCCTCCACCACGCTACCGAGGCGGGCTTTTTCCATCTAAAGGATGGTTTGGTGTGGAGAAATTTTTTCAAAACCTTCGTGTCACATCTTCACATCCTAAATGTAAATATATCTGCGATTTTTCGTTTTTGAAATACGCTGTTACATTAACGCAATGATACTTCTATACGTATATCTAGGGTCAAAACTCAGTGCAGTTTACCGATGTACCTGCAATACAATACTTTCTTACGATATAGAGGATAATAAACCTATTGACAGGCTAACAAAATTATAAAAGTAGCAAATATGACTCCAGCCAAAATATACATATGAAATACTGCAGCAATTACTAGAAGTTTCCTAGACATGCAAGATAAATAACATATTAGTAACATTAAAAGGGTCTAACTTGAAAACTCACCACAAAGAGCTGAGAAACTGTGGAAGAGAAGCCTTGTCCATGATGATCTCCATTACAGTCCTTCAGTTTATATGGAAAATATTTTCACACTATATACACTATGTACACGAAGCTTAAGTAGTGCTATAGTACTAAGTTGATACGCCTGCTTCTCCTGCCCATTATATTTAACACTTCCTCAGGATTGATTTTCTGATCCCAGTGTACAGACAACAAGGCAAGATTAGTTAAACGCTCATCACTAGTTCTATTTCTGAGGTAAGTTTTGAGCCGTTTCATTGTTGAAAATGATCTCTCGGCACTGGCAGTTGAGATGGGTAGTGTGGCTAAAATTTTAAGCAGACGATGAATTGAGGGATATAATGCTGTTCAACATGTTACAAAAGAACTTATGGCATCATTTGGTCTATTTTTTTCTCTGTGTATTTCCATTTTTGACACCACAACCGATATTCTGCCTGTGTTTCACTGTCACTGATATTTCCGCCTAAATATAAAGAAAGCTTGTTTAACCTATCAGCTTTAGTTTCTCCTACATTTCTGGGCCATAAAATATCGAAAGCAGACAATACATCTTTGTTCTGTTCAAATCGTTCCTTAAGACTTGAGATCAGTTCATCAGTGCATGGAATAAAGAGACATCTTCTGAAGTACTCCTCTGCTGTATCTGCTGGGTGATTGTCCATTTTTGTCTGCTTCCCTGCCAGTCTTTGAATTCTGATTTCAGAGTCAAATAGGGATTTCATAGTGTTTGAACACTGCTCAAAGATTTTGTGAAATTCTTCAACAGCATTCTTTCTTAAAGCTTCCAGCTGCTTTACTACGTCACTGGCATATTCCAAAGCAGAGCTAAGAACATGTTCCGGGATTTGCAGATACTAGAAAGGCGGTCTGTGAAACACAGGAGTTTCTCGCATGTCAATAGTGAGATTAGAAAGGTACTATTCTCTATGGCCGCCAATAGTTGTGCTGCAGTTTTGGAAATTGATTTGTTGCTTATGGAAAGCTCCTGAAGGCTCTGAACAATCGGTTCTAGAAGTTCCACAAACACAATAACAGAATCATGCCTCTTTACAAATCTTGTATTGCAAAGGCCAATCAGTCTTGATTTCTTACTGGTAGGTAGCAGCTCATTAATGCTATTATTTAAAGCGTTGCCAGCAAAAGGATGATTGCGAAATAAATCACAAATGTCACTCATAGTGCCTAAGCGATTACGAATGTGAGTTGTAGTAAGTGCAGAGGACAACGCTAAATTTAGTCTATGACTAGCACAATGAACAAATAAAGCTTTTGGATATAGCTGTTTCACTTTCGCTTGAAGTCCATTGAACTTTCCAGCCATAGAAGAAGCACCATCGTACCCTTGTCCCACCAGATTGCTCATATTTAGTCCAAGGTTAACGCATTCTTGTATTATTGTCTTAGCAATGTTGCTTCCGGTAAGGTCATATATAGGCACAAATCCCACAAAGTCTTCTCTCAAAACATGGTCAGAGTTGAAATGTGAAATGTGTAGTGTTTAACGCCCTCTTTTACTACATACGGCACCGCAGGCGGTGACACTGATGATACATGAGATGAAGCTGGAGCACTGGTGGAATGAGATGGCGGGGGAAACCGGAGGTCCCGGAGAAAACCCGTCCCAGCGCCGTGTTGTCCACCACAAAGCTCACTTTGCGGTCGCCTGGGATCGAACCCGGGCCGCCTTGGTGAGAGCCAAGTGGTCTAACCACTGAGCCACGGTGCGGCCGGGGTCATAGTTGACATACCGTAAACAAACAGATAGCTGTTCCGTTCCGGAAATATCTAAAGCTTCATCAGCAATGACACTAAAGCATTCTGCAGCATTTACAATGGCCAATTTCTTCATGGAGTCCTTCGAGTCCCATGCCTTAGACACGGCTCCACTAAAACCGACTGTCTGGCTCCGATATGTAGATGACACTTTTGTCGTATGGTCACACGGAAAAGAAGCCGTGCAAGATTTCCTACTACATCTTAACAGCATCAACCCCCGCATTCAATTTACCATGGAAGAAGAGAAAGATGGACAACTAGCTTTCCTGGACGTCCTGGTCAGCAAGAAAACAGACGGCACCCTTGGGCACACTGTTTACCGTAAGCCCACCCATACGGACCGCTATCTGAATAAGGCTTCAAACCATCACCCCAGACAAAAACGTGCCATGTTAAATACACTCGTAAATCGTGCTTCACGCATTTGCGAACCACACTTATTAAGAACAGAACTCCGTCACCTAGAACAAGCCTTTTTATCCAATGGCTACTCCATCCAAGAAGTCAGAAGAGCTTGCCGTCCTGCCAGACCGAAACCTGCCTCACAGAATGCACAGAGGCCCAAATATAATGGCACAGTTTTCCTGCCATATTTCAATAATGTCACCGACCGTATTCAACATATACTGCAGCGACACAACGTCAACACTGTTTTCAAGCCCACTAAACAACTCAACAATCTACTACGCTCGGCTAAAGATCCTCGGGAGCCTCTATCATCATCTGGTGTATACCGTATTCCCTGTTCCTGTGGTTTGGTCTACATTGGAACCACACAGCGCAGCATTAACACCAGACTCGCTGAACACAAAAGAAACTGCCGCTTGGGACAAACTGAAAAGTCTGCAGTCGCCCAACACGCCATTGAAGCTGAGGGCGAACACATTATAAAATTCCAGGACACCAACATTCTTTCATCTATAACACATTACCATGCCCGGCTACAACGCGAGGCTATTGAAATTTATAAACATCCACATAATTTTAATAAGAAAGAAGAAACTTTGAAGCTCAACAGCAACTCCACGGGGTGCGCGTCGCTGGAAAGTTGGCCGCCTTGCAGGCGGTGCTTTCCTGACTGTTTCCGTTCCAGGACTAGGTCCTTTGCTGGTAGAAAGGTGGTGGTTAAGAGCAGGTGGTGGTAAAATGGTGGAATAGTGTTTGCGAATTTTTTATTTATTAGAAGATAGAGTGTGATATTGAGAAAGGGGATGGTTTGATAAATTTTGAAGATTGGGTGATTTCAGTTGGTGAGGAGAAGACTTGGTCGTTTGTAGCTTTCGCCAGGGTCAATGTCATACTCTCCGAGACCTCGTATGAGAGTATTGAAGCTTTGCGGGAGAGAGTCGAAGAATTTTTGTGATAGAGAGAGAATATAGTCACGTAGGGTGGGCATGGATGTGTCACGGTGAATATTCACATTTGGAATATACCAGCCAGCGTTAACCGATGTCCTGAGGAAACGGTTTTGGAGGACTTGTAGTCTTTTAAAGTGTCGTTTTGCAGCAATGCCCCATACTTGGCAAGCATAGGTAATGGCGGGACGAAGGACTTGCTTATAGACCAAGAGTTTATTGTGAAGGGACATGCAGGAATTGCGATGATAGAGGGGATAGAGTAGGGCCATCCTACGGGAGATCTTGTTGTGCACATATTCTATGTGCGATTGCCATGTGAGCCTGTTGTCAAGAATGACGCCGAGATATTTTACTTGTGTTGCCCAGTGAACAGAACTGCCAGCAATGCGTAGATCCGGGACGTTGTCTTCCCTTCTCCTGGTGAAGGTGATGGCTTGTGATTTAGTGGGATTTACACTAAGCCGCCAGGTGTTGAACCAGGTTGTTAGTTGGTCCGCATATTTTTGTAGTCTACGCACTGCAAGTTCATGGCGTACAGAGCTGGTGGCAATCGCAGTGTCGTCCGCAAACTGGTAAAGCGTGCAGCTGAGGTAGGATGGCAGGGTGTTTATGTAGATGAGGAAAAGAACGGGTCCAAGGACACTGCCTTGAGGTACACCGGCGTGAATTGGAAAGGTGTCAGTAGTGACTTCCTCAATAGTGACACTGAAGGTTCTGTTATGGAGATAGGTATTGATAAGGTGAATAAGGTAAGAAGGAATGTTATATTGTATAAGGCGATAGAGCAGGCCTGCATGCCAGACAGAGTCGAAGGCGTGAGTTAAATCGAGAAGCAGGGCTACGACGAAGTGGCGGTTGTTGAAGCCAGTGATGATGTGATCCACTAGGCGGAGAAGTTGGTGGACTGTGGAGTGTTGCCTCCTAAAACCAAACTGCTCTGGTCTTAGAATCTCAAGTGTCTCCAATGATTCGTTAAGTCGAGATTGGATGACTTTCTCGAAGATCTTGCTCAAGCTGGGGAGCAAGCTTATAGGTCGATAACCCTCCGGAGTGGAGGAATCCTTTCCTGGTTTCGGGAGGGTGATCACCTTGGCATGTTTCCAGATGGACGGGAAGTATGCCAGTCGTAGCAGATCATTGAAGAGATTGACTAAGGCTTTCTTCCAGCAGTTTGGTAGTTGTTGTAGCGCCTTGTATGGAATGTTGTCGTAACTTGCTGCTTTGAAAGGTTGGACAGAGGATAGGCATTGTTGCAGTTCAGTCAGGTTTGTAGGTGGGGGTTGTTCGTGATCATGTGGTCGGGAGAGGTATGCCCTAACTGCCTCGTTAGTTTGCTGGATGTGGTCCTGATTGCAGGTGTTAGCTGGATGGAAAGTGGTTTCCAGATAAGTGGCCATCAGTCCCACTTTTTCTCTGGCAGACTGTGCTATGGTGTTACCATGGCGAAGAGGTTTGTCCTGTGCCGGGAGGCGTAACAGAGCTTTGGACATTCTCCAGAGAGACTGGTCTTCTGTGTCCAGGGTAGAGAGCCGGCGTTCCCAATCTGCATTGGCATGCTCTTGAAGCTCTAGTTTGAGATTACGCCTCAATCTATTATACTCCCTGCGATCAAGGGGACAACCTGAGTGCTGTGCTTTACGCCGAGCCTTATTTTTCGCTGCGATTAGATCGCGCAGGTGGCGAGGGAGCTTCCGGACTGTGCCATGGTTGTTGCGGGTAGGTGGTGTAGCCCTGGTAATTGCATCCGCGATGCTGGATGAAATTTTCATGAGCACAGCGTCAGCGTCATTGGTGGTCTCACATCTATTGAAGGCCGGTGGATTTGCTGCCATTATCTCACTGAACTCCTCCCAGTTGGTGCGCCGGGGGTTTGGTAATAGGCGTTTTGCCTTGAAATTTGGACGAGATTGAAATAATAAGAGGACAGGATAATGGTCAGAAGATAGTTCGGGAAGGGTGAAAAGCCGTGGATGGTATCGGACATTTTTAGCTAAGGCTATATCTAGCCAGTCCGGCGGGCTGCGATCACCATGGTGAATTGTGGGAGATGAGGGTGAGAGTACCACGAGGCATCTGTTGTTGACGTAGTGCTCCAAGGTTACTCCTCGCGCGTTTCTGATGTTGGAATTCCAGGCTGGACTTTTGGCGTTATAGTCACCCATAGCCAGGGTGGCAGCAGTGGAAGTGAACAGTTGGTCCAGTTCTCCAGCAACTATGGGTTTGCCGGGAGGGATGTAAACGGAGTAAAGATGAAGAGGCCCTCTGTTTGTGTCCACCTGTACACCTGTAGCTTCCAGGTTGGGCGTCTGTGGGGTGACCAATGGGTGATGGGCAATGTTGCGGCGCACATAGATGGCGGTGCCACCATAACCATCTGCTCTGTCTGTGCGATAGCACGTCATGCCAGGTATTCGAGCTTTGATATTCGCAGACAGATGGGTTTCCTGCACAAGTAGAATATGCACCCCTTTCTCTGCTACGAAGTTGGAGGTTTCGTGCAACTTCCGTCTAAGTCCATTAGCGTTCCAGTAGCAAACTTTGAGGGATAGAAGATCTGTAGTATTTCCCCCTCTAATAGCCATTATTAATCATGAAGGTGAGGACGGCATGTACAAAGATGGTATAGGGATGAACTTTGGAGGGGCGAGTTCTCAGGGCCTCAGCCAGGTATGCGGCAAACAGAGGTTGCAGGTTAATGGGGATCTGTCCCATGGTGTTGAGGAACGCCTCATCTGGAATGGTAGGATGAGACGTTGATTTATTGGCGGTAGGAGCAGGCCGCAGCGGTTCCTGGTTTTCTGCCCTAGGTGGTCTGGGCGCCGGAGGCTGTCTTGTCTTGGTTGAGGCTGGCCGTGGGGGCATGGAAGGTGGTGTGGATGTTGTAGTTGGAGCTGTGTAGGAAGAGGATTGCGGTGGCTTCAGGTGTTGCTCTTCTGGCACCTTGTCTGCTACTGGAGCTGGACTGACTGTGTTAGTCACTGCAGCTGCGTAGTTTGGGTACTGTATTGGAGTACGCGGTGGCAGTCCAGGATATCGTGCTCCGCTAAAGGCTTCCCTGGGCAGTTCTGTGTTGTGACGAACCCTGGGTTTGGCATTGTACTTGGACATTTGCCCGTCCTTTGTTGCCAGCAACTCAATTCGTGCCTCTTGCCAGACTGGGCACTTTGCATATCTGCAGGAGTGGGAGTCCCCGCAGTTGTAGCATCGAGGAGTAGCTCCCTGGATGCCGAGTCTCTGACAGTTGGCACGCTTATGTCCAACCTCGCCGCAGAATGCACAGACTGGTTGGAGCAGACATCCAGCTGAATTGTGGGTAAACTGCTGGCAGTTTGTGCACTGTTGTGGTCTTGGTGGTGGCTTATATGATCCCACTCTCACTGTGGCGTGGAACATGTGCGTCTCTTTATAGATCTCACGCACTGTTGGTGTCTTTTGGAGTGCCACGCGGAAGTGTGGAAGTGGTTGAGGTTTGGGACCTCTGGTGGTCAGTTGTGCGACCCTCTCTACAGTGTAGCCTTTTGCTACGAGGTGGTCTCGCACTTCTTCTTCCGTAACAAAGGAAGGCACATCTTTGATTGTCACATGTAGGTGACGGTCCTCAGAGAGGAGAGTGGTGACAGCTTCTATATTTTGCTCCTCTAAGTGACGCCTAAGTCGGCGATGATCATTGGCCGTGGCAGGTAAGAGAGCCACAGTGCCACGGAGGTTCTTAATAGTGTATTCTGCTGACACACCAGATGATAGCACTTTCCTGGCATCTGCGGGATTGCGCAGGAAAATGGGCGTTGGACGACTAGTCCGTGCAGTAGGAACTGTCTGCTGCGTTGTGGTTGCAGCAGGTGTAGTTGTAGGAGCATGATGATCTTCTTCCATCTGCTCTGGTTGTGTTTGATGTGAGTCTGTGGAGCACTTACGCTTCTTTTGTGATGAAGCGGGTTCATCAGGGAGACCCGCTTCAAGAGGCACAAACTTGTTGCTGGTGGTGGTTTTAATGGTGGTGGAAGGAGCAGCTTGGGACGTTTTTGCGGTCCTCGTTTTTACTGTCTGCCAAGATGTGGAAGCACTGCTGTGGTCGTGCTTCGTGAGGAGATTTAGGATAGCCTCAATTCTGGAGCGGTGGGCCACGTAGACTCTGAAGTCTGAGATTGCGATGGTGTTGCTGACTTTTGCGCTGTTTATAAGGCTTTCATCAGCCTTGTTGAGGTATTTCTGCCTAGCACGAAGCTCCAGCTGAAGCATGTCATGGCATGTTTGGCTCATTGGCATCGATGGGTTTGTGATGAGCTCTTTCCCCATAAATGAGCGTATATCTCCGCCTAGGAGATAGTAGTCTGCCTCCGTGTACGAGGCAGTGGTGGTGGTGCTGCTGGCTGGGTCCATATTGGCCAATGACATTTGTTAATGCAAAGGCCAATCAGGTGTCAGTACGTCAATCGTCTGTCTGTGTATTGGGGGGAGGTGAAAGATAGAGTAGAGGAAATAAGAATGATAGAAAAAAGAAGAAAAAAGAAGCACGTCTAGGGCGCTAAGAAGCTCGAAGAGCAGAGGGCCTACCCCGAAAGGCGCCTAAAAACCAGTCCAGAGGACTGTTGGCTGCGGCCTTGCTAATCTACCCAATTACAGTGCTATTTGTGCTCTTCCTGGTAGTCTAGAAGGAACTCTTGTAGACTCGCAGGCTGGATGTTGTTGTCTCTGCAGAGCAGCAATCAATCTGGATCCGCAAGTTCTCGGCGATTTGCGCTGGAAGGCAAGGGCCAAGCCCTGCGAAGGGCTGGTTTGGCCTTGCTGCGGTGCTCGCTGAACGATGTTTACTCCTCGAAGCCTCGAAGAGAAGTGTGTCAACAGCAACTGGCACCCTGTCATCGAACATAAGAAACGACACAGAACAGAAGAAAACCAAGCGAACCAACCAGAAGGTAGCATCCCTATCCAAGCCCGCCCACTCCCTCGCTCCGTCCGCCAGCCGGTCCAATCAGCGGAGGTCACTAACAGTATAAATACTGCAGCCCAGACAGTCAACACTTCAGACGCTACGCTAACTTCTCCGAGGAGACTACGACCACGCCACTGAAGATGTCCGCCGCAGTTGCGGACGAAACGTCTGGTAACTACAAATCCAGCAGACCACGGCATAACAGCCCGGAAATAACTTCCAGTTATATTGACTCCGGCCGTGAAAGCCTACGCTCTCTCATTATTATTATTATTATTATTATTATTATTATTATTATTATTATTATTATTATTATTATTATTATTATTATTATTATTATTATTATTATTATTATTATTATTATTATTATTATTATTATTATTATTATTATTATTATTATTATTATTATTATTATTATTATTATTATTATTATTATTATTATAAAACCGTTATTCGAGTGTTATTCGTTGTTCCACTGATCATTAAGTTTCGGCACATGAATGATGGCTGCAGGCCTTAGATGTAGAACACCGCCGTTTTAAATAACCGTAAAATGTAAACATTTATTTGTCGTATATTTGGTAATTTATCTTGATTTGTTAATAATTAGTATAAAAGTTGTTTATATAATTATGCAGGTTGCATGTATAACTTACAGAATTTGACGCCATCTTTCACTTAAAACGTTACACTTACACGTGGAACAAATGTAATGTAGTTCTGACAAAGAATACGTAATTGTATTTTACTAGCTTAACTTTTACATAATCTTGAGCATAAAAATAAATAATCCAACCATATTTTCTTTAAACCCCGCAACCCTCGATGTTAATGAGGACTGTTAATCGACATGCATTAATAAACCTGACTATCTGTAAGCAGTTGAGAGTGTTGCGTTACTGAAATTAGTTATTTTTATTAAGGCGTATCTCACCTACATCGCATGTTCATTAGGTGCAGTATCTAGTGTTGCATAGTGTATTCATGGTATCCAAAGGTCTCCGTTGTCGACGGTCCTTAAACCCCAAATCACTCATTCACTAACTGTATTCAGTTATAAATTCAATAACAGTACTATATTCATGCTGTTTATTTTTCAGCGAACTGTACTTCTACCACCGTACTTAACCTTGGATATAGGAAATGCCAGAAAGTTGAAAAGAAACAGTTCTCGATTAGGGGCGGAAACCTTTACATTTACAGTTGTTCCGCACGCACCCTTCACCCTTCACATCATGTCTACCTGACAGTGAATAGAGACGTTAAGATGAGAGGCTTGAATAAACTTTTTTGATTTATTTTAAAGTGAGCTTTATTTAAACTATTTATTACAAAATTAAAACGACAGTTCATTGGGGGGTCCGGACCCCCTGGACCCCCCCTTAAATACGTCCCTGCTGTCACATATACACCTGTCGCTGGCAATACGTGAATAGCTGAATACTGCATTGGATACAACGGCAAGAACGCCAACGTTGGAGAAATGTTACTAGTTCTGGAGTAAAGGAAATCCTCTCAGTTACGCACCAGTAAATATCTAGCTACACCATATTGTATGCAGGTAATACCAGTTTTCTTAATACTATCCCTGATTTACTTCACGGGAAATACTTTGTCCCAAGCAGATACCTAGTGTCGTACTATTGGGTTTCTACTGCATTAAACCAAAATTCAACACGTGATATTTAGCTTAAGCTATAGTGCTGTAGACCTATATTCAGCAAACCTTAAATTTATTGGCATAGTCATGGACAATAAACTAATTTCTGAACCACATATCAAACACGTTACTGCAAAGCTTTCAAGAGTAATATACATTAGAAACTTAAAGAGTTGTGTGCCAGGAAAATATGCAAGACATTCATATTTTGGAGTCTTTCAGAGCTATTATCCTATGGTATCTTGCTCTAGAGAAGCAGTAGCTACATAGAAGAAATTCTGTTATTACTAAAGCCCGGAAGTTATGTAATAACAATTTAGGAAATATGTGCATAAATATGTAACAAATTATTGTGAAATATGTAACTAAATATGAAATAAAGCAATTATATGTAAAATCAAAAATGTTATTTCTTTGCTATAAAAAGGAAGTCCACAAAGACAAATCTCTAAGCTATCAATTCACTTCTGCTAAAAGTACAATAATGAAGCACAAGTGTCAACCATTCAAGCATTTAAGCCATATTGGAGCAGTGCCCACAATTAATTATAATATACTCTTCAAAATGTTCTGGTGTCATGCAAAGTCTTCTGTCTGACAATATGTTTTTGTAAATTGAAAAAGATCGCTCAAATTCGCAAGAACTCAACGGTGCATATTTATACAGAGGAATAATATTTTCAGGGGTTCTACATTTTCACCATTAAATAAGCGAGAAAGAGTAACAAGAGTTGGGTATCCGGTTCTTTCTTTAGCACAGCTTAGTGGAAACTACGCCATCCATTTCGCCTGGTACAACACTGACCGATTGAACTGCATCTTCCATTATTTCACAGCTTCTTGGAGAGGCATACCTGAAGTTTCCAGTTTCTTGATACTGAAGAGGTCCCGAGTTTGAATCTTGGTCAGGGTGATTTACCTGGATAACGTTTTTTCCGGTGTTTTCCCTTATCCTTCAACACAAATGTTGGGTAACTTTAAGCTCCATGGACCCTGGACTCATTTGAGCATCATTTCACCCAATGATATGACCGTCCCGTCCAATATGACGGTTGGACGTAAATTAAAAAAAAAAGAAAGTCATGTACGTGGCAGAGAAATAAAACGTAAAGAGCTTCCTAAACCTCGGTTGAGATATTTCAACTTCACTGTTTAAGCAAAAGCGCCAGTACACAAATGTTTTGTGTTCTCTATCCCTTATCGTAGCACATCGAGCAAGCCATGAAAACATTGTTGTGTAAACAACTGAATAGCAAAGAACTTTATTTTTCTATTTCTGTTCAGATCAAACTTATACAACTTCAGCAGTTTATGTATAAATTTGTTACTTCAATAGAAAGGAACAACAACTAATTCTCCAGATGGGAGCATAAAAGTTATATACAACGTAACTGCAATTTTAGACTGTACTTTCGAACACTTGAATAGGATTTGACCTGGAAGTCTTGAGAAATTGTTTCTGCAGACGATGTCAATTAGAAATTTAGAAATATAAGCACCGAAACCTCTGAAGGCGACCTTATGAAAGATGACGTCTTCATGTGGTAAACTTCCTGGAGTTGAAGAAGGTGTCGAAGACGACATGCTTTCAAGTTTTATGTGCTTTTAGTTCAGAAGGAATTGATCACCGGCTTTGAGATCTAAACCCGTAAAGTAATGTATCCGATGTGCCGTCGAGAGACTTCTTAGGTGCAGGTAATCAGTGAAAATCAAGATGTGATCATTAACATCACCAACATTTGATGCTTATCTACCGAAATTTCAAAACGAAGAAAAGAAATGTGAATTTTCATTAAGTATTAATGTGTCATGAAAGTTTATTATCCGGCATAAAATAAAAGCACTTACTGGCGGTTGAAAACTGCCAGAAGGAACATTAATATCTGCATTTGAAGTACTAGGAAGATTAAACACTTTTTTCTGTTGTACAGTAAGGCCACCAGCTTGCTGGAATGAAGATTCCGGTTCCAAATTATTATTTGGATCATTGTTGTTAACATTACACAGATTGTATGTGGTATCATGAGAATTAGAAGTATTTGCATCCTTTGATAACTCTTATGATATTGCAGAATCAACACAGCTTTTGTTTTTCTTCCATACTTAGGTTTTGTAGGTGTCTTGTTTTCTTTTGACCTGGGAGCTTTTAGAAGCTTCATTGGTCAAACATTGCCCACTGCAATCTCATGAATAATCAGAATCAAGATTAGTAACTTCATGCGTTACAGTAGCTAGTTCTGCTTTTGAAGTGTGTCCATTGCTGACTAACACTGGTGACTTGTTTTGAGCAACATCAATTGTCAGATCAGTAGTTTCACCTCCTCCATTAACTACAGCAAGATATTCAGAAGCAACATCATCCTCGGATCCGCCAACTGCATTCCGTGCCTTTTCACCAAGGAACTGTCTTACAACAAACGCAACATCATTTTCCCTATAATCATTCTGCTTCAGTGATTCTAATATTACTTTACTATCAACAGTTACTTCATTATGCTTTGCAAGTCCCTGTTTCACAACATCCACTTCACGGAGAAGAATATCGAAGGCAGCAGTCATGCAACTCACCTTCATTAACTTCCAAGATCATTTCCTGCACTTCAAAGGATTACTTCCTATTACCAAAAGGTGGTTTTCAGATTAGCTCCTTTATTCTGCAATGACATCAATAAAATCATTTGTCTTTACAACATCAATACCTCCCATTCTCATGTCAAATACTCTGTCAAAATAATGAGTGGAACAATTGCTCTAATCCCTGAAATTCCTGATGACTGGAACCCAGATTCTATGCAATAACAATTTAGGAAATATGTACATAAATGTGTAACAAAAGATTGTTAAATATGTAAGTAAATATGTAATAAAGCAATTATATGTAAAATCAAAAATGTTATTTCTTTGCTATAAAAAAGAATGCCTCATAGTCAAATCTCTAAGATAATGTTTAATCAATTCACTTCTGCAAAAGTACAATAATGAAGAACAAGTGTCAACCACTCAAGCATTTAAGCCATATTGGAGCAGTGCCCACAATTAATTATAATATACTTTTCCAAAGGTTCTGGTGTCATGCAAAGTCTTCTGTCTGACAATATGTTTTTGTAAAGTGAAAAAGATCGCTCAACTTTGCAAGAAGTCAACGGTGCATAGTTATACAGAGGGTTTGTGCTAGGAATAATATTTTCAAGGGTTTCTACATTTTCACCATTAAATAATTGAGAAAGAGTAACAAGAGTTGGGGATACAGGGTTCTTTTTTAGCACAGACTGCAGTTTAGTGGAAACTACGCCATCCATTTCGCCTGGTACAGCACTCTCCTTTTGAAGTGCAACTTTCATTATTTCCACAGCTTCTTGTAGAGGCATACCTGAAGTTTACAGTTATTGATACTGTCGGGAAGCCAGCTGAAGTGACTTGCGATATATAAAATTGAACTGAAACACGATAAGGATATTTTAAGAAAACCTTCTTCATTGCTGATATCAGTGTATTTACTTTTGGGAATTCCTGTGTGTCTCTGCCGCTCGTTGCAATGCATGAGCATTACATGCAACATACACTAAGTTTGGTAAAATACAGGTCACCATTTCCCCGTTTTTATCAAGTAAGGATTTGCATCTGTGTACATCAGTAGGACCCTCTCTTATATTACGCCATCTGGTCATAATACCTTAAGTCCATCATTAATGAATCTAGCAGTTGTGGGACTATTTGTTGCCTCCAAATTAAGTAGAGTTTTGATGCAGCTTCAAAGTCCATCTTGCCCACTATTAGATTGGCGATGAAACGGCCTGAAGCATCCGTCGTCTCATCAGCAGAAATCCATATAGGTGCGTTGCCTATTTCAATCCTGATTTTTTCTAATACGTCAGCGTAGCAAAAATCCAAGTAATTCTTCCTGAGAGAGGACTCGTCGGGAATGTTGCGGTTGCAGTATTTATGTAAGAAATGTTTAAATGCAGGTACCTGAAGCTTCTTCCAGGTTATGTTCGCTGCAACCAAACGCCATACACAGTTCTTTGTAAAATTCACTATTAGATGGTGTAGACTGTCCCTGCAACTGTGTAATACCTCTTTCTTTGAAGAAATTTGTTGTTCAGTTTTAATATGCAGATTGCTTCGTAGATGTTCAATTTCGCGCGCCAACACCAAAATGCGAAGGCTACTGATATGACCTCGGTGGGGCCACCTGGCGATCTAGCATATCTTCCACTAGCTGGCTAGTATGCGGGAATATTGATGGCTTCCCTCAACCCCGTCCGGAGACGTACCCGATCTCCCACGGGTATCGGGAACCACTGCCCCCCTCGAGTCCAACCGAATCCGAAAAACTGCCTATCAGTAGGGGCTCGAATGTTCGGCCCGAGGTTCTTCTAGTAACGTCCGAGGTACCACGAGTGCTAGGGGTCCGGAGCGCCCGCACCACGGCAGCAGTGACTACGGCCGCACGGACAAAGTTCTCCACCGCATCGACAGCGGAGACGCCCGGTCCATTCGGCAACCACCTGAACGCGTTCCGCTGGCGAAACCAGCTGCGGTACGGGATATGCTGGAAGACATGAGATCCAGGGGAGTGATTGAAGAGTCTGACAGCCCTTGGTGTTCCCCTGTAGTTCTGGTGACAAAGAAGAACGGCGAACTACGCTTCTGCGTGGACTACAGGATGTTGAACGCTGTCACCCGGCCGGACTGTTTCCCCTTACCCCGGATTGATGACACCCTGGACGCGCTATCTGGTGCACAGTGGTTCTCGACCCTGGACCTGAAGTCGGGTTACTGGCGGGTGGCTCTAGACCCGAGAGACAAGGAGAAGACCGCAATCTCGACAGGCCAAGGGCTTTGGCAGTTAACAGTTATGCCCTTTGGCCTCTTCAACGCACCAGCTACCTTCCAACGCCTCATGGAGTCAGTGATGAGAGGACTGACTTATGACGCCTGCCTGCTATAGCTGTACGACATCATCATCGTCGGCAAGACTTTCGAAGACCATCTTGAGAATCTGAGCAAAGTGCTACAGAGACTGCAGGCGACCAACTTGAAGCTGAATGCGAAGAAGTGCCAGCTCTTCCGCAAGGAAGTGAACTACTTGGGCCACATAGTCTCGCCAATCGGAGTGGCCACAGACCCGGAGAAGACACAGGCCGTGAGAGATTGTCCTCGGCCAAAGGATAAGCGAGAGTTGCGCAGTTTCCTGGGGATGTACAGTTACTATCGCCGCTTTATAAAGGGTTTCTCTAACATCGCCAAGCCCCTCACCCGCCTGACAGAGGAACACCGACCTTATGTGTGGACGGAGGACGCCAAAGACGCTTTCAAGCACCTGAAGAAGACATTGTGCAGTGCTACTATTCTGGGATTTCCACACCCAGGCGGCGCTTTCATTGTGGACACTAACGCCAGCGACCATTGCATAGGAGGCGTCCTATCGCAAATCCAGGACGGCCATGAGCGGGTGACAACCTACTACAGCAAGACGCTATCCAAGGCAGAGAAGAACTACTGCGTCACCCGACGACAGTTACTGACGGTAGTAAAGACATTGAGCACTTCCACAAGTACCTGTATGGTCAGCCATTCCACCTGAGGACTGACCATTCCGCCCTAACCTGGCTATTGAGCTTTAAGAATCTGGAAGGCCAGACAGCACGTTGGGTCCAGAGGCTGCAGGAGTATGATTTCACCTCTGAACATCGTAGAGGGAAGAGCGACGGCAACGCAGACGCTATGTCCTGAAGACCCTGTCCAAAAGAGTGCGGCCAGTGCACAAGAGTGGAAGAGAAGGAGCGTCCCGCAGCTGTCAGAGTTGTTACGGCCATGCCTGCGGAAGGCTGGGATAGCGTAGGCCTGAAAAGGAAGCAGCTGGCGGACGCAGATTTGGGACCACTCTTGAGGGAAGTGGAGGCAGGGACAGACCAACCTGGGAGGACATCGCACCGAGGAGCGCCACCTACAAGTCGTACTGGGACCAATGCAACTCACTGAAGATCAGAGAGGGCGTGCTGTTCCGGGTAAGGGGATCACCCGATGGGAAGACGCAGAGAGAATAGTTGGCACTTCCCCGGACTAAAGAACTCAATTTCCTGTGACGAGAAATAGGGATTGCACAAAAAGACCTACAAGGTGCAAGGGCATTTTCGAGCAGTCAAATTAAATCTCCAATACTATTACTAAGAGGGATAAAACGAAGCAAAGAGAGAGAGAGAGACACAGAGAGAGAGAGAGAGAGAGAGAGAGAGAGAGAGAGAGAGAGAGAGAGAGAGAGAGAGAGAGAGAGAGAGAGAGAGAGAGAGAGAGAGATATCTGTGAACTGTGAGTTGGAAGAGAAAAAGAACATTATCTGAGCAACTGTAAGAAAGTAACACTATGGAAGCAGTGAGTAGTAAGAATGTGAGGTTTAAGGGCTTGTCAACAGCTGAAACATTTGGGCATATGGAGGTAAGAAATGTATGAGAACAACAGTGAAAATGGATGACAACATTTTAGCCATAAAAGTGTTAGGAGGAAAGTAAATAAGAAATATTGGGGAACTTTTAAATAAACCAAAATAAAAACGGGCCAGGAATGAAAGGGGTATAAGTAAACAAGAAAACCAAAAAGATGAAGACAAGGAAGCAATACAAAATGTTAAGATTGGACAAAGGACTAGCCAGCAATTCTAAAAAGCCGGGGCATCATACAATTTGAAGTAGCACATAAAAAGTAACTAGACAATTTGTACATAGTTTAAGTTAGGTATATATCAAGAAATAATGAATAAAAGGTATTTAAATTGAGATGCCCAAACAAATTCTTTTATTTACTCATTATTTCCTTTTTTGCTGGGTTCACCTTTATACTTATCAAAGATTTTTGGAAACCATTTATCTCTGCAATTCTAAAGATCTCTTTTATATTGTAAGACTTGAAGCTTTCACGGCGAGCGTTATGGATTATGGCTTCACGGGTGATCAGCCGCGTCAAATTCACAATGGTCAAAAGCTCGATCTTCATCAATTTGACGCGGCTGATCACCCGTGAAGCCTTAATCTATTTTATATTCTTATATTGTAAGTTGTATATTCTCCAGTCTGTGAATTAAAATGTTGAAAGCTGCCTGTTTGTGCAATCTTGAGTTGTAGCGTTTATTCTGTTCAAATTTTTTGTTTATGATTTTTGAGTTCAAAAATAGTAGTTGTGCATCTATTTCTCTTTCTAAGGTGAATTTCATGGTTTTCTCTTGTAGATTCGGCAGTTATAGTACATCATCAATGTTATTATTTGGTACTATTGCAAAAGTATCATTTACATACAATTTCCCAAATTTTCATATTTAAGGGAAGCCTCTGGTGTTTCCCGTTTCTAATGAACTCATGAAGAGATACTGAGGAGAGAGGATTACCCATTGTTAGTCTTGAGCTTCATCAGTAGTATTTATATTTAAATTGAGAAAATAATTTTCTTCAATTGGTTTCCAAAAATGGTTTTCAATTTTTTTATCTTTGACAGATAAAGAGTGAACATAGAAAAAAAAAACTGTTAAAGGAAACAACTATGCTTAGCAAATCAAAAGAGAAAATGTCATTCAACAAATCTACACCTCACCCACAGATGTTTGACAAATTCAAAAATTTTTCAGAGAACACAACATCCAAATGTCTCCAACCAACAAATACAGCATAGAAAACATATTTAGCTTAACAACCAGAGACAGCATCCCTTCAAATGGAAAATCAGGAATCTATCAGATAGAATGGAACAACTACTACCAGATTCATGTAGTGCAAACTAAGAGGAACTTAGAAATTAGAACCAGAGAACATTTCAGATGCAGAAAACAAAAACACTTACAAAAATCAAAGTTGATACCCATTTTCATTGGCAAAATCACGACGTTTTTCATCTGGAAGAACAAGGACAGAGTATTCAGTTTTGATACTCCGCAAAGTGACCCATCGTACAAGTTCTTAGAATTACTACCAGAGCAGTCAATGAAAGGATTACTGTCAGCAAATAAGATTAGTCAAGGTCCAGTTGATAACGGAGAAAACTAGTCACTTAAAAGCTTGTTGCAAGAAATATTAAACATATTCCGGGATATCTAAAAGAAAGAATTGTTTATTGTTATTAATTGACTGAGTTTTTATTTTAATGTGATTCCAACAACATTATTATCAACTTCCAGGATTTATCTATAAGCACACATTTTTCTTGATATCTGAAGTAAATAAGAGAAATTTGGGTAAAATTCACTAAGAACAAAAACCAAAGATAGCCAAAGAAATAGTAGGATAATATGTATATGGAAGCATAGGATTATGGGATGCCTTTATTGGGGATAAAATTATGAAACTGGTAGGTGTTTCATCTGCTATTGTTAAGCATATGAGCTCTATGAGTAAAATATTTTATTTTTAAATCTATTTAATACACATGAATAAACATTTGGGCTTTAATTTGCTTTCACAAATGAAAACACAAAATATTACAAGAACATAATTTATCAAAACTTATGCTAATAGTGCCATTTATCACTTACACAAAGTTACACAACATTCTTCAAGGAAGCCTATAAATACAGTTCTATGGACATAAGTCACCAGTTTAATACACATGATAGTTTACGAAGAATAACTTTTGTACCAAAGACCTCATCCCAGAAGTTACTACTTATTCCATATCCTGCAATCACACAAGCAAAAATTAGATTAAAGGATAGAGTACTTATTAAGGAAAATATTTTGAAATGGGTAGAAATATATCAAAGAATCAGAAGTGCAACTGAATAATACTGAATAACTGAATAATAATGTGGTGGATGATTATCCACATAGTATACGGATAAATAGTGATTGTAAAATAAGGCAATTATAATTCTGATGAAGCTCAATGCATCCGGTATTCCAATTACAATTTAAATCATTATTTTAGGCTTTTTCACTTAAATATTCAATATTTCAATAATAAGCATATTGCATTTCAGTATCTAATTAATGAAATTAAACCACAGGTTACTATTCTAATGGAGCATGGAATGTAGGACAATGAATTAGAATTAGTAAATATTTGTGATTACAAATTAGATAGTAAATATGTGAGACCTTCATGTAAAAGTGGAGGCATGGTAAATTTAGCTGGAAGGAGTTCAGTTAAATTTAAAAGTTTTTGCTTGGAAAAAGTCATTGAAGTAGCAAGTATAAAGGTAATATCTTATGATTATTATTATTATTATTATTATTATTATTATTATTATTATTATTATTATTATTATTATTATTATTATTATTATCATCATTATTATTATCATCATTATTATTATTATCATTATTATTATTATCATTATTATTATCATTATCATTATTATTATCATTATCATTATTATTATCATTATCATTATTATTATCATTATCATTATTATTATCATTATCATTATTATTATCATTATCATTATCATCATTATCATTATCATCATTATCATTATCATCATTATCATTATCATCATTATCATTATCATTATTATCATTATCATTATTATCATTATCATTATTATCATTATCACTATTATCATTATCACTATTATCATTATCACTATTATCATTATCACTATTATCATTATCACTATTATCATCATCATCATTATCATTATCATCATTATTATCATTATCACTATTATCATTATCACTATTATCATTATCATTATTATCATTATCATTATTATCATTATCATTATTATCATTATCATTATTATCATTATCATTATTACCATTATCATTATTATTATTATCATTATTACTATTACTATTACTATTATTATTATTATCATTACTATTATCATTACTATTATCATTACTATTATCATTACTATTATCATTACTATTATCATTACTATTATCATTACTATTATCATTACTATTATCATTACTATTATCATTACTATTATCATTACTATTATCATTACTATTATCATTACTATTATCATTACTATTATTATTATTATTACTATTATTATTATTATTACTATTATTATTATTATTACTATTATTATTATTACTATTATTATTACTATTATTATTATTACTATTATTATTATTACTATTATTATTATTACTATTATTATTATTACTATTATTATTATTACTATTATTATTATTACTATTATTATTATTACTATTATTATTATTACTATTATTATTATTACTATTATTATTATTATTATTATTATTATTATTATTATTATTATTATTATTATTATTATTATTAGTATCTATGAATTACAATATTCATAGCAAATGTTTTAACTTAATACCAGAGAAATCACATATTGTAGATTGACTGCTGTAAAATATCAATATATACTAAGCATGATAGTAGCAATGCTTTGCGTAACATCAGCATAAACAGAACAGAAATGACTGCTTATGTTTCAAAGTACACTGGTGAGTTCAAATAATTAAATGAAGTAAACTTCAGAAATTACTTATGTAAAAAAAGTTTATTTTATAGAGCTTTATTCCTATAGTGAGATCTATGTTCTTTTTTTGTTAAATTTTTGTTTTAGCTCTTAAATTTTCATTTGCATTAAGTTCAATGAGACATCTTCGTAGGTAAGTAGGTTCAGAAATGAGTATCTTTAGAGTTACTTAAAGGAAATTAAAATGTACATTTTAAACTAGTGTCCAAAAGTTAGCATAATTCAATATTTTATTAAACTTTATTTTATAGAGCTTTATTCTTTTAATGAGATGTATGTTCTTTTTTTGTTGTTAAATGTTTGTTTTATCTCTTAAATTCTCATTTACATTAAGTTCAATGAGACATCTTCAGAGATATCAGAAATAAGTATCTTCAGAGTTACTTAAAGGAAATTGATTTGATTTATTGAGTCATCCATTAAAACATGTACATGTTGTAGGACACGTCAAATTAAAAACTAAGTACAATATTGTAACTTTGTGGATTCGTGAGATTAAAAGACCAATTGCACAAACTCAAAATGTTCTTTATTTCCACCGACTTACAGTTGAACACTTGCCAATTACACAGAATTACGTAATGCACACAATTACGATTCACCAGTTCGTCCGTTACAGTTCCACTTTGCTTCTCGCAATTACGTACAATCCTCCGATGCACGTACACAGTCTTCTCGTCCGTACACTAGCACGGCGCTCCTACGCTGCTGGCCAAGAACTGACTGCCTCCAACCCGACGCATTGCTTATATAGGACCAACTGGCCAATCTAGAAGGTTCCGGATTAGATGAAATGTCCTGTATGTTCGAGAACTCAAGGGGAGTGGAAAGAGACGGCGCAGTGATGTTTTTCCAGCCACCCCTCGTTACCGCTATAAGACAAATAGGTGGGCTGGTCGAACGCCTACCGTCTCCTGCTGCTGCTGCCGGTCAGTTCTATAGGGAGTTCCGACGTTTGAGTGACAATATTTATAATTAAGGTAGCTAACTAAATATTTACAAATTTCAAAATTCATCCACGCTGTAGAAGCTATTGGCTCTAAGGAAGTTTAATAACAATTTCCTAAATTGATGTTGTGATTCAATCTTTTTTATAGATTCAGGTAGCTTATTGTAAAGATGTAAGCCAGCATATGTGAAACTATTTTCTTACATCTTTGTTTTGTGTGCCTTCACAAATAAATTATTCTTTGTTCTAGTGTTGTGTATATGAATTTCAGAATTTTTTTTTAATAAACTTAGGCTTGCTTTCATACATACAAGAGTGTCATATATGTATATACTTGGCAGAGGTAAGATACCTAATTTACTGAAGTATGGCTTACAACTAGTTGTGCTCGAGAGATCTGCTATGATTCTAATTATTTTCTTTTGGTATCTGAATACTTTTATACTCTCTTTAGAATTTTCCCAAAAAATTATACCATATGCCAAGAAACTGTGTATATATGAAAAGTACACTACTCTGCGAACTTTCAAGCTCGACATGCCTGTAATTGCCCTGATTAAGAAACACATTTTTTAAGTTTTTTGATCAATGTCTCTATGTGAGTTTCCCAACTTAAATTTTCATCTAGTATTAGTCCCAGAAATTTGATAGCTTATACATAATGTATTTGGTCTTGTCCCAGCATTAACTTTGGATACAATTGACTTCCA
This sequence comes from Mantis religiosa, assembly GCA_030765055.1. Classification (NCBI taxonomy): domain Eukaryota; kingdom Metazoa; phylum Arthropoda; class Insecta; order Mantodea; family Mantidae; genus Mantis; species Mantis religiosa. The sequence continues at coordinate 248,481,279 of CM060948.1, forward strand.
CTCATTTTATTATAGAAGCTTAGGGCTGCTGTTTTCTTCTTACTCAATATTAACATATTGACAATAAACCATTTTTTAATATATTTTAGACTATTTTCAATATGTACATCTGCCCCTTCCTTATTCACCCCTTTGATAAAAATATTTGTATCATCTGCAAAAGGTGTAAAATGTAAATTTTACACTAGTGTCCAAAAGTTAGCATAATTCAATATTTTATTCCTTAACTATCACAATTGTAAAAAAGTTAAGCATAATAATAATCAAAGTATAAACTTGAAAGAAGCGTAGGGACAGTGAAGCACAAACTAGTACAAAATTGAATCGAGAATATATTGACACATTGCTTCACTCACCTGTTTATTCACAGGACATGTTTCAAGAGCTCTTGCTCTTATCCTCAGCTGATACTCGACTAGTGCAAGTTGTAGTTGTACAAGACTACAACTTGCACTAGTCGAGTATCAGCTGAGGATAAGAGCAAGAGCTCTTGAAACATGTCCTGTGAATAAACAGGTGAGTGAAGCAATGTGTCAATATATTCTCGATTCAATTTTGTACATAATAATAATAATAATATGTTGTTACCAATGCATCATACATGATCTGGAATGTAATAAAGTGAGAAATAGAAGACAATTTTGACCTTGGGACATATTTTTATGTAAGCACTAAATATGATAAGCACTTCCACAAAGACAATGATGGTGGTGAGCAGTTTATATGGGGCGTGATGACCCTTTATGTGTACACAGACCTTGTAGAACTGCGGTATGCCATCTATAAGGTAGTTTGGTGGTTCGAGCTCTGCAGGGAGCAGTCCCATTCCTCATGGAGAGCCGCTCGGAGATCTGGAAGTGTTCACGGTGGAGCTGGCAGGCTGCATCTTATTTTCCTAATGCATCCTAGGCATGTTCTATAGGGTTCATATTCAGAGACATCACTTACCAGTCCATACACTGGATATCTTCTTTCTGCTCACCACCAGGTGGGCTCTATGCAGATTTGCCTTATCTTCCATTAATATGAAATGTGGACTGAATGGACCTCTGAAAAGTTATGCATGTGGCTCCTGTACCTAGTCTTCGTACCTCTGGGCATTCACAGTATACCAATGTTGAAGATGTGCAGTCCTGTATGTCCATTGATTATTATGCCTGCCCACAAGAGTATGCCACCACTACCACCAAATGGGCATGTTTTCACAATGTTGATGCAATGAAACCGGGTCCTACATAATCTCCATATTATTGTGTGGTGAGAATCATTGTTCAAAACAGCATCTTATCTGTAAACAGCACGTTCCTGAATTCATTCAACGTCCAATGTTGACACTGACACCATTGTAAATGGGACCATATATGTATTCGTGTTGGGCACACACTGCTGGACCTCAGTCCCGAGTTCGAATCTCAGTCAGGGTGAGTTACCTGGATAAGGTTTTTCCGGAGTTTTCCCTTATCCTTAAAGACGAATGTCGGGTAACTGTAAGCTCCATGGACCCTGGACTCATTTGAGCATCATTTCATCCAATTCATTCACCGTCCGATATGACTTAACATTGGAGGACGTAAATTACACACACAAAAAAAAAAAAAAAAAAAAAACACTGCTGGACATCTGGCATAGAGGCCGAATGCCCTGAGCCTTCAGTAAATAGTTTTCCTCGAAACTTGAATGCCTGAGGCAGCTGCAAGGTCATAAGATGGTTGTCTTGCTAGCATCCTCTGATGTCATGCTATTATGGTCAAATATCGGTCCTGTTGTGACCCATAGGTGTTCATGTACAGGCATCCAGCTAACATCTCCTGTTCCTTTGAACCATCGCCAAATTATGGAAATGAAACTTTATAGCACTTTCCGTCCGCGAGAGACTGTAGTCTGTGAGTGACCTACCTCTAGACTTCCGAAAAATTCTACCCTTCAAAAGAGGGTCCAGTTGATGTCTTTGTCGCATGCTGGTGCTGTCTTGTAAACACTTTGTGTAGCAACTACTCTCTGTTCACAATGGGAAAGCAATAACGAATGAGCCATGCATTGGGTTTGATACTCTGCTATTGGTTTGTTGCTCTGGTTTTGTTGACCTTTGAGCATGAATCTACTTACCTATCAGAGACTCAGTAAGGGAAGGTACACACTAATAATGTTTAATGGCACTCTCTCGCCATTTTCTCCTTCAGTTCTCAGTTTTCTGAATTTGCTTAACTTTCGGACACAAGTGTATTTATTGTATCAATATTTCAAATATATAATATGTTAATAAAAGTTATTGCAGAAATTTTGGAAAAAATATAAATAACATTGTTATATAAAAAATATTTGTGGTAGGAGAATTTCTTGAGAACCTTTACTTTGCCACCTTACAAGGTGCCAAATTAAAGCACAAGATTCTTTATTTATTCAGCTAATCAATTTTAAATTCTTATGTTTATAGACAGGCATATCAACATGAGTAGCTGAGGTCATTATAATGCAGATACTGATTAGGAGGTCTGTAGTTCAAACTCCACCAGGTCCATCCTTCCTGATAGGTTCCTTCGAAGTCTTCGTTAGTGTTCCTATAGCTATAGGTTCACTGTAGATCAAAACTTAGGCCTATAATGTTTCCTTCCCAAATTTCCTTTCTGAATTATTATTTCATATGATGTATCATCGGTGTTCATCACCTGTGATCCCATATGCAGTAGGAACAGGCATTAAACACTACTATCAAAATCATATGTTTGAGTTCAGGGTATCTCAGAACCCATATTCCTTGGTGAATGTTCTTTTACATATGGTAAAATCTCAAGAATTAATTTTAATTGAATACAACACTCCATCTTATAAAAATGGCAAAGCATGTGCAAATTATTTTGCACTAATTTGTTTATTGGTCACAAGCTATCAGATTCTGCTTTTAATTTTTCTTTACTCTCTTTCTAACAATATTCAGTGTGCTTATTATGTTTTTCTCACTTACCTGCCTCATGGCTAGTAAAATGATGCTGATTATGATAGCGCTTCATGAAGTATAAATAAGAGCCTGCCTCTGGACTCCCATGATGAAGATAATAATGTATCAGATCATACACTGTATAACCTAAAATAAACAATTTCTAATAATATATGTGGAATCAAACATTTTAGTAGTTAATGAATATATAAGTATGGTTAGAAACATATTCTAACTTTTCTGATATACAATATCACATAAATTGTGTATTTTCAATTGTTTTAAATGAATTATACATACTTATTATTCATGAACAGATTTCACTGAATATATGTATGTTTTGCAATTTTCCAGTTACAGATAATTTAGGGAGAATAAAGAGGAATTCATACCCTGTTAATGCCAAAATCTGAAACTTTGATAAGGAACCTGAGGCACTTTGTTCATACAATGAGGTTCTATGATTGCAGGCACTTGGGTGATCTTTATTTCTTGTGCTGTAACTGTTTATTCTGTTTTTTTCCTCCCCAAAATGTATATATTTTACATTTACATTTCTTATTTTTTCTTAACCTATTTCTAATATATAAACACATGGAAACAGAAAAATATTTAATAAATGAAACAATGGTTTACATGATTCTCTGATGTCTTTAGAACAGCATATTTCTGATAACACCATTTTGAATTTTGAAAATACTCTTACCCTTATTCCCTTAAAAATATAATCCCTTATTTTATTATACAATGGAAATAAGCAAAGTACAAGCTTCTCAGAACCTCAGGGTTAACTCTATCCCTTAAAATATTAAGTGCTAAACATACCTGACTTGACTTTGCTGCTGATTTTTCCACATGCACATTCCATCTTAACTTTGAATCCAAGGAACTATGTTCTATATAGTTGATTTGTTTATTTTCTGTTTCTAAATGCAGTTTATTCTGATTTTTATTTTGTAAGTGTCCAAATTAAACCGTATGTATCCTTTTATTATTTATTTCCAGCTGATTTTGTGAGTACCATTTTGTAAGATTTGTATTAACAGTTGCTAATTTAAATTCTACCTCAATTGTACTGTACTGTTGTGTACTGTAGTTGTAGATTATATTATTTTAATCATTATATTATATCCTTTAAGGGACCTTGGGACTGAACTTTGAATTTTCTTTATTTCTATAGCTAGGAAATGTATACTTTGCACACTTAAGGACCTTAATATTATAAACTTCAGCTCAAAGTTTCAGCATTATGTGTTGCATATTTAATAAGGAATTAATTATGCCATATATTCACAATGCAAAATTATTGCAATATTCAAATTACTCTGGCAGAATCAAAAACTATAATATTGCAATGCTTTCATTATTTTATTAGCTGTAATTGCATTCCAAACACCTCCAGTCTCTGGCAGGAAAAAAGGATTGCGTTGAAGATTATTTTATTATTTTTGCATTCATGTACCTGGAAATTAAATTTGGTAACTACTTTTTTTTTAAGATGTTTTCAGACTTTTAAACCAGAGACTGAATTTGAAGTCACACAAATGGAGTACCTGGTGGACAAAATTCAATAGTGCAGCACAAAAATTAATACACCTGGAACAGATAGTGTATTAAAAAATGTAGATTTGAAAAAAATCAATTTTTCTACAGACATGAATCAAAATAATGATTCAGGTTATCTGACTGACCTAGAATTGCCCTGCTGCATATGTTACACCTTCCCTATTTTGTGTGGCAGTCTCTCTCCTTAATTTTACAACTTTTCCCTTGCAGCAAGCTGCTTTCTTCCTCTGTGATACAGCTCGTGTACTCATGTACTAACTTGATGGTTATCACATCTATTCAAAAGTTTTTCCTGTATTGTAGATACTGTGTTGGTATTTATTGCAGACTTCAATTCTTCTGTTGAAGAACATCGCATATTGAATTCTACAATTGCATTTGCTGCTCGAATTTATACACAATGGTGCGAAACAAAAGTACTTTTGGGGTCTTTCTACTGATCAGTGTATGTAAGGATACATTTTGATTTTGTGTAGCCCCACACAAACACCGGGATAAGAGTTCATCACAGGCTAATCAATGGCAATATTTTGCAGACTATCTGTTCTGTAAGCTTTACTGGCATTTTACTGTGGCTTTGAGGTGACTCCTTCGGCAATGCTTCTGTTATAAAAACACTGTGATGTGAGACCTTGAGGACACTTAGCATGCTGAGGTTTTGCATATGTTGACACAGAGGCTGAGGGTTGTATATATTACCAGCTTTATTTCAGGAACTTTGTAATATGTGTAATATGCAATTATAACCAAATATAGTTAATAAATTCATTCATTGGTAAGTAAAGCTATGAGTATAAATCAATTTACTGCTAGTAGAATACTTTATAGTCTGACATTTTCTTATGATGGTAAATCAGTTTTGTACTGTGTACAAATATAATAATTTGTAACGTAAAACTTCACTTATCTTATAAGAAATGATGAAATTTTTCATGAAATCATGATCCTGATCAATTTATTAGAAAACTTTCATAATTTCTTATAAGATAAGTGAAGTTTTACATTACAAATTATATTTTTATACATTTAAAATAAGACCTGAAGCTTTCCTGGCGACGAATATACTCAAGTTCTTCTCGGGCAGCAAGCCAGGTGAACAGACGATTAGAAATTGACGTTTCGGGCATTTAATTTACTGAAAACAGTCTTTTGTTCAGTAATGCAAATTTTGATAGTATTTTGTCTTTGTTTATATTTGTGTCATATCCAATGTTTCATTTGTGGTTATAACATTTAATAAATATCTTGATGGTTGGAGCAATGCACACTCCCAAAATATCAATTTATAATCGTCTGTTCACCTGGTTTGTTGCCCGAGAAGAACTTGAGTATATTGTATATATTTGTTTGCTTCAATGTTAATAGCTTCATATCTACATATTTATTAGTTTTGTACTAGTTACTCATTATACTTACAATAACTCCAACTTCTGCACTTATGACATTGTACGTGCTAAACTTATGTTCTTTATAAACAAGTATGCTATATCCAGTGATATTGTCTTATTTTCAACATATGCCTTAAGAAATATTCTCTCTAATGTTCTACCAATACAGTCATTATTCTTAATGTTTGGCTAACTCTCATATTGATTTGCCTGTCAATAGTGTTCATCATATTTTGACATGAAAATTCCAGAGGTACTCTTATTAACTCTTATACCATTTTTGTTAATATCATGAAATGTTTGCAGTTTGTTAACAGGAAGTGAAAAAAGAAAAATTTCACAAGTATAAAGGTTTATACATTGGCTTTCACATAGCCATAGCTAATATGCACTTACAGTTCTAGCATCACATATCTTCTACTAAGATCACTAACACACAGCTTCCTACTGTGCGTATACATATGCTTTGGTACAATGCAAAATTAAAATGGAGTTATTGGCAAACAGAGTATGTGAAAAATGTTAAAAATCAATTTTACTGCAATCAGTTATGCTGCAATATGTGTATTCTCCTAAACTAATACAGGTCTAATGCCAGGAGCTCTCTTCCTTGGAAACTGAAAAATACATGATTTGCAGCTTTTCATAGTGCTTCTGATCCCTTTCAGACACAGAAAGTTGGATTTTCTTAAATGCATTCGGGAAGTGCTTTTTAGTGATTACAAGCATTTTATTTTCTGTAGCCAAGTTCATATATTCCTTCATTAATTCAGTGTCAGCTTCTCTAACTAATGCTGCTATATCTCCTCCTGTGTACCTTTCACAGCAATCATTTTTGGCAATTGCTTCCAAGTCCACATCATTGTCTAAGCAGGGTCTTTTACCATTCTTTGTTATGGCTTTCAAGATGTCTATCCTGTCAGCAGTAGATGGCAAACCAGTATGCAGAATTAAATTTAAAGGGAGTCGATTAATGACACTAAGCAACACTTACTTTTAGTGACACTAATCGACTCCCTTTAAATTTAATTTATTACAACACTGTTTTCAACACTTCCAAAAAAGGAATTGCAATATACAGAAGCTTATCTAAATGACCTGGTCTTAGAACAGCTGGGTCTATAATATCAGGTCTATTGCTTGCAGCCATTAGATAAACACTCTTGCGGCTTTTAATGCCATCCATTTCAGTTGACATCTGATTTACTACTCTCATGCTGGCACCACCCTCTCCAGAGTCAGATCTCTTTGGACAAAGAGCATCTATTTCATCAAAGAAAATCACACATGGTGCAGAATTGCTAGCTCTCTGGAAGCACTGTCTTACAGCTTTCTCACTCTCACCAACATACATATTTAGAAGCTCTGATCCCTTCACTGATATGACATTGATTCCTGCTTCATTAGCAACAGCTTTAGCAAGAAGAGTTTTTCCACATCCAGGTGGTCCACATTTTAATACTGTTTTGAAGTCCTCTAATGTGACAGTAAGTTTTCTCAGATCTTCATCTGCTATTGGAGATTCAGCTAGAAGCCAAGTCATGAGGCTACACAAAGTGTTTTCCTTAGTATTTTCAACACAGGTTTTCTTATCTTGCACACTACCCTCTGATTTATTTTCTCTAGTTGTCTTGATATCTGTTGGCTCTTCAACAATAATTTCAGATTCATCCACTTCCATTTTTTCTTGGGTTTTATTTTGTAGCTCATTGAAAACCCTGTTAACAGCTGTTACTGCAGATTCTCTTCTCAAAGCTGTAAGGTCAGCTCCAACAAAGCCTGGTGTGTTTTTAGCAATATAATGGAAATCAAAGTCTTCTGGTAATTTCAGCTTCTTACATAATACT